>PVLA01000543.1:0-519931 GCA_004027455.1 Hydrochoerus hydrochaeris | reverse complement strand
TTCAGTTAAAATATTCAGTCAATGTATAAATTATGTTTTCTGAATAACAAGTAATTTAAGTAGGTCAGTATCATTGATTATGAAATCTCTTTTGAATTATGGAAGTCATTACAATTCTAAAAGTAAAGGACTTAGTAAATAGCATACATACAGAACAGAAAGATGAAAAGAGGTACCTTCCAACAAAAAGTACACTGAACAGGAGAAAAAAGAGTTTGTTCCTTCAAACAGAGGAAACAGAGAATTTGAAGACATTTCTAGATCCACATATTGGCTGGTACCCCAATGAGTGAGGAAGGAAGGTGCTAAGATATATATAAACTGCTAGATTTTCTTCTTAAATCACCAACTAAATTAGTTCAATTAGTTAAATTGCAATAATTTCAACTAATCCTACAAAGGGAAAAATAAAAGTACTGTTAGTATCCTCAGTATAGAAAAAGTCATACTGCAGAAGTGTGTGCTATCAAATTTCTAAATTATTCAAAAGGAATGATGAACATTATGAAGCACAACATACATGCAGCAATAATGATTTTATAGATGAATTTCGAATTGAAACAAATGTGGTATCGGGAGAATATTCCCTAGGAAGTGGTTACACTTGCCAATGTGACACAGGATTTAGACATCTGCTTACAAGTGGTAATAAAGGTCATTCCACTAGCAGATCCTACCTCCATTCACCATTGGTTTGTTAAACATGTGTGGTTCCAATAGAAATTGAAAATTAAAAATTTGAGTGTGCTGGATGGAGAAAAATGTCTTGTCAATAAGACAGATTGATTTAGGTTGTCATTATTATGAATTTCTAAATTTGCCAGAAGGCAGAAATATCTCATATGTGTTTCTAAGTGATGAAACATTTGCATAACATAATTTCCTCAAACTATTTTAAACACAGTACTACAATTAATTTCTGTGTATAATAATTATTTTCAGTGCAGTCTATAGTCAGAAATCATGAGCTTTGGACATAAATGCATGGTACAGTGGCAAATCTGAAACCCAGATGTCCCCTTTCTGCCCCTTCCTTCAGATACAACTGAATTTATGCTGTGGTCTGGACATAAAATATTATGGACTTTCAAAAACAGAAATTGGCAATTGTCAGTATGAATTTCCAAAGACAAAAGTTTGCCTTGTGCAAAAGTACCAGAACTTGACATATTTTCCAAATTTATTGAATGATGGACCCATTCTGGAATGTACTCTAACACTGTATTAATTGTAGACATTTCTAAAAAGTGAATCACCTTAGCTTTGCATTAATCTCCTACAAATTCCATGGGAAGTAACCTGTCCAGTGAGATACCCAGACCACTGATGCACAGGAAATTGCCTCACATTGCATCATCTATCTGCCTTATCCAGATAAAAGGGTGAAAATGGTGGAACAAATGACTGGAGAAACATGTAAGTGGCAATTTTACTCTTCAAACAAAAATTAATAATTAAACAATAAAATCTATCTTATATATTTCTATATCTCCAGAGACATTGAATCTAATTCTATATCAACAAAAGATATTGAATTTAATTTACATTTAGCTGACAGAGCTCATAATCAGTATGCATTTACTTAATGAATAAATATTTTATTATGTAAATTACTGTCCAAATGATGTTTTCCAAATTTGTTTTAATATTGCAGCTCGAAAATCATTATATTCATGTTGTTGTCGTCTTATAATTTTAATATTTTCTATAGTCAAAAGGAATAGTCAGTAGGATTTATAGGTATCAAAATATTCTTCCATTCCAAGAAAACAAAATATTTGCAAAATGCGTTTATAAATAGCACATATATTCCTAATGTGATAAGCCATTGGTCTGTACACAATTTGCTTGTCTTGTTCAGTTTTCTAGATTAACTAATTCTGCTTACAGCAAGTGTCATGCTGTCTGTATAGCAATGACCATTTTCTCTGAGCATTACTCTGAAGCTGCTATAGTAAAAGTTTCATAAGTCAGAAAATGCATCAGAGAACTGTGACAAAATTCAGTAAAGAAAGTTAACATTCCCTCAATCTAATTCTATAAGTTTTGCCTAGGAGAGACTATTAATTCTAAAAATCAAGCAAGTTAAATGATGGTTTCTCATTTGGAAAAGTATTACAATATATTTTGACAAACAAATTGTGGTTTTAAATAGTTGAGATTAGGAAGTATTTATATAAATACTGAGCAACAACAGTGAAAATCACAGCTACTTAAACTAAGACAGCTAAGCTAAAATATCTACTCATATCTTCCACAAAATCTTCCATATCAAATATTCTTTCATATATTTGTAGCTTTAAAATTTTTCTTGTAATAGCAAAATACTACAATATTACCAAAAAGTTAGGCAAGATTTCTAGAATCTCTATATGTGGCATTTTGTAAGGCATGAATTAGGCTCATCTGACAAATTACATTTTGAGCAGATTTGATTTAATGTCATGGGTTTAAGCATCCATGATACAAAAAATAGGCTCCTCAGATAAATATAGAATCATAGAAAGGTTTAAAAATGAACAAATAGTAAATCTGGAAGCTTGTCCATGTTTGAATTTGTTATAAATTAGCAGGTGTATAAGTGAAACCACATTTTGTGATGGAAGAACTTCAGTTGTATAATATCAGACGATTGCATAATAATTAAAACTAATAAATGCCAAGAAGGATTAAATCACAATCTTTAAGAAAACAAAGTGTTTAAAAAATACTGGAGTAAGTCCTAAATCACTTAATATTTTTGAAATGATATTTTCGAAAACCTCACTCACACCTTAATATTACAGTACATGATTTCTATCAGCAGCATCCCAATAGGAGACAAACGAACTACTGTTGAAAAATGGTTAAGGCACAGTATAACAGTAGAACATACAATAGAGGTGAAATTGGAAAGCAAAGACTGGAGAGAAAACATAAATATGTCTAGGAAAAAGGATTATAATGAGAATTGGCAGTTTGTCTCTGGCTAGCATAAGGAAAGTTATTTTTTAAAGCAAGAGTGAGAAAGAAAGTTGTGAATTCTCAGGGGAAAAACACATTCTCTCTCTTGGCAGGATTACCAGGATTCTTTGATGGAAAGCCACAAGTTGAGAGTTGGCTAAGGAGCCCATGATGACTTCATGGCCCATAAATTCTCAGAAGGCAACAAGTGTAGCAGATCAGAACATAAGCATCAGCCAATAGGCTGTTGGTGGTAGAGAGATAACTGCTCTTTCAGGATGCATTAAAGAGGATTTGGAACCCATTTTTCAGACACATTTCTTAGTATGTGGGCAGAAAGAAAAGACGAATCACCCACTGATGAAATATCTCCCATTGGAATCACTAAAAAAGTCCAGAGTCTTTAATTATTCCAATACAGAAGAGATGAAGATTGCTAAACCTAAACCCACAAGAGTCCACAAATGGAAGAAAACACTCAGCAGTGCATCACTTGGGATGGTCTAATTAGAGGAAAGTGCTGTGACTTCTGTGCAGGCACAGGTAGCATCTACTTTGGATGAAAGTTGGGTTTTCCCACCTACTAAATTACTGAATCAAAAATTTATGCTTCTATGCCATCCAGTGCACAAATATTCTAAGATCGCTGTAAGAGACAGGAAACTACCATGCCCTAGCTATCCAAACACTGAATTTCCTGATGGAATTCATGATAGGGCTAAAATTAAATTTTAAAGAGAGATATGATTTTGTAATGTACAGTTTAAGTAGTCATTCAGACAAGAATACCAAATAGAGTGTGATGAGCTTCAAGCGCAGAGGAAATACCTACAAATTTACTACAGTGTGCCAGGTATAGGACACGTAAGACCTTGTCAGATGGATATGAGTACATGTAGCCATGAGACAGGATTTAAAAACTACACAGCAGGACTTATTTTACTTTCTACCTCATACCTGAAATACTTTCGCTCTGGAGAACTCAGTATGGTATCCTAACTTCAAGTATAGAAGCAATAGATTTAAAAGCTAGCCTGCTCAACTCTAGGACCGTTGACACTTTTTCTTTCAGGATAATTCTGTTATGGAGATTGTCTTATGCTTGATAGAGTTATGTTGTTTTCCTGGTTTTTAAAAACATTTCCCAGGGGCTGGGGATTTAGCTCAGCAGCATAACAGCCTTCCTGGCAAGCATGAGGTCATGAGTTTGATTCCAGGTACAAAAAAAAAAAAAAAAGTTTCCTGGAGATAAAACTTCTCCTAATGAGAAACTCTATTGTATAGAAGGGAAATTTGGCAATTTGTGAAGATATTGTTGGTTTTTATAGTTGGAGTACAAGAAATGTTACAAGTATCTAGTGAATACAGGACAGGGGTAGTATTAACCATCATATAATCCACAGGATATCGCCCTAAAAAAAATGATTATGTAGCTTAAAATGCTCATAGTGCTGAAAATGAGAAACCTAACTTCAAAAGAAAATAATTTTCATGAAGTATAGAATGGGAGAAAATATATTTTTGCATTGAACACTGCATAAATACAATTTGCATTGAAGGAGAGTGAAATATAAAAATCAAATTGGATTCAATATTCCTATCACATGAGAAAATACCCAAGAATATCAAACACAAAAAACAAATATTAGAAGATCAAAGTGTCTGAAATAACAGTTTTGCTGAGGTTCCATCTTAATTAAACAAGGTTCAGATAAAACTTTACAGTATGATGCACAAAGAGAAGATAGTATTAGATTTTCCATGTGTAAAGTAATTAAGGTGAAATCAATACAAATGTCTATACTCTTAGTGAATAGCTATAAGAAGTGCAAACAGAGGAAGTCTGAAAATGCAAATCCATTTAAAAATGGTGAAGTGAAATAACACAGCCTCCTCATCAATCTCAATGACTCCAGAGGACGCCTTTGATGCACTGTTCAATGTTATCAAAGGGCATTGTGCAAGATGATTTTCTGGAAATGGAAATTATAATGAACAGTAAATGATCATTTCCTTTTCAGTGCAGGATAACCCGTGAAAGCTCAAGTTCTTGTAAAAGTTTCTGTTAACTTGAAGCCATTCGCTTGACTGTTCTCCAACAATGTATGGAGTCCCTGTCTTGTGGGTTCTATCATCAAAGTATGAGACAATATCCCTGCTTATTTGTCCCTATATCTGCTTATGACTGGCACAAAAAGTATTCATTAATGTAACTATGCTATAATAATATTTTATACAGTGAAAATTTCAAATTACCAAAAAATTTTGTACATATGTAAAAAGTCTATCAAACATTTCTAAACTGTTGAAAAATATTTAATACTATTTGTAAAACATAAGAACTAAATAATAAGGAAAGTACTAAAATCAAAGGGGGCATAAGTAACATAACTTCAATGCAGAAGCATTAGCCAATGAAGTAATGAAAACTTTCACACATGATCACATGAAAATATCACATCTGAATATAATAAATTATCTGAATTTTCATCTCAACTCTAAGATACATTCAATTACCTGTGATAAGCCTTTTATTTACCTTTTCTAAATCTCATACATAAAACAAGAATACCAAAACTTGCCTTGCATAATTCCACCTGTTTTTTAATGGAACAAAATGCATAAATATATTTAAAAATTATCAAATATTTTTAAATGAATGTATGCCCTTTTAAATTAGAAATGAGATATAAATATCTTAACTTCTATTAAAAGTTTTGTTTATGTTTTAAATTAATGGTTATAAAAATAAAATCTGGACTTTAAATACTTGAACAACTGAGTTTCTGGAGTTTAAATATGAATTCAGCAACCACCAAAAAACATTTTTTTATGAAATAATACATACAGAAAAGACTGATTTCATAGTTACTCTTTTTGTTGCTGAGACAAAATGCCATATACCAAGAGCTGAAGGAGAAAAGATTTATTTAGTTCACAGTTCATAGAAGTTTCAGTTCATAGGTGGCTGCTTCCAAGGCAGAGTGATATGACACAGGGGCATCACAGAGGAGAAACAACTTGTGGCCAGCAGAAAGCAACAAGCAACAAGAAATTCCTTTCTGTCCCTCATATCACATCCAGGCAACACACCCTTAGCCTGGGTAGCACTCACATCCTTAATGTTAGCATTGCATCCTTTATCCCAGCATCACACAGCTTAGATCCATGCACTTTAATACAACCCCACCTGAGATTGCATCAAGCTTTGGGGGAACATCTAGATACAAACCATAGCAACTGGATTTGAATTTTAGACAACAAATACAAAGAAACAAGTGTGCAATCAACATAAACGTCCTTTCTCTTACTGTCTTACTGAGAAAGAGACAAACACTCTCTTTCTCTCTCTCTCTCTCTCTCTCTCTCTCTCTCTCTCTCTCTCTCTCTCTCTCTCTCTCTCTCTGAGAGATTACTACCCTAATACAATTGCCTAAAAATTATGAGAACTGGGGCTGGGGATTTAGCTCAGCGGCATAAGCGCCTGCCTTGCAAGCACGCGGGGGTGAGTTAGATCCCTGGTACCAAAAAATAAAATAAAATAATTATGAGAACTGATTGTATTAGCTACAACAATTTTTTTAAAGAAATATATTTTAACTATTTTTTATTTTGCTTTTTCATACAGGATCTTGCTCAATAAATTAGACAGGTCTTCAACTAAAGATATAGCCCAAACTGACCTCCAATTCATGGCGAACTTCCTGACTCAGGCCCCTCAGTTGCAGGCGTTACAGGCATACATCACCATACTTGGTTAGGATGGTTTAAATTTTAAGGATAATATCAAGGAAATTTAGCCTTCCTTGATAATGAATGCAATTAATTAAATGTATAAAAGTGTGTCATAGTAATTGTTGGTGTGACATGCATAAAATATAAATTTCCATAACACTGTTGGTGGAGCATCTCTAAAATATTAATTTCCATTCTCTTTTCTCTGTTCAAAGTGGGTAAGTGGCATTTTTCAGGTTTATTTGGTCATTAAGCCTAAAAAAAAGTATTTTATCTTTGTTTAAGCACGACCTTAGGCTTGAAGCTCCTCAAAAGTTTTGGCATTTTTTCCCCTTTTCACTTTTAAACAAGATTAGCCTATATTAGCGTTGGCAAACCAAGAGCCTTCGATGATACAAACATCCAGCTGTGGCACACGTGCCATAGGTTCACCATCAGTGGCCTGGAGCAGCATCTACTTTCATGCTGTATATATAATGGGATTTCTCATATTTGAAATAATAATATCTTGGATTTTTAAAACTTTTCTCATGTATAGGACTCATTGCAATTTACATTTTCTCTAAGTCAAATCTTATTGGCGCTTTTACTCTTCAATGTAATTATTGTTGTTTTCACCCTGAATCTTCACACGTTATCAATATTTATTGAAATTGGCAGTAAATATTGACTCATAATTTTATGACACAATCTAGGAATGTGCCCACTTTATTTTAAATTATTAACATAGTTCTTAAGTTAGTCCTAAAAAGAAAACTCATCCAATGACCTAAGTAAATTAGGTAAATCAAATACTACTAAAGATTTCTTGATTGTAGTTCGGCTTTCTGGGAAGAAATTAATGCAATAGCTTATAGAATTTCTAAATTTCAAATACTATGTTTTCAATCTAGGATTTCAAAAGTAAAATTTGCTCAACGAAATATACATGACATTACCAAAATATAAACAACAGAAGAGCACAACTTTATAACTATAGGCATCATTTCTTTTTATTCTTCATATAACCCTTTTTTTAAGAGACCTGTATAATCAAGTGGTTTAAAATACAATAGAGATTAAAAATACCTTAGAGGGCAAAGTTTATTTCCTTATTTTACAGATGTCAAAATGAGAAACAACCCGTCCAAAATCAAATATTAAGCTATCTAATATCAAACTTTGTCTTTAGTGTTTTCTCACTTTGTATCTTGTTTACGTTACTTTTTGTGACAATATGTTAATTGATTATTTATGTTTATGGTGGAAAACTATGCTGAGAAGAGTTTAATTTGTTTTACTACAAATAAATCCAAACAAATTATTTTATGAAATAGCAACCATGATATGTGAACATGATCTCTATCAAAACTCTTGCCTCTTGGCTAAAATAACAATTTCTCTTCTAATTCTTTGCCCATTGGCTAATTAAAGCAAATTTTATAGAACATCTCTTGGCTATTTCAGTTTTCTTTTATTCTAAAGCCAATGTGTGTTTATTTTACGTAAGATAATATACAATACCTATTAGTTAATGGAAAGTAATGTAAATAAAAATATAATTAAAAAATAAAATTTCCTGGTGTCTTAGCTGCTTTTCCCACTGCTAAGACAAAACACCTGACATCCAAAGTTAAAGGAGGAAAGGTCTACTTAGCTCACAGCTTGTAAGAGTATCGGTCCACAACTGGTTGACTCCAAGACAGGATGACTCTTTGCAGAGAACAGTTCATGTCAGGGAGAAGACACCAAAAGCAACAAGAGGTTCAACAGCATCTTTCTGCCCCTTATATTTATCCAGACTGCCAGGATGAGGGTGGTGCCAAAGTAATCAGTGGACTGATTAATAACCACTCACCCTTAATCCCAGAATTAGTCTCAATTCAACCACCTCTGAAAAAGCCCTATGTCCACATGAGGGGACATCTAGACACATACCATAACATTGGAGATCTTGAAAGTTTCTTCATAGAAAGACAACCTATTTATTTTGAGAAGGACTGTGAGGAATCAGAGTTGAGAGAGTTAAAATCACATTGATAATTGTACAGTCGATGATACTCATCCATGAATAGGTAAGAGAGCAGTGTATACAGAGGAACTTGCCACTCAACAAGCTTGCCACTCAACAAGACCCCAAATTTTGTGTTATGCAAGAATTTGAATGAGACCATCTAGTCTTGTTATACACAAGTAAAAATCAGGATACATTTTCACAGGGGAGCTGCACATCCAATTTATAAGACCTATGAAACAATATGCTATTTTTCCCATTGATAGTGAATTAAATTCAAGATAAATGGTTTTAATAGAAAGAATGTTTACTGAACTCTGGATTGTTAAACACTAAATCATTCTAATTCTTCTAATATTGTTAGGATTTATTTTACTTTATATATTCAACCAAAATTTTAATCAATTGATGTTTTTCACAAGACTGTGTGTGTGTAAAACATGCAAACTTCTAATTAACATGGCATAAATAATAGAATGTGAATGCTGTGATAATATTGATATAGAACAAATTTAACTCTCAACCTGCTTTATGCCACATATGCCTTGTCTCCTTACAAATCAAAGAATGATTTCCAAGGAATAATGAAAGTTAAGAGCAGGAAAGAATTATTGAGAGGTAGCTCTTGAGAGATAGGAAGGGTCCTAAAAGTGGATTGTCACAGAAGTCATATCTCTAAGAATGTTTTATGGAGTAAAATCAGAAAGTGGATACAAAATCATGAGGTGATATACTGTGGGTCAAACTGTAATCCACCAGTAAAATTACAATGATAACCACTTAGCTAATATTGATCCAATAGTGAAGCAGGTCACCTAGCAGGGGTACAAGGAAAAAACAAAGGGGCATTTTTTTGTGACAGGATGAGTCTGGGTGCTCTGGTCACTCACCAGGGTGACTGATATCTATCTGAACGTTACTATACCAAGTGATACCAATTACAGTATAATCTCAAATTATTGCTTATCCCTCAAAGAGATAAGTAGGCCTGGTCATTGCATCTTATCTTGAGACCTGGTCTTCAGATTTACCTCCAGCCACAATTCTGATGTTTTAATTTTTCTGCTGACTTCCTTAAGAGCCCAGTCCCTCTAGACTGTCTATTAATTTCTATCTAACTCAGCTGCCTATAATTATATTGCAATGTATATGATTCCATTTTGGAAGACTGGTTTTGGCTTTGAAAAGTTCATGTTCTGAGAAGGGTTATGGGGAACCTCGCACGGCAAGGAAGTGTGAAAAACTTCTGGAAACTCAGATGAGCTTTGCCTGATAGTCAACAAGAAGCTAGGGCCTTTAGTCCTACAAGCAATTCAGTCCACACAGCAGTAGATCCATTTCCAGGCAAGTCTTCTGAGGAAAACTGTCCAGGGAGAGTTCAGTTAAGCCATACCCAAACTCCTAATCTAGTCAACAGTCAATGTGATATTTGACATGCACAATTTTAAGATGTCAAAATTATGGTTTTTGCTTGGTTAGAAACTAATATTCAGTGGAGAAGATGCAAATGGTGACCCTGAGTTACTGTAAATCATCTCAGTTCTCTCAGTCTCTGTTATGGACTTAGCATGCAACATGTGTGTAGTAGATAGCAATCAATGTATGAGTAAATAAAAGGCCCAGACCCTTTATTTAAATGAAAAATGAAAACAAAGAAAGTAAACATATTGTTGAAGAGAAAAAGAGATTCATTTTTGTTGAAAATTGAGAATTACTACCACTTGTTCTGCATTAAATGAGTGTTAGATATGTAATAAAATCTTACCAGATAAATTATTTACTATTTAAAAAATCAGAAGCATGATTATAGAGCTTAATACACTCATCTTAACAACTCAGCATAGGTAAGAAACTGCAAATGATATTTATCCTAATTCTCCTACAAGAGATTTATAACTGGAATTCCTACTCTTCTCTCCTTTCCCATCACCAAATCAGGCCAAACTTCATGTACCCAAAGCCAGATGCTAGGCTGGCTCACACAAATCTAGGTTACAGGCTACCCCAGAACTCCAGATCATTTCCCAAGATCGAGACTCAACCCCCTGCCATGGACACACAAGCCATCCGGCCCCAAGACACACAGCAAGCCTGCACAGAAACACCATCTGCTATCTTGCCCAGAATTTCTGAATGGGATGGCTGATGCAGGACTTTTCTTATTGAAGTCAGTTTATAAAGACTGAAAGAAATATCCAATTAGTCAAATTCAGAGGTAAATAAAAAACCACAAAATCACAATGAAAAAGAAAAACATGATGCAGGAATATACAAAAACACAAATATCTGGCCCTAAAGAAATGGAGATATATAAATCACCTGAGAATAAACCTGAAGATTATCTGATATTTGGCTGCTATGTACCCCACTCTTACTATGAGTACAGAGATAATTCAAGAAATCCTGTATATTGAGGGCTACTCAGCCTTTGTTTTTACAGTCCTCCAATGTGGATAACCCTCTCTATTAGGCCCTAGATCAACTATAGCTATACTTTTGTTAGCAAAGCAATACATTAGTCCTTCTTTTATGTACTTGCTATGATGTTTCAAGATGCTGTCTCCTGATACACCCATTTCCTCCAGCTGATGAGTTCCATCTGTTTTGGAACAAAAGTTACCAACCAAAGGAAAAAGGAACTTGCCTTTTTATGGGCCCACTGCCCTTAACTTCCTGAATAAATATTTCGCTTGCACTTCCATCATTGCTTTTAGCAATGCCTTTGTTTGTTGCTTTTCTACCTTCCTGTTAGGTATGCCAAAATGCCAAAATTGGTAAGCATCTGTTTAGCTCACTGAAGCTCAATTTCTTTGTAGACACTCATATATCACCACCTGTGATAGCAGAACCCACTTGATTTCTGATCATTAAGTATCACCATCTAAACTTCAATAGCTTAGATGAACAGCATGCCTATTCTTTGTGAAAAGTTTAATTCGCTCGTACCATCTCTTGTCATCACATAACAGCCTTCACCTAGAGATGACAGCTACCAATGAGTTCCTCTCATTAAGCTGCTATTACCATTGTAATAATAAGCCATTGTGAATTAAATATTTTCTAGACCTTCTGGTGCAATAGCCAGTAGCTATTCTGTCTCAGTGAATTATGCTATTTTTCTCCCATGCCTAATCACTAGGTATTTTGTTCCATCTTATATTATCTTTTGTAGCAGTTCTAGGACTACTGCTTCATTTTGTATGGACTTCCATTTTCTACAAGTTTCTTAGAGTCATCTTAACAGGATGTTGGCATCTTTCTTTTTTCTAGTAACTTTCTGTAAGAGTTAAAATCTGCACAAAAAGGTTGCCCCATTTGAAGAAATGGTCTGATCCCTTTGCCTCATTTTATTTTATCCTTTACAAAAGCACTCAACTCTTCCTGTTACCCATTAGAGCATGCATTTTAGCTACTTCCTCTGAAAGTAGCTAAATCTTAGAATCTGGAATCTTAGAGTTTAATGCACCAATACAGATTCTCCTTTTCAGAGACTTCAGTCCCATTCCATCTCAGTGACATCTCTGACCTGACAGGGCAGACCAGTATAGTTGAAAAGTTAACATTCTTTGAAGAGCTGCCACTTGAAAGCTTAAGTTTAGACCTTATCCCCATTGTTCTCTACCCTCTGGCTGCAGGAGATTAGTAGATCATGGCATATTGCCAAGGAGGTTTTATGGCTTTCACATCTAGCCTGTAATTATGGATTACCTTCAACCTTCTACTATTTTTCTCCACAAATTTCGTGAAAGTGCTGTAAGCAAAAGCCATTGATTTATTTCCATATAGTTTTGGATGAATGATAATGCCACGCTGGTCAGTGTTTCCATCCACAGTTTATCCTCTCCTAGTTCTGTTAAGTGAAAGTCTGCAAACTGCAGTGACACTTCATACATGGCTGTCTGTACTCAATCATCACCAGATAAAGCTCTCTTTGCCATCTAGCCAGCTAATGATTCAACTTTAAAACTTGAGCTTTATGGCAACTTCCTATATCTATTATATACTGGTTATCTGCTAAGCAAAGACTGATATGTAAGCTGCCACACAATATTAATTGATGCCTAAGTATTAATGAGGAAAAGATAAACTCATGATTATAGTGAAAGAACATTTTTCCTGGATAGTCATAACACCTTGGGAAACTGGAAAATCTCTTCTGCTGTATCTACATTTGAGGGCAGGGATAGGAAAGTATAAATATTAATAACCTACTTGTTGATTGTAGCCTGACCCTGTGAACATGTGATCTTGTCAGTTGGGTCTTGCAGAAGGCTGCCAAATTAGAGCCCTCAAATGAAAAACATTTCCAGAAACTAAGGTGAGGATTTTGATACTTGAGTATTATATGCATTTCCTTAAAGCTGCAATTATTTCATTCCATTTTACACAATTTTTCAGCAACATTTGGTATAGTTAATTATAATTTCCACTAAATGATACCATTTGGTGTTCATCCTTTTTCTAGTCATTATATCTTCCTCATGCATGCCTTGTTCTGTTGTCTCTAAATTTTCTTCCAAGATTATTTCATTCATTCCTTGATTCAAATATCAATGGTAAATTCAGGAGTCTTTGAATCATGAATTCAGATTATATGTATTCTCCAGACTTCAGCATCACACATTGATCTGTTTGTCGGATAATCCCTAGTTTGAAAGCATATTAAAATTAAATCCTAAAGAATAAACAATGAATTTTGACTTTTCATTTATCCTAAGTCAAATCTGTATACCTAGCAGTTTTCTGATTGACAAAAAATATAATGAACACCCAGTTTGGTGGCCATACCAGAAACTTTTCAGTCTTTACACATACCTGTGTTGGTCCTTATTCCAAATTCAAATGATAATCAAATACTATGAGTTGTCTCCACTAACCTTACCACGTTAAGCCACTACACTTTTAACATAGGCAATAGCAATATAGTCTTTGTGTTGCATATTAGGCTTTCTTTCCTAATTATTTTCTCCATTCACTGATGAAAATAAATCAGATCACATGGCCTTCATTTTAAAAATAATTTAATGGTTTCTAAAATAAAAATTTTAAATTAGCTGCTAACTCCTTATACTGACCTACAAAACCAATCTGCCATGACTTATCCCTTATTCCTCAGACTGTCAACCTTTTGCCATTGTAGTAATCAAAACCTTCTTATACTTATAGGAATTTTGATAACAAAATTCCTATGGCTAAATTGCAAATGATTTTGTGATATGAAAGATTCCCAGAAAAGACAATCACATATGGTGCCACACCAAAAAAGAAATAAATGAATGCATTTATTTGACATTTCACCCTTTACAATTTTCTGAATTTGAACTATTTACCATTAAATGTGTGTCATATTCACAGGAGGATTATAAATTTTATGTACATCAAATCTGTAAAATAAAGAAGGTGATCGAGGGATAAATAAAAGGGGGAGGGAAGTGACAAAAGACGAAAAGAGAATGTGTGGCTTACAAATACCAGTTTCACACAAGCAATATAAACATTATTCTCCAATTGCTTTTATTTTGTCCTTTATACAACTAATTCTTCAGGAGCATTACTGTACTCCAATTGTTTTTGTAGTCACGGAGGCTACTCTAATTAAAGTGAACAAAAATCCTACTTTTGAGAAGTAGCTTTCCAGTAAGGGTAACTATTTGAATAATACAAGTAAACTATATAGCATATTAGGATGTGGTAAGTGCAAATTTCTTAAAGAAGAAAGGAAGAAAAGATATCTTAGTTACTTTCTTGTTGCTGAGACCCATTATCTGACACACACAAGTTAAAGGAGGAGAGTTTATTTTATCTTAAAGTTTGTAGAGATTCAGTCATTGGTTAACTGACTCTGATGCAAGGCAGCAAGGCAGAGAAACACTGCAGAGGAGAAAAAGCTCCTGGCAGAGCAGGCAGTACTCAAGGGAGTAGGAGGGATACATAGAAATCTCCAGGCCACACCTACAGGGACTCACCCCTTCCTCTCAGCAACACACCCAGTTCTATTGAATCCATAGATAGATGAATGGGCTCATCCAGTCACTCTCCAAAGGCCCTATCTATAAGCCAATGTGGCTTTGAGGGGACATATAGTTATGACATAACAGTGGGTAAAAACTTACAAGCACTATGATAAAAAGGAGGTTATGCTAATATTTAAACAGTAAATAACTGTTTTAAGTGAGGAGATGCCTCTTATTCAAGGTATCTTTGAAAGGACTTGACAATAACAAGTGATGAAGATATTCCAACAAGGAGGAACAGTTCCTAAAATAGCCCTGAAGCAGGAACATCCGTGCTTTTTCTAGAAATACCATTAGTGGCCAATGTGGAAAGTACAGGAGGACGAAAAGATGTTAGAAAGGGTGTTTTCATTAGGATGCCAAAATGAGAATGAAGCAAATCTTTTAATTCTGCTGTCTATAACAAGAACTTTTTTATTTTCGATTATATGTGGAACAGTTAGGGAATTTGGAGTAAAGCTGTGATGTGATCCAATGTGCTTTAAAGAGACCTCCTTGAGTACTGCACTAAAAAATATTTATAAAGCTGGGCAAGTCGTGATGATGGTTTAGACCAGGAAGAAAGAAACTTATAACAATCAGGCTTTATATAGATTTTGAAGATAGAGCTAAAAGGATTTCCTTTGGGAAATTACATTAATCAACAAAGATATTTTATCTTATCTTTTTATGCTAAAGTGTATTTCAGATCATTCTATCCTATATCAATAAGATACCACAGGAAAACCCAGGCACTTAGCAGTATGACTAACAAAATGTGAATGATAATCACAATATTATAAACTACATTTTTTATTCCTGTTTTTTTTCTTTAAAAAAACTAGGGATTGAACTCATGATCTCACACGCTTGGGAGGTAGGTGCTTGTGCTGCTGAGCTATATGCCTGGCCCTAAACTGACAATTTTGTATGATACTATTGTCAAAACCCATATTATTGTAGAAAATATATAGCCTATCCTGCAGAGTAAACTAAAATTGTTAATTGGATTGAATTTTATGTGATTTGGGTATTCAAAAAAATTATTATATTCTACAAGAAACTAAAGAAATGTGTGCTACTGAAATCTACTTCAGTAGAGTTGAAAAAATACATTAAATTCTTGCTATGAGGTTCAGAAGGTGTTAACACATCTTCTCATAGTAATAACACTTTTGTTGCCTTCATTCAAGATTTACAAAACAATGCTTGTTAGAAATGAAGTGCTTGATTGTTAAGCACTTTCATCATTCAAATATAAGTAACATTTTACTTCTGATTAAATTAAATTAAATTATTTCATTGGACATTCCAATAAACAAAGCAGAGCAGTACTTTTCCAAGTTGGAAATGTCAATAACAAAAATACTCTTTCTAAGACCCTTAGGAATTTGGAGCAAGGCTCTGCCGTTTTCTCCAGATAAATATTCTTCCTTTGAAAAACAGCTCCTGCTATTGGGTCTTGGTGGAAACTGAATTCTTGACCATGGGACACCATGGTCTGAGATATTCATTATGAATTGTGTGCTTTCTGATCCATCAAGTCGTAGAAATGGACAAACATAGCAACAGTCCATCATTAAATGCAAGTGGTATATCCATGATTGGGCACAAGCAGGTCTGGAAAGCAAGTGTAAGTTATGTGAAGAAATTACACAGATGCTTGTGGCTCCTAGCGATGCCCATGTTTTATTTTGAATAGAACTTAAGTCTTACCCTGAACAATTAAGGAAGAGAAAGAGATAAAGGACACTGAAATGGAAGAAGCAGAATTCAATTTATTATTGTCTTCAGATGACAAGATCATATATGTAAACAATCTCCCAAATCCCATAAAAACTATTAGAAGTGATAAATAAATTCAGAAGTGTTGCAAAATATAAAACAAATATGCAAAAAAGAGTAACATTGCTATTTTTTGATGGAAACTTAGCTGAAATATAAGCATAGAGTTTAATATTATTTAAAATAGCAATAAAAATACCTGGGAATAAACTTTACCAAAGAAGTGAAAAGGCTACATAACAAAAATTATAAAACTGAGGAAATAAGTTGAAAAGGACACAAAAATTAGACAGACATCCAAAAAGATGAGCTAAAAGAATCAGCATTGGTAAAATATTCATATCATGCAATGCTTATATAGATTTAATGAAATCTCTTTTAAAATAACAGAGATATTCTATTGAGAACAAGAAAGAAACAATTTTAAAAGTTATTGGAACAACAATGTCAGCAACAACAACAACCCTAATAACTAAAATCATCTTGGCTGAGAAGAATAAAGCAAGGCTAAAATTACATAATTTCAAAGAATGACTGAAAAGTTGTAGCAATCAAAACAACTTCGTATTGTCAAAAATCAAGACACACAGAAAACAGAACCAAATAGAGAATCTAAATGTAAATCTACTCATCTACAGTGAACCAAATTTAACAAACATGCTAAAACTATATGTTAGAGAAAAGACAATATTTTCAAGAAATGGTCCCAGGAATACTGACAATCATGTACAGTAGTATGATTGTCGTACCTATTTCTCACTAATTACAAAAATCAACTCAAGCTGGATCAAGTCTTAATTGTAACAGCTAAAATTAAAAAAAATTTTTTAAGCTAGAAAAAAATAGGAGAAATATTTGAAGGTATTACTATGGTCAAGTAGTTTACTCTGGGAGGAGTAGTTTATTTAAATTTAGTATATGTAATGATTGCTTTCATTATAGGGAATTTGAATCTGTATGTCATGTGTCTGGATTCCTCTTTTTTCCCCATTTCTGTCCCCTCCTTTGAAACCCTCTTTCCCTCACCATGCACAGAGCTCTATTTTCATTTTATTCTTCTTTTCTCATTTTTTTTATTTCTTTTCCTTCTTTTCCTCCTCCCTTTCCTTAGTACGCTTTTCATTTTAAAGTTTCTTCCTATTTCATAATATCTATTACATATTTCTATTCTTATTTACATTTTCAGTTTCTCATACCAGAGAGCTAATGTGACACTTACATACATGTATTTGGTAGTTTTTGGATGAAATTCATCTTAGGATGAGTTTCTTGAGGAAAGATCACAAAGGTGACCAAAGCTCAAAGAAGGTAGGAAAAAGATTAGAATAGAAATTAATGCAATTGAGACTAAGAAAACAACACAAAGAACTAATGAATTGAAGAGTTGTTTCTTTGAAAGAACAAATAAAATGATAAACTCCTGGCCAACCTTATCAAAAAGAGGAAAGATAAAACTCAAATCCATGCAATAAGAAATGAAGAGGGTGAAATCACTACAGATCCTGTGGAAATTCAGATTATCAATATCTATTTTGAAAATCTATACTCTCTTAAGATGTAAAACACAGAAGAAATGGATAGATTCCTGAAGACATATGAATTACTAAAAGTGGATCCAGAAAATGTAAAAATCCTGAATAATCCATGCAAGTTTTAATGTCTTATTTATATTTATTTTTAAACTCCTACCTAATAATGACACAATGTGAGTCATCTCTAAAGTTAATTTTCTGTAGTATTTTTTCCTGTGAAAAATGCACATTTTTCCATTTTCTTTTCCACATGTGTTTCCTAATATTTAAATTAAGTGCTAGACATCGATGCTACAGGAAAAGAAGTGACCCACACAGATAATGTTCATTTCCAGATATGGGCTCAGTTCATCTCTTATTATAAATGGTATGATGAGTTAGGTTAGCATGCTCTGGCAGCAGTTCTTTATTTTTTATTACTGTACTCAAGTGTATTGTAAGACTTGGTCCAGTGGTCTGAAGAATAGAATCTTGCTAATTATCCATACTTTCCATGAGGCCCAAAATGATAGAGTTTTTCAATAACTGCAGACCCCTGAAAATAAAGTTGCATTCTCTCTCTGAGGTCTTATTTCTAACACTAGACAACAGTCATTTTTCTTCCACTGGAATATTCACATTGGGAATAGAGCCAGGGTAAGGATTTTTCAGTTCAGCTCCATCCTCAGACTTACTCAAACCTTGTACACCTGAGCTTAGCGGGAAGTGAGATGCAAAATCTTTGCACTTTCTTAATGACAGACAAGTTCTCTTCTGCTGAGAGCAGGTTCTGGAACATAGGTGTGAGCCTTGCCTTTCTACTGCTCACAGCAGACATCTGCTTTCCTGGGTATAGAATACCTGGTATCAGTTGTCCTCCTGTCTGAGGAGGAGGATCGTTTTTCTCTAGTGCTGATGGAAGGAAAGGTAGGAGTAGGGATTGGATTCATTACTGCTTTCTCAGCAGCTGACCTTTCTTGAACAGGATTGGGAAGATTTTCTGTCCTTATCTGGTGGAAACAGATTTTGCTTAATGTTAAAGAAGAGTCTCGTACACTTGCAAGGTTTATGCCTAGCACCCTGTGGCTGCTGTTCTTCATGGTGGGCTGAAGAAAGGAAAGTATACAGCTTCTTGGATACTCAGTCCACCCTCAGGCATCGTCATGTCCTAAACAACAGTGCCACTGAGGCAAAATCTCACAGTCTGTTATTTCCAATGGGCCTGAAAGAAAGCTGTAAGAAAAAGAACTTTCGTCCAATCAGTTACACGTTCTTTGTTGTTTCATTTTGTTTTGTTTTGTTTTGTTTTTGTTCTTGGTTGCTTGTTTGTGTGTATCACCTTGATAACTTATACCATCCTGGTAGTGTACATTTGGCTCATGGAAGCTTGTTAAAGTTTTATAGTTTAAAACATTTTCCTATCTGGATTTATGATTTCCACTATATGTATCTCCTTCTTTCCTGATGTGTGGTTGGTGCTCTCTGGAGTTCAGTCTCTGGCTGCTTTGCAACATTAACTTTCAGATAGACTTAAAAATATCATGTTCCAGGTTATTTTTGCTCTTTCTGGTTTTTAGCATATGGCATTTATTTGCTATTCTTTTAAGTATGTAATGGAGATTCAACTTGGCTAATTATTATTTAAGTTCCTTTCCGTGTTAGCCTTTAGATCTACCAGCAGAACAGTCATATAAATCAAAATTTTGACAGAGTTCTATGATCTTATTGTGTGACTAAAACAATCTTTTCTTCTCAAATAATAGTAGCACACAGAAGACCCAAGAACAGTATTGTTTTATATGAATTATTCCCATTTAATCAGTAAACAAGCCCTATGAGAATTTGCTTTATGACCTCATTTATATAAGGAAATCGTGAAATGCCCATGAACACACCACTACAGTGTAAAGAAAAAAAAAAATTCAAGTAGTTTGACTTCAGATTTGTACTCCTAACCACTCAGTAATAGAAGCCCCTATTTAATATCTATTGTTTTTCTAAGGATCGTTGCAGATTTCAGCTTTCTTATGTAAGTCAGCCAGAACCTAATGTACAGATATCTGAAATATGTAATCATTCTGGATCTATCAGTTAAGGCTTCATAAATATATAAGCACATTCTCAATTCTCAGTTGTGAAAATAACCTTTGGTCATGTTTTGTATTCCTCCTTTTAATGGGAATCCTGCCACAAGCTTCAGGTTTGTGCCAGATGGTTGTAAATTGAAAATCAAATCAAAGAGAAATAAAATACCCATAGCCTTCTGCTACTTGGCAACATGTATCCAATAAAAACAATAGAAAGCAGATTAATTCTGATAATTAATAGACTATTTACCAGCTAGTATGTTAATATAAGAAAAAATTGACAAAAAGTTATGTGACAATAAGGAATGAGTGTCTTCTTTTTTCAATAAAGTAAGGAGAAAGATCTCCAAAAAAGTGTAATTTTTAAAATATATTCCTATTATTGAAGAATTTAAGTCAATGAAGTTCTAGCAACTCATTGATTCTCAAGGTTAACTGGAGGTGATGATATTGAAAGAGGAATTTTATTGAGCCATAAAAAGTATATCAAATAGTTAGATACTCTTTTTTAAACTGTTCTACAGCCTTGTCAGCTTGCTCTTTCATTGCATTTCAGAATTTAACAGAGAAGAGAAAGAATCAGTCTTTAAGATGACAGAACAAAATGTATGTCTTCATCCTTTTTGCAAATATTCTCCCTTGTTATAAGAAAGAGAAGAGCCATTCTTGCAAAAAAATGAAAAATATACTGGCAGAATTTCTTTTCTTTCGTCAATCTCCTCCTTTGTCTGTCTACCTTGTCCTATTTTTTAGTCATTTTTTACTTTTTCTATCAAACTTCTTTACCTTTTCTGATCTTCCCCATTCCTCATAACAATACTTTTCCTTCATCTTCCTTCATAAAAATACTGTATTTCATAGTCTTTTCCTTTTCACTGTGACACTAATTCTTCATTTCTAAATCGAGTAATAGGAAATAGAATTCCTATATTTCCTGCTGTTCTGAGTAAAATAGTCCAAAATCAATAACTGGAGACAGGTGAAACAATGGCTTTGTAAGAGGTCCCTGATAAGGGAAACAGCTGGGGTCTGTGTGTTTATATATATGCTTGCTTATGTGTTGTGTGATATGTTATTTTTCCTATGTGTGTTTCTCTGTGTGTATCTGTATGAAACTGATGTGTGTGTGTGTGTGTGTGTGTGTATGCTGTTTGTATGTTATTTGTGTCCTGTGAGGTTATGGTGGTAAATATCCAACCCATAAATCAATTCAGACTTTGCAAAAACAGTAAATAGCTTGGTCTTGAGGAAGATATTTTAAGTAGGTTTATGAGTTTATTAAGAAACCATGTTTGTCCTCATTTAAAGCCTAGTGTGGTAAAGGTGTGAAAAGAAAAGATAGACCTAAAAAAGTAAATTATTATTAAATGATGAAAGCATAGATTGTGTGTGTGCCTTTTTAACTAGTAGTACAATTTTTAACTAGTAAACTAGGAAAAAGACATCAAATCCCTAACTTTACTCATATATGCAAAAAGATAACTTACATTCTCAAGGATAAATTATTTCTTTTAGATTCATTGTCTTCCACCTTGGGGTCAAAGCAAGACTATGGAAGTTTCAATATTTTTAACAAGTCTAATTAAGACATTTAGCTACTGGAAAATAAAAACAAAAAAAGTCATGAGATCATAAGATTACATTATCAAACTGATGATAGTGAAGTTCCACTGAGGAAGTCTGAGTGGTCATTATATTCAAGACATTATAATTAGATACTAGTAAAGTCAGTCATGTATACAGGCAAGGCTATGTTTTCAGTGCATAAATTTAAAATATTTTAATGTTATTGCTACACTATATTAATTTATAAGTAACAGAAAGTATCATTTTCTAAATTAGGATATAAGAGATGAAAAATACCTATTACAGTCATTATTTTAAAAACCCTAATAAATAGTTTTGGAAACTAAAGATAGATATTGAATAACATTTATTTTTAAATACTAAACCCCTTCTTGGTTTCCTGAAATAATTAAACATTTTAAAGCTATTCACTGTACCTGATATTTCTAATAAAAGTTCCATATATTTTTATTTCTGAGGAAAAGAAACCATGAAAAAAGTAAGAAAGAAGGTGATGATCTTTTCTGATATTGTTCTTTGTAGGAACTGTATGTGTGCAAAGAGATAAAGCTTATTTATAAGTGGGGAGAGTTATATACAGCATTAGTTAGTGAACTAACATAGAAACTAGCTTCTGTAATAATTGTAACTATAAAAACTATTTTTATACATTTTTGTTCTGATTATTTAATTTTTCTTTTTTTATTAGTTCACTTTTGCAGTACATAATGTTCATATCCATTGTGTAAAGTTGGTGCATGTACATAACACATCTTAAATAATTTTTAAATATAATTAAGTGTTTAGAAAGGTATAGGAATATACATATTTGTCTACCATAACAATTTCTATTATTGCATTAATCAAGCAGTTATGTGAAAGTCAAGTATCAAGATAGTCATCCATTACATATTCCATGTACTAATTTTAGAAATTAAACTGTCTCATGTTTTTATTATAATAAAGAATGATGCAGTTCACAAGCCTAAAAACAACTCAGGACACATTCTAGAAATGACATTGAAATGTGAGCACAATTTTTTTTTATTTAAAGAGAAAAAACAGTAAGAAAGGTAAGCAATAATACAAAATTCCAAATAAAAGAAATAAAATAAAATAAACACTAAGAAATCACTAGTTGACAAATTACATATTGTCATCTTAGAAATAGTTGTTCAAGTTACAGAATTAAAGTATACAAAGTGGACATTCAAACCATGAGACTGCAAACAGTTCTGCTCAATGATCCAACAAAAATTCAGTAATATGGTTATCAGTCCTGCACACTTAAACATACATGCAGTTATATACTTTAGAGCACTTTCTTTTCCTCTCTTTTTTACAATAACAATTACACATGTTGGGTTTTATTACTCCTACATTTCATATTACTTTTTATACTAGAGACAAAATGTGATATTTATAAATATGATTTTTATTTATTTCACTTATGAGAATAGGCTCAAGTTGCCTCCATTTCAATCATCCTTTTTAAAAGCTGAGTAATATTCCATTGTATTAAAAATACCACATCTTTTTCATCCACTCTGCTGTTGATGGGCATTTTGGCTGTTTCCAAGATTTAGCTATTGCAAATTGGGTAAGCACAAAATTTAATTACAAAATTTAATATTTATTTTTAAAATATTATAATCTTCAAAATAAAATTAAAATTAGCATTATAAAGTTGCCTTATGCAACACCCCAGAAATTTGTTTATAGATACTTTTCTCAACCTGTGTCTGACTCTGAGTACTAACAATTTTATGTAATAAGCTGCTTATAAACAAAATGAAATTAATTAATGGAATTTTTTTGGTACCAGGGATTGAAATCATGGTATTTGCTTGTCAGGCAGGCATCATGCCCCTGGGCTATGTCTATATCCTCAGTTCCTAATGGAATTATCATCTATTGTGTTGATATCTGAATCTTTGTTAAAATTTCCCCCACTTAATACCAAATCAGCTTCTCTCACAAAATCCATTATGTTGATGGTGTCCCTTCTCTTGACCTTGTCTAGTGCTTTGGAGATGAACAAGAATAACTCATCTTCTTCTTAATAGAAAATACATTTAGTGAGAGTTCAGTGTCTTGTATTCTTTGTGTTTTGCTTTATTTTGTTTTGTCTACTTTCACATTAAATAATTTTAAGGACTACTAGTACCTATTCACAAATATATATATATATATATGCATGCAGTATTCCAAGGAACCTTTGAATGCAAAAATAAAATTAAATTTCTCATAGTTACTAATTATCTATCACACAACATGTACTTTCTTTAATTTATTGGTATAAATATTTAGCTATTAAATGACACTAAGATAAATTTCCTTTTAGCATGATTTTTTAAATCTGTATATTTTATTTTTATTCTGCATATATTTAGCCTCTTTCTGATCCTTTCTTTCTCTGTATCAGGTCTACATATCTGTCTCTGTCTCTTCTTCTGTCTCTGACTCAGTTTCTCTCTGTGTCTGTCTGTTTCTCTCTCTCTCTCTTCTCCCTTTTGTTTTCTTTGAAAAAAGTATTTTAAAAAATCAAAGGAGAAGAATGAAAAAATGTTAGGTCAGTGAAAGTTAACTAACTTTTTAAAATTTTTTGACTATTTAAAATACAGGGCCGGGGATTTAGCTCAGTGGCATAAGCACCTGCCTGGCAAGCACAAGGTGTCAAGTTCAACCTTCAGTAACAAAAACAAAACAAACAACAACAACCACAACAAATCTTCCACTAAAATATAGGGTACCACACTTCTATGTACTAGATCCATAATATGAAGAAGATGTTACATATACAAATAATTCAGTAACCATTCAATGATTTAACAGCTTAACTAGCATATTATTTAGTTTAGCAACAAATAATATATCTAAAGTGAAGCTTTTATTCATAAATACATATGGGCATATTTCCTTCTGTAGAAAATCTATGACTGACTATTTCATGTTACCTCATTTACATTCTAAAATTTAAAATTTTTCTAACCTACTTATTCATTCAATATGTATTTATCTCTGAAAACAAACTTTAGGAGAGGCAGTTTCCTAGGGACTTGGAATAAATCAGTAAACTTGACAACTTAATCTTCATAAACTCACAGAGCTTACAAACAATTAGAAAGAAACAGGCAGTAAGCAAATGATTATAATCTATACTCTGTCATATGGTGACAAAGATTATGGGAAAAACTCAAGCAGGAAATCACTAAAGATTGTGAAGACAAGAGTACAATGGTTATTAGTATTCTCAAATGTGACCTTACTACCAAGGTGTCATTTGTGTAAAAACCTGAATAAGTACAAGGAAATGAGTAACTCGGCCTATCAAACTTTTGAGATGTAGGGAAGAACCAGTGCAGAATCCATGAAGCAGTTGATCACCTGGCCCAGAGGCCAAAAGGGAATGCATGGTCAGAGAGGTAAGAATAGACCAAAGAGTATAAATTCCTATAGGTAAATTACTGTCATAGCTTAGCTGGGTAAGAATAATCTTACCAAGATGAAAAGCTATATGGGATTTGAGAAGAATGAAAATATTGACCTTATCTTTTTGAATTATCACTCTGTCAATGTTCCCTTGAGAGTAGACTCAACTTGGATAAGAGTAGAAGTTGACACAATGACAAAGTTTGGTGTTCTTTTTGCAGTATTTCTATGCTTAGAATTTAGTTCTCTTGCCAAACGCTTCCTTCTGCTACTACTTATTTAGAACTGCATGAGACATTTTCTCCAGTATGTCACATGGGGCTCTGTGTTTTCTTCTGTATGATAGCTGATAAAAGGCATGCTTGCCTTCAGGAAAGTCGAATGCCAAAGGTGAGTGGCAAAGTAATTCCAAAAAAGATACTTCTATGTTTTATAAAGTTTAAGTTCTATTGCATTCACAAGGCACAAATATTATTAAGGCTATTTTGCAGAGTGTAAAATGAAGCAGCTGAAAACTAGCAAATCAAAAATGTTCAAAGATCATAATTATTTTTCTCCTTAATTTTACCGATAAAAGTACTGTTTTATCTGCATCATTAATTTCTTACTATTTTTCTTATGCTTCATTTTTAGCTTCCAGACTTTGTTCCGCAGGAAGAATTAAGACATAGGATCCTATGAGGTGCCGAATTGAGCTCTGAAGCTCATATGCGGTAGGCGAACCGTTGGAGATGAATTGCTGACTGATGCTATCACTGCTGAGCACTCAGGACGTTTTAGCCCTGCTGGTTTCATTAAACCTGGAGCACTAAAAGTGTTTGGGCTGTTGGAAAATTATTCATGCAGCTGAAGGAAAGGGAAGGGATGTAAGGAAACAAAATTAGTTGCAACTCTCAAACATCCTAAGATGCTTCATGGTAAGGGCAGTTTAACCTAAATAAAACAAATAAAATCATGGAATATTGATTATTTCAAGGTTTTAAAGCCCATTTTATGAAAGCAGTTTTCAACATCTCCCTGGCATTGAGCTCTGTGTTCCCCAATTGGGAAATGAGGAAAATGCAACACAACATAGTTAAGAACAAAACAAATGTCAGACACCTGGTATTTAAATGTAGCTTCCTTCATTTAATATATGTGTGTTCTCTTAAAAGCATTAAAAATACTCATTGTGTCTCTTTCTCCAGTTGTAAAATGAAAGTAACTATAACATCATCTACTTCACTGAGTTTTGTAGGACATAAAAATGATAATATACATTTTAGAACAAAAATAATAGGTGCTCGATAAATGTTATATGATTGATATTATCATCTTTATATGTTATGTCACTGCTTCAAGCAATTTATAGTCTTTTTAAATTCAACAGCTAAAGATTTTGAGTGGGAGTATGGTACATTTTATGAAATCAGTAAAGCTCATAATAAGGAGACATGAGTAATTGGATACAACGAGCAAAGAATGATACAGAAGATTTAACTGTAGGCCAAGTTGTAACAAAAAGGAGTATATTGGAACTGAGGTAGAACAGATACAGTTCAGGCAAAATAGCTTTTCATAAGACGGAGATAGCATATGTAAAATTGGAAATGCTGTTATGAATTTGTGTGTTTCATAAAAGAGGAAGATGATAAGATTATATATAATAACACAATTAAATGATAATTTGAATATCATGTGGTTTAATTTAACTTTGAGGAATACCAAAGGCTGTATGGATGATTTCAAACATGGTTGAAAGATGAAAGCTTCCACTATAAGCTTTTAAAGGAGAACTCACAAGATGTAGTTAGTACTTAGGTGATAACAGAGCAGCAGGGTGGGTAAGGGATGAGTAGTCACTGTGAGAAACTCGGGAACTCATTCAATAAATTAGTTGACATGTATGATGAGCCAAAGCTGCAATGAAGGCAGAGACTAAGGTTGGGAAGTGGTCCCCCAAATTCTCTGTAGGCCATGATGACTGATTAGATATATAAACAAGAAACCAAGTAAGACTGGGCTGAGTGAGAAGGCTTCCAAATTTTAGACAATATATCCTGGAAAACATAGACAGAAACTGACAAATGTGAAGAGTTTTTGGAAGAAGAGGAAGAGAAGACCAAAAAAAAAGGTTTCATGATAGTTATTCATATTATAATATCCTGAGGAAGGTGAAGACTGTTAAGTATAAGTGTAATCCATGATTGCAGAAAAATGTTTTATATTAACATAAGTAAATATTTCAAAATAATGATTGCATTGAAAATAATACTTCTCTACCATTTTTTTTTTTTTGTAACAGGTATCAAACTCACAACCTTGCAGTTGTCAGGCAGGTACTGTGTCACTGAACTGTACGCCAGCTCTCTACTTCTTTCTTGATCTGATAACTACAAATCAGTACTAAAAATTCTTTGACATGTAAATTTCTATACTCACCGTTGCTTTGTGTAACTTAAAACTATTGTCAACTTTAAATACCCAGATTTAAATATGGTTCCATTGGTAATTCAAACACAAAATTTTTAAAGCTTATTTATGTATGTCCTCTTAATTTTTCACTCAAATATCATGCATCATGAATGACCATGGAGTTAGAAATTTGCAAGTCTCTCTTGGGTTTTCCATCTTTTATTGTTTCGCCTCACACCTGGTTCATCACTTAGCAGTAGTACAAATGACACTGTAGCCCACATAGGTGCTCGTTTCTTGCTGTAGTCTTCAATAATTTCAGTCATTGCAATAATTTCCTACCATATTATAATTCCTAGCTCCTTTACCTGTATTCAGTTCTAAAGAGTAAAATCATATACTTCCATTTTATTTGTAATATTTTTTCAAACCTGAACTAAGTATCTGTCATATATTATTTACCATATACAGTAATTCAGTTTGCAAACAAAAGCATTCACAAAAATTTTGCTTCTGTTCACAACTGCATCGAGTGACACACATGACAGTGGCCATCTTCCCCACACAAACACAACAATGGCCATCTTCTTCAAAATCATAAAAACTATTAAGTTCTTAAACCAAGGTACCACTGAATATATAATGTGATTATCTGATAATAAACATGGAATTATAATGTGAAGTGATCAAGTGAAAAAATAAGTAAATCTTGACATTATCTTTATTAGAAGTGCACAAATGCTAAAGTCCAAAATTAATTCTAATTAAACAAAGGATGCCAGTACTATGTGAAAGAGAAGTATATGAAAACTATTTTATAAGATGTATAAAATATACTAGCTTTAGGACCAAAAAGTCTTTTATACCTAAATATTTAAGAAGAAAGAACTCTACTCAGTAATTGGGATGGAAAACATGTTATACATATTTATTTGGAAAACTGTAGTCTCATAGGTAATTATTACATTACTTGGTTGGGTTCATCACCGAGGAATGAGATAATTTTTTTCTGAAAAACAATTATTTCCTGAGGAGGGTTTTGTTTTTGTTTTGTTTATTTCCTGAGGAGGGTTTTGTTTTCTGTTTTAAAAGTGAATGAAGTAAAGTACTTTATACTAAATAGATTCAACCAATTATGTTTCTCAAATTCTTGAGCTTGCTAGTTACAAATTTCTCTTGAAATGGTTACATCTGCTCTGGGAAGGTAATGCTAACAATCAAATTTATTACATGTTTATATAATTAAAGTTAATAGTGTTTGAATAGGGTCTTGAGGGCTCTCCAGTGAGAAAAGGACTTAGAATTTGCAGGCATCGGCTTCATAAAAGCACTCTTGGTTACTGATACGTTTTGTACTTTATTTTTTGATGGGGGTACATTTATAACATGTAACACTACTACTTAGGCACATTAATTTTTAATGTCATGATATACACTTTTAAGATCTCTAATTTCCCAAATAATTTCAAATGAATGTAGGAAATAAATAATATTTTAATATATAAAGTTATATATAATACATTCCTGTCATTATTTTAATATTGAGTAGTGTTATAAAAATATTGAAAATCAAGAACATAACTTTGAGCATGTACAGAGATATTTTAAACTTTACTAAAATTTATTTTATTCCCATTTTGTAAAGTTAAGGATGAACTGTCTCTATTTTATGCTGAAAAATGTACAGGGGTTCCCTATACTAATATAACCCTTCACTTCACAAAAGTAGTTACAAAACTTCAAATCTCATTGTGTGACATTGCCAAGAAAAGATAAGCTCAGACGTTCAGTCCCATCCCACACACGCATCTCCATCGTGACGGTGGCTCGGTAACTAACTTCTTGGAAGTGTCTTTCACACTGAACTATTAGAATATTTCTTCTATGTGCTTCTTTCAATGTGCCCGAATTATATTTGAGCCAGGAAATAATATTTGTATGCCCGCACTATATTTTAGAAAACAATAAGCATTCTCAAATCCAGGGTAACTCTGAGGGTTTCTCCGTGACAGTATCTGTCTAAAGAGCCTATTTTTGACCACCAAGTATTTCTTGGTGCACAGAGCACAGGACTCCTGGATCATCCCTCATGCCGTGCACTTCTTGCTACTCCTGCTTCCTCTCTGCTATTTAATCAGAAAGTCATGGTGTATAACTATCAGTTTATGAAGCTCTTTCCCTAATTTATTTTATGTATGTGTTTCTGTACTCTTGTAGGTGTTTGAGTTTAAAATAATACCCCGTGCTATACATACCATTAGAGAAAATAATGTAGGAAGCTCAGTACGTGCCAAAGTTATTATGATCAGAGTTGGCTTCATTACTTATTTGGACATGGAATCTCTGAATTAATGATTCTCAGCCGTGGAGTTTTATTCCATCACTGTGCATATCAGTATCACCAGGGTTCATGGCCGGAAAGACATACTGTAATAAAATATCTCTGGGTTTAATGAAAAAACCTTTACCATCACAATATTTTCTTTCATTTCCTCAAATTTTTCACTTGACAATTTCACAGGCTTAAACCAATGTTGAGAAACTATATCTACTATATATGTTTGAATTTATATTTTAATTTATTTATAGTGTATCCTAGTATGTATATATGCATGTTTGTATGTTTGTCTATCTACATATTTGTCTTTAAATACAAAGTGATTTTGTGATCTAAGGTAATTTATTGTTTTCAAAGGTAAAAGTTTGGGGGGTAGGGGATTTAGCTCAGTGGTATAAGCATCTACCTGGCAAGTGCAAGATCATGAGTTCAACCCCCAGTACCAAAATAAATAAATAATTTGGTGGGGTTGTGGTCCAGGAATTGAAAAAAAAGGTAGAAGTTTTAAATGAATGCTCTTATTGTGGTGGAAAGAATGATACAAAAATTTCAAAATTAAATAGAAAAATATTCTTCACTTCTCACTTTACTTTCAAATCACTTTCTAAAACTAAAGGAGGAAATAACAGTTATAACATTTTATTCATTAGTAATAGAACAAATTTGGCCTCTGATTAAAGTTCCAATTAAAAGAGTGAATCTACAACCAGTCCTCCACACCATGCATTTATTCTAAATATTAAAAATTAAGGCCTATAATTCAGATACTTAAAATCAATTTGTAATATATCTTCAGTGCCAAGAATAGTGTCTGGTATGTGGTATGTATTCAATAAATATTTTTGAAATGAATATATGCATTTTGTTTGCTAAATATGAAGTATGACAGTGTAAGTAAGAAATCAAATGGATAAAATTAGGATGTGTGTGCATTCACTCATATGCTTGTGTCTATAAAAGCTAACTAAATTTTTTGTTTTAATTATTCAAATTAGATAAAAAAGACATTTCATCTGTTAAATGTGCTGGATATTATTGCATGCAAATCTGACTTCTATTCTTTAGAACTACTAGCCACTGGAACACTTTGGTGTCATTACTCTAAGCCCTTCTCTGCATTTAGAAATAAGCATGGCAAATAAAATACATATTTTAGACAATGTATCCTATACACAATTTCAAAAGATTTGGGGGAAGTGATATCACATTGTTTTAAATTTATATTTTTGTCTCATACTTCTATTTTCTCTTTCATAAAAATGCCCCATGGATTCATCATTGCTTTTATAGGTGATCCATGCCTAACTTTTTAAAATTCACGTGGTATTCATGTGCCCTGTTCATATAGCTGTTCTAATGCAGATATATACTGATATCATTTTCAGTATCAAGGCATTGCACCAATGAAATAAAGGAATACAGTTAATATAATATTATACAACTTATACACATAAAATCTCTACAAAACATTCTTAAAATTTTAATTATTTCTGATATATATTCATTTTCATTTTTAACTGTAGAGTCAAACTGTCCTCTAAAAAGGCTATCCTAATTTAATTTCTCACTCTATGGCTTATATGTTCTCCATTTATTGCCTTTAATCAAAATTTAAAGTGTGCCAACTTTAGGAATTATCTCATTTCAATTGTTAATTTTTCATAAAGTTGAACACTTACTTAAATTTTTAAAAATATCTATGACCATTTTAAAACTGTCATTAATGATCTCTGTCCCTTGTCTTAAATTTGAAGATTAGTATTTTATTTCAATCTTATTTATGGGGACATTGTATTTTTCATTTACTTGAGAATCAGATTAAAGGGAAATATTTAACTTTTTGTTATTTCAACCTCATTGATATATTGAATTTGATGATATTTTGTCTACTAATTTTGCACTCATAGTTTTAAGTAGGATTTAATTTATTTTTATAAACTATCATCATTGCATATTTCTGTGAAGAAAAGAAAGTTTTGATACATTGATTTCATTTTAAAATTTTAGTCTATTAACTTTTCTATTTATTATGGTAATTTGAATAACCCTAAAATTTATAATATTTGATTTATGTTGTTGTAATCTTCCTATAAACCTTAGCTATGTTATTAAGTCATATATAGCATTATGTCTCCTTTTTAAGTCATAACACTTCATGTCCTGCCTTGTTGTAGATAACCAGTAATATTTCTGGACATGGATTTTATAAAATTTTTCAAGTAAATAGATTTTGTTCTTTTATAAAACAATTCTACTTCTAATTTTTTTTTGAAAATTTTGGCAAGGAAATATATGAGTAATAATCATGCAATATAATTTATGTGAGTATAATATGCCAATATCATAATTTGATGATTGTGCTTGTTATAGTTGAAAGTACACTGCTTAGTAAATACTTTCCTCTTAAAATATATCAAAGGCTATTGCAACTATTTAAAATATTGGGTTTTTCCCTATCTTTCATTAAATTTTAAGATTTTTGGAGGCTGGAATTAAATATATTTCCAGTTTTTAGCACAGTATCACAATACAGTAAATTTTCACTGCTTCTTGAACCAACTGAATGAATAATCTTAATAAAGTGTATAAATGTTACTTTAAAAGACTTTCTTTGAATTTTTAGGTCAGTTGAATTGTATCCCCTTTCCCAAATGGTGGGCAGTCCAAAGCTGCCTTTGAAATATCTACCAGTTATCAAATGCTTATGTTCACCACAAGAGCAGATCTAACTCTTCTTTTTTCTTAATGAATTGTTACTATTTACTTTTCATTTATGCTAATATCTCTGGCATAAAATTGACAAAGCCAATTTGTAAAGTTTCTTTTCCTGATTTTTTCTTGATTTTTTCTCAATTTTTTTCACCAATCTCAAATGATCACAGAATACTTTTATTTTCAAATATTACTGAAAACTTGAAAATAGTGCAAGAATTTCTTTTGCAACATCAACTGTCTGTTATGAAACAACAGAGAAAGGCCTGCCTCCTAGCATCCATTAAGCTTCAGGCTAACTCCTATATTTAAGTCACTGATTCTTATGACAGACTCATAAGTCAAATACTATAATGGCTCTTGCTTTGTTTTGTTGTATTTTTTCTATGTGAAAAGATGGAAGCTTACATAGTTGCAGCAGAGTTTGTATAAGTAACAATAGTCACCCTAGTTTATAACATTTTTTTAATGTTCATCCAGTATGTACCAGCAGTTGGAATTTTTTAATGGTTGACTTTTTTTCAAGTTTCAGCCTAGCAGCATGTTTCTTTGGTAACCCTCTCCCACTGATCCCCATTCATCTCATTCTCCTGCACTCCTCTTTCCTGCAAATATATATTGATTAATTATGTAGAGAATGTATTTTTTCTGTCATCATCCATACACTAGAGATTAGGCCACACCCAATAAAACTTATATAATTATTTACTCCAATGACTAGCTCCCTACCTATGACAAATTCTCCTACTGTTTATTAAACTACTAGAACTTCCAGGAAAATGATGGAGTGATGAGCAGCAGAGAAAGAACCTCTAGGTTTGGGTTCTAAACCCCGGAATACAGCAATATGAGGAAGAGAAGGAGGCAGGAGGGGGTCCCATGGACACAAAAAGGATCTGAACTGGGACTTGAAGCCCATGGAGAGAGAAAGAGAATTCAGGAATCCAGCAAAAGTAAGGAAACCAGCATTGGTAGCCCTGCCAGATGGGGAGAAACAGCCAGAAAGCAATATAGCCCCCACACTCCCTGTGCCAGCAGAGATCTAGGTGCAGGGGAGAAACAGCAAGGAAGGATTGTAGTCCCCAGAGCTGTGCAATTGCAGAGGCCCCACCCCTTGGGGAGAAGCAGCAAGGAAGCTGTGCAGCCTCCCTGAGTGATGGCCAGGGAGACCCAAGGAGGAACCCACCTCCGCCCCTCCGCCTCCTGCCTCCCATCTCCTCCCCTACCCCATAAACAGCCAGACATCACACAGGAGGAGAAGACAGTCACTGAAGTAAGAAGCAACCTGACATTTAAATTGTTTGACTGACTTTGCAAGCCTGGGGCCAATAGGCTAAGTAAGTAATTAGAGGATAAAATTATGTAGTATAGTAAGGACTGAGGATTTTCTACTGCCCTGTTACTGTTTTGTTTTGTTTCACTTTACTGTTCTGTTTCACTCCTTTAAAAAATAAATAAATAAATAAATAAATAAATAAATAAATAATATTTTTCTCTCAGCTAGAAAATAACTCACACTATTTTATTAAGGATTTAGCTAACTATATTATTTCTTGTTAGCACCATAAAGCTTCCTGACAAACTTTTTTTCTGTCTCAGGTTTTTGAACCTTAGAAAATATATGATCTCAGACTGAGTCTCAACTTTTACTACCGAATGTTTAATAGACATGCAAAACATTAAAGACTTGGAATTTATCTTTAAAAACACATGTGCCATTCAATTTTATGATGGATTATAATAATAAATTCTACAGTGAGGAAAAAAATGAAGTTTAATGTATTAGTATATTGCAGACTATATGACATTAAAATATAGATCAGACTATATAACATTAAAATATAAATCTGTCCTTAGATCTTAAGTAGAAGAATTTTCTTTGAGCAAGAAATCAAAAACCACATGGGAAAAACAGGAGAGATTATGACAAACCAGAATAATACATCAAACTGAGTATCATCTAGAACTATATTTTACATTTATATTTTACAAACATTGTTCCAAAATTGTTATAGTTTAAATGAATATCATAGAATTGTATAACAAGTAATAAATCTTGATAAATATATGCTTGTGCAAGCACGAGAACAAATAAAATATTTTCTGAAATATTTTGGTGAAGATGCAAATTTTGTTAAATCATTTGTATTTGGAAAAAAATTATTTCCCAAGATTCTATAACTATTATGAAGGCTTAGTTGCAATTACTTATGTTTCTTTTTGTGGTATTTAATTATATTTCTATTTTCCAATCAGCAATGTGGTTCTGAATCATCTTTTAATTAAGCATTTTACTCGAACAGTTTTGTCTCCTGTCATATACATCTGCATGTTAACAGCTATGTGACCGTCACAGAATCAGATTAAAAACCTTTGATTTTGATGAATAATGAAATATAATCAATCACAACCCACATTTTTATTTTCATGGAAATTGTTTCAATTAACTCTTGAAATTTTTAAATTAATGTATATTTTTTATTTGAACTCTACCTAAATATTAGTATTACCCTTAATATAAATGTACGAGATCATTGTTTACTTGACAATTTCCCCTTTTACCTGCTTCATTTCACTTCCAATTCTTTATATCATATTAATAAATTATTTGATCTTTTCGTTTTCAGTGTATTCATAATATATAAATATATGTAGACATTTTATACATATGCTATATCTACACTGACTTTTTCATACTTGTTAAGATTTAGATCCAGAAAAAGACTGATGTACTTAAAGGTGGGAGGTAATTGGATCATGGAGCATTATAATGTTCAGTGAACTAATTCCTTGGTGAATGAACAGGGGGCCTGGTAGGAGGTGTTTTGTGGGACGTGGATATGAAAGCTTTGAAAGCTATATTCTTGTCCCCAGCTACTTCCTTCTTGCCATGTTTTCTGTTTGCCATAAGTTGAGAAGCATTTCTCCACTATGCCCTTCTACCATGGTATTTTTAGCCTGTTGCAGCCTCCCACAGACTGTGTTCCCCAAAATATGAGCCAATTAAATGTCTCCTATTTTATTCAGTAATGGAAAGGGTGATTAATACCATAGCTTTTCTCAAAATAAAATTGTGGGGACTAGGGGTATAGTTCAGGGGCACAGCCACTGCTTGATTTCAGTCCTAGGCAAATATTCTTAAATATGCAATTTCCAACTGAGGTACTCAATTGTAAAGAAGGCTTTTCCAGGAATGAGATTGTTGTGTTGATGACATAAATTCTAGCCTTCATTTAAAAAATATTGCAAGAATGATTTCCAAAAAAGATGTAAAATATTACTTTCTACCAAGTGTATATGGTAATACACTTCCCCCACACCATTAACGACATGTATTTAAACTTTTTCCAAAGAATATAAATAAATATTTTATTATTACTTTCATATGCATTATGCATCTTTTAATGTTCTTAACAATTTACTCTATGATTTCAATATTCATCTTCTGTCTAATTTTATATTGACGTCTATAGACTGCATGTTGTCATTTGCATATATAAAAATCATCTTTATGTCATTTTTTCACATTTCAAGAGATCTATTATTTTTATTGACTGCATAATATGATTTGCCATACAAAGGCTTTTTAGTTTACAATGTCAAGTGCAGCCTTTTTCTTTTAAGACTTCTGGGTTTTTAGCATTCTGAAACATAAAGGATGCATCACTGATTTTTGTTGTCTATTATAATGTGTCTGGAACTGATTTTGTAAATGGCTTAAATGTTGCTACAATTTTAGTCTTTCAAATGCATAGCCCATATTATTTTATTTCTAAATAAACTGTTCTTTTCCCAGTGAACTGAAATATCATATTCATCATATGCTACAATCTTATTTTAGAAGGCCTATTTGTGACTTTTGCTTCACCATTCAGTAGCCTTATGTGTTAGTCAACATTCCCATCACTGAGACCCAATACCTGACAACCACAGCTTACAGGAGAAAAGGCTTAATTTGCCTTATGATTTCAGGAGATTCAATACCTAATAGACAGGTGGAAATTTCGTGGCTGAAGGACATGGTAAAACAAAGCTGTTTAGTTCCTAGTAGCTGGAAACAGTAAGGGAAATGTGCTGGAGAAAGAGGCCAAGAACCATATGTAGCCCCTCACATCGTGCTCCGTTATAGAATCAGGAGCTACTTTACTCAACAGCTAGGGTTTCCTTACCCAGTGAAGCTGACAAATCATTATCAACAGTCACAGTCTACTCTTTATCAATTAACACCCCACATTCCTCCTTAAACCATATTTCATCTCCAAAGAAAGACAATAACATATTTGTAATTCCACCTAACATAATACAACCACCCTACATTTTCAAAGATCTATAGGTTAAAATCCCAAATTCTTCACTTAGCACCATAGCTACAAGGTATAGTTCTATGTTTATTATAATTATGTAATATAAAATCCACTGCTGCATATTTTATATTAATTTTATATTCTGATAACTTAATTATTTTACTTTAAGTAAGGTTTTTAATTTTGTTTTATATTGACACAACTATATTCAATCACAAAAAAGGTGTTTCAATTTCTTTTCTAATTCATATTCCTCTAATGGGTTTCTGTTTCTTATTTGTGTTGCCTTTAACCACAAATAAATACAGTCAGGCATAAGTTAGCAATGGGATAACTTTTGAAAAAAGTACCCTTAGCGATTTCAATATTTGAAAGTTTTGTAGCGTACTTACACATTCTAAGATGACTATGATATCATTATGTGTTATAATCTTACCACAAACTGATCATGGTCACGACCTATCACAGATTGAAATACCTTCATCTGATAAATACTGAATTATATTAGTGTGATAACAGTAAACACCTTTACCCCTCGTTACTATAATTGGATTACCTCTATTATATTAAACATAAAGTATATTGTTGGCTGGGGAAATTAAGGAATTAACTATTAATTTTAATTTTCAGTCTTCTTCATAATTAATCAAGGTGAATTTTTTCATTATCCCTAAAGACAAGCATATATATTTTTCTCCTTCACTTAATTAATACAATATGCATTGACAAGTTTCTTCTTGTTACACTTGTTTTTCTGAGTGAATTTCACATGATCATGATGGATTATTTTCAAAAGTATGTTTGGTTATATTCATTAGCATTTTATTTGAGCTACTGCAATGATATTCATAAGTGCAATAATTTTTAATTAATAATACATGACATATAATAAATATTCAGTGAATGTTTAAATTTTTTAAAAAATTATTACAGTAGATCACACATTGGCTTCAGTTTCCCTCAAAATATACCTCCTTCCCTTTGAATACACATCACATATTCCTGCCACTTTCTGAGGCATTTGTGAAAGTTCTTTCTCATGAATATCTTTTGTTGAGTTACCATGTCTGTCTCAAGGCCTGAATCAAATCAAAACACTTACCTTTCATGCTCATTTTGACTTAGGGCGAGAGCTAGAACATGCTGGAGCCCATAAATAGTGTATAAGAAAGGTGAAAACACACTGTAAAGCTTTTATTTCACACAAGTTGCCTAAAATGTTTCACTAATGAGAGGAAATCATGACAAATAAGATAAAATTTTAAATTAAAAAATATTTACAGTAAAAGACACAATGACATTAATTTGCTCAAAGCACTTGCCCTAACTTTGAACACACTCACCTAATCATTGTTGCCAATGTGTTCTTTATCGTACTTTTTACAATGACCCTTCATACTTGTCTCTTAAGAACATAATACTATTGCTATCCTGCTTAATGCTCTGATTCTTTTTTTTTTTTTTTAAACAGGGTCTTTCTATGCAGTTCAGGCTGGATTTGAGTTCACTTGGTAGCCTGGGTTGGTCTCAAACTCTCAACGATCCTCCTGCTTCAGCCTCCCAAATGCTGGGATTACAGGCGTCAGCCACCACGCCTGGATAATGCTCTGATTCTTTAAGAACAGAGACAAGTATCTCTCCTTACAAGCATGGTTGGGTTGAGATGCAGCTAAGTGGCAGGACGCTGCCTATCACATGCAAGCACCTGGATTCAATCACCAGTACACAATTTCAAAACAAAATGTTTAACTCTGAAACTTGGTGGTTTCTTGTGCAGAAATTCAAAGACAACTACATTTCTATGTCAGTTTTCTGTTTTGACTGTTGTTAGTGGAACATCTTGGCAAATAATTCTTTTAACATTTTAATCAACTTTCACTTGAATGATTATTTCCTCCTTTATTTTATTTTGTATATTCTTGCTCTTCTTTTTCTTTAAATTGCTTAGAATAGTTTTTCTATTTTGGCTATCTGAGTTAATGAATTAGATAATTATCTCTTATTTTTCTGATATTTGCTTGTTTTCTAATTCAAGTATCTTTCTATTTTATCAAAATTTTCTTTTGATTTCCATCTAAAAATAAGGAATTGTTTTGTTTTCTTTCTCAAGTTTTTTCTTTCTTTCTTTCTTTCTTTCTTTCTTTCTTTCTTTCTTTGTTTCTCTCTTCTTTCCATTTTTCAGTTTTTTTAACTTCTCATTTTGTTCCTGTGATGGGACAGGTGATCTTAGATATGTATTATGAGCGATATTTAATGCTGATCAGATATAAGGTAGAAAATTTGGGGTGGTGAGACTCATAAAGCAAGGAAGCAGCAAACCATCCACAGTCTGTCATCTATCATTTCACAGTGCAGAATGAGCATAAGTGTGCTGAATACTCAGTAAACAAATTTCTGGCCTCCTGAACATTGAACTAAGAGGCTATAAGATCAAATATGAGACCCACTCAAAAAATAAGTTTATGGCTTATCCTAGGAAAGACTAGTTTCTCTAACAAAAATAGACCAAAAAAATCCCCAGACCAAAGCTGGGTTTGGTACTTCTGCATTCTGCAGGTCGTGAGTTTCAAACCACAATTCTGGTAAGAAGAGTAGCCTGCCGTACAAGGGATACTGGTATCAACCAATTGACCTAACTCTGCTAAGCCACCAGGAGGAAGAAATGAGAATGTTCTGCATCAGTTACACTGTAGCTAGAGAGAGCTGCAATATGTTCTTAGCATTTGTTGATTATTATCTTTGTCTATGAACATACAGCTAAATTTCAAACACCTGAAAAGTTTATCCTTTATACTGGGGTGTAGAATATGACATATGCCTATGAAATCAAGCTATTTATGCCTAAGAGTAAGACAGTTTTTCATCATTGTCTATTTTATTTTTCATTAGTTTGTTTTTATTTTATAAAATACACTGCTAGCTCGTTTGATGCACTATTGCTAATAATTTTTATATTCAATTGGGAATCTCAATTACTGATATTACAAAGATTTATTTAAGGCCTCTGTTCTACTTAAGATTTTTCATCTCAGTGAGTTTTTCTTTATTGCTGGGAGAATACTCCTCTCAGTGAATTGGGAATGGAACAGTGTAGCTTTTTAGTGGGTCATTAGATTTTCCCAAAGTTTTTTGGAGAACTCAAATCATGTCATCTTTTTGAGAAATTTTTTCTCTCAGAGACTCAGTGCTGTGTTTCTTTGTCTTCAGATCTGTTTCTTGAGACCATTCAGGGTTTGTTTTCTAAACCAATTCTTCCACTTTCATGTGTTTATTTTACCATAATAATAGCATCTGAATTTTCACTCTCCTGAGCCCTTTCTATTTTAATATTGGAACCTATTCTCTGTCCCTTATAAATAGTGTGTTTGCTTTTCTCAGTTTGGTTCTTTTTCTTATTTTCCCACCAAATTAAGTTTAGTGCTTAGAGAAGGGAGAATTTGGGAATATTTCAGTAAACCACAACTTTTTTTGTTCTTAGTATAGTAAATAGTTAAGGCTTTTCCTTTTATTGCTGTTACGTGCAATTGGGGCTTTAGAGGAAGCAGCCCAGATTACCTGATGCCTTTGGACTCATTCAATCAAGACTGAAAGCAATTCTATATTCTCCCATTTTTTAAATTACAGAACAACATTTTTTCTGATGACTTTTTTAGTGTAATTTTATTTTTGCTCATTAGCTTGTCTTGCAATTTTGAGCCCCACAGCCTTCAGGATAAGTCAGCTTCCCCCTCACGATGCTATTCTTCTCACTGAACAGCTCTTTCTGGGCTGGTCCTGCTGCTGGTGGCTCATAATGCGGTCAGTCCGCTCTCTGTACCCTAAGGCTCATGGAAATGCTTTGTTACTAAGTGGTCTCTGAACATTTTCTGTAGAGTTTTTCCCACCGACCAGAGTGATCTCTTATTTTTGAAGGAGTTTAGGTGACATCGCAAAGTTGTGAAGTACCATAGAGTCCATCACTCACAATAAAAAAGTTTCTGTTGTTGTTTTTGTAACTATCAAGATGTGTAGTTACCAAACATAGTACATTACAGTTTTTCCTATACAAATGGAGAACATTTCTGGGTTTTGTTTCATGCAATAAGTTATAAATGATACCTTCCCTTTTCTGAATTTTCCAGCATCCTTAGCGAGCCCCATTCACGACATTCCCTCATGCCTTTCATTTTACCCTATGTTCACGGTCTCGTTTCTTAATACAAGTTAGTCATGTACTTTATTTCCCAGCAAGCATAGATTAATTCCAATCCCTGATGATGTATTGTTTTAAATCCTCGTCTGTAGCAAATTTTGCATAAGTGATAGTTAATCATTTTAAACAAAGTAAAAGTAACCCAATTTCAAGAAAGATTTGTGTATTAAAATGTTAGAGAGACCCAATTAATTTATTAAAAGACTTTAAAACCAGGCTTGCATGTTATCTGTCTTGAAGCTGCTTCCAAAATTATTCAGATTTGTTCAGTGAAACCTTTTCTGCCAAAGCACCTGAGGAGAAATATTGTAGCTTACCTACCCAATATAGATGCAGTATACCCAATGCAGGCGAGAGAGACTGTATATGGAAGCACTGCTAGATCCATTGTCCAAATAGATCTCCATGGCCTATAGCTTCAATTTTGAGGGTGGAGATAATCTCACTGAGGAACCTAAAATATATTCTCATCTTGTAGAGTAATAGAAAAATTCAAAATGTTACATTTGTAGTTTCTCAGTGGGAGATAACTATTGTTTCTTATTAGACTCTGGGCAACAGAGTGCATCCAAGAACACTTCTCTACTATTAAAAATGAAGGATGCAAAATAATTACTAAAGTATCTTGCCTCTCTGTTTTAACTTTAATTCTTTAAAGGAAACGTGTGCTTTGTCTACATGGTCATTATAGTCAGAGTGTCTTTGACAGAAAATCATGTGTGCCTATGTGTTTTTCTGTGCTAGTCAGTTAATAGTTTTAAACTTCAAGAACACTTAAAACAGTATATTACTATAAATAAATTTTGTGTTCTATTAAAATATAAATATCAAAATATCAAAGTGATTTTCAAAAAAATTACATTCTTATGATTTAGCTGTAAATTATGCAATTATTTATGACTTTATGTGGTATATAGTTAGCAAAAAATAATTGAAAAAACACAAAAATGTAAGATATTTTGTTTATGATATGTAAAAAATGTTACACATGCAGAGAAATTTAATAGGAAAATACTATCCATTCACTTTAAAGCACATTTTCATAGTAAATTTATCCCTATATTTTTTCTAAATAACATATACAATGTTCTTTTCTAAACATTTTTATTTTGAAAGGCATAATTTAAAAAACATATATTTTTAAAATGTACCATATGTTTGACCACATATAAGAAGGAAAACATTTATTTTGTGGTTTTGTTATTTAGTCAATAGTTGATTTCAGGGATGTAATTTTCCATAGTCACTCTGCACGGACATTGTGCTTGTTTGTGTTGTGCAAGATATAAGGTGGCATCTTATGAAAATGAGTTCCCTTTTTGCTACCTTAAGACCTCATCTGCTTTCTCTTATAGGTTCAGAAACTGGAAGTGGCATACCAAATGTCATTTCCAACAGTAGTGTCATAAACTGATTATTATAGAATATCATTTCCATCTTTTTATATTGTTCCATTAGTATTAAAAGTTATGAGACAAATTGTCCTGAGATCAGAACCAGATCAAGAGAAATGAAAATGGTCAGAAATTTAATAAAACTATGTTACAAAAATCTGATAGCTTTTATTATAGATGAAGAAATACTTTATTCTGTACAATTCAAAGCATAGGCTAGATAACAGTTTATAGTTTAAAGATTTAGTTGCATGAGTTTATATGTGCACATGTACAAAGCTATACAGTACATATATTTTAGCATTACAAAGGAAGTCCTTATTTTCAGAAAATTTAAAACTAACAATTAGAGCACTGCTTGCAGTCCACACTGGCTTTAAATACACATAAGTTTGTGCATGTGTGGCTAAGAAATAAATAATGGATGTCAAATCATATTGTTCAATAATGGAATATTATGTGAAAATTTCATAACTAGCAATATTATTTATGTTATGTAACTCCCACATTTTTTTTGATGTCACGTTAGAGTATTCAATACAGAAAGATTTATTTGCAACAAATGTTGGAGTTTATTAGTGCTTTGCACTAGATTGAAAGTATTTAATTCAACAATAAAATAATATAAACAACCTCAAGTTATGATAAATAATATTATTTAGTACATAAATAAGATGCAGATATATATGCATGTGCTTAAATTTGTGAATGAAGTATACTTTATGACTTTGCAAATTACAGACTTTAAGAATTTATATAAAATTATTTGTTATGCATGCTTATTTAAATTAACGAAGAGATCAGTAATTAAATATCATTTTTTTTATCTGTACCAGGGATCGAATTTATGACCACATGCTTGCAAGGCAGGTGCTTATGCCACTGAGCTAAATCCCCAGACCCAATGTTGATTTTATGCAGGAATCCAGAAACTATCTATTTTAGTAATATATACAATGAATATTTATGGCAAATAGCTACTTATTTGCCCATTATTAAATGATTTCCCTTTCTGCAAATATTATAGTCATCCCTAAGTCATAAAGCCAACAAGCATTATTAATTCACAACTAGCATCCACCTGTGCATAAGTATCTGGTATATCCCTAAGTATACATAAGTAGACATTAAAATATATAATCACGTCACTAGGTAGCAAATTAATCTTTCATTATTCTCTTTAATATCCATGGAAAATCTTGGTTACAAGCAAGTATAAAAAAAACAGCATTTCACTCTTTATGATATAATCAAGTGATTGTACTTAATAGTGGTAAAACAGATATATATATATATATATATATATATATATATATATATATATAAAATATTTTTTTTGTCTTTTTCAGTTAGGGCCTCACTATGTAGTTCAGCTTGGCCTTGAGCTCACTTTGTAGCCCAGGCTGATCTCAAGATCTTCCTGCCTCCACCTCCTGAGTGCTAGGATTATAAGCATTCACAACCAGATCCTGCTAAATACTTTTTTGAATGTAGTAAAAGCTTAAAAGCACTGTTTTAAAATGTTATTTTATACATTTGTATTTCTATAGACAGGACAAAAAATAAGCTGTATGAAGACGATCTGAAATCCTTTTTCACATCCTAATCTTATTCCCTGTATACAGGTTAGCACATTACACTTCATCATTTATCAGATAACAGAATGATAAAGTGAAAATGAATTTCTTTTTATTGTTAGATCTCTATTTCCATTGATTCTCTATAAAAAATTGTAACAGAAAGCAGCTGAGGGTTTTTCCTTTCATGTCATGGTTTCTGCAGGTATGAGCACATATAATTTTTAAAAATGTCAAAAAGCTAGTGACAATTACTCCAGAGACACTTAATTATTTTTATCAAATACATCAGGCAATGAAACTATCCTAAGGAAAATTAAAAACTTAGCAAGAGCAAATGTCATTGTAAGTTGGGCTCCAGGTACATTTGATACGGCAGTCAAACAAGGCCCCATGCTGAGAAAAACCCCTGCTTGAACCAGGCTGTGACGGTGCCTTACTGCAATTCCTCAGTGATTTTCTCAAATGGCCTCAAATCTTGTGATATACTGAACCCTTCAGATAAGGAGACCGACATTGTCTAACACTGTAGTACAATCTGCAATAGTTTTCTCAGAGTGACTTGAAGAATAGCTCAGTTATTCCATGCTTGTTCCTCACAATCACCTTGAGTCATCCTTCCTGCCAGAGATAGAATTTTTTAAGCCTAATATATGGTGAGAAATGTGTGACCTAGTTAGCATTACAAACCTAATCCTTTGTACATACACGTTGTGCTCATTAAATTCTTGCTTAAATGAATTTGACACACTGTAAGATTTAGAGTATTTACGACAAATGATCGTTGTACTTTTATATAAATGTATTTTGGCATCCGATATATAGTAATGAAGTCTGTAAAAATATGCATGGGTAAAGTAACAGTTCTACTATTACTTTCTGAGTTATGCACAATACACATAATAAAATTACAAACATCAGTTTGGCCTTTTGAAAGTGTTTAGATGGAGACAAAATAACAAAAATAAAACTCTAAAATGAATAAATATTACTTCTACTATGTGGAGACTAAGAATATATATGAATATCAATAACAGAATTTTATAAAACTGAATTTGAAGAAAACTGTACTACTCAAAACTGTTTGAATGTTTCCTGTGAATGAAAAACCAGTAGAGCAAATGTGTGTACTGACAATAGTCCAATTAAATCTTAAATCCTCATATGCATTCATCAACATGTTTCTTTATCAATAGGCTTATATTCACACCAAAACACATTATAGAGGAAGTTTTCATTTGATATTATTTGTTCCTTGGTTCTTTGAGAATTTCTAAAAATGTCAACCATTTTAACGTTAGTTAAGATAACCAATAGAAAATTATTATTATATACATTGATCAATAACCCTACTTTCTTTTAATGTCTAAGGTCAAAGGCATTTATCAATTTATTGATTTCCTTAGATAAATTCACGAACACAGTGCTACTACCACTAATTGTTTTAAGAAGATTTGGTATCATTTTATTATAAATATGAATAACATATCAAGTAACTAATACATACGGACTATTCAATGAGGTCCAGGCGTCATCACTAGTGTTCTGCAAAAAAATAATTTTTAGAAGTAGGAATTGCAGCACATAATTCTATAAAAACTAATCTGAAAATGTGTTTGAAACATATATAAGCACTTACATAGTCATATTTTAAAGAATGTGTTTGAAACATATATAAGCACTTACATAGTCATATTTTAAAGTAGATATTAGTGTTTTCTATCCTTTTGTAGAAAAATGGTGTTTGCTATCATCATTAGATACTATAAATGGGTTTCTTTTTTCTTTATTAGTATCAAAATGTGTTAACTGATCATTCTATAAATGAATAACAGTTTTCAAAAACAAGAATTAAATTATGTAGGCTCTTAAAGAAAGAAGGATACATTTAACTGATTAATGCTCAACATAAGAATTCAGAACTTTTACTACACTTAGTACAACTGAGCTAATGAATGGAGCCATTATTTTTCTGGTATGTGTATTTAATTTTATTTAAACTTACAATATAGTTGATTACTGGGATTTGGGAGAAATCCCATAAGTGAGAACAGAACTTTAGCATGCAGGCCCTTTGTTATCTACAATCTTACATTAATAGTCTTGAAAAATGAAAGAAAAAGAAAAGAAAAATGAGGCAACATGAAAGAAGAGGAAGAAGAGAAAAAAAGAAGAGGAGAAAAGGTCGGAACCATCAATCACCTTGACATACAAGAGTCAGAATGTAATTAAAATGATAGTATGTACCCTTTTTATTTTTTTATTTTAAAGATGATAAAACTGAACAAAATGAAACAGAACAAAGCCAATCAAAAAGGAACAATGAAAGTGATACAGGACTTCAATAAAGATAACAAAAACTTATCCACAGCTATCATAATGTCTCATTGTCTTCCAAATAGCTGTCCATACCAGCAGGCATAATAAAGTCAAACAAAACAGAACAGAAGAAAACCAATCAAAACAAAACAATGGAAGCATTACAGGACTTCAAAACCTGATAATAGGAAATCAACAATGGCTACCATAATATATCTTGTTATCTTCAAAATAGCTGCCCACACCATCAGACATAATAAAGCCAAACAAAACAAGACAGATATATATATATATATATATATATATCTGTCATAATAATAAATATAATAATTTATTATATATATATATATATCATAATAAAACAATGAAGATGATAAAGGGAAGGTGGTAACCATTGCTAGCATCTAAACCAAAACTTTATTTTAGTTTGTGTATATCTAAAATTGACTATTTGTTATGGCTCTGATCTGCTTCCTTAATGTTCTTTTGTTTGAATTGATTTTTTGAGGAGTTACGTACTTCACACAATCTATATCCTTTCATCAGATTCTGTTACATATTTAAAGTAGTTTTATTGTGAGCATTAATTTTAATGCAAAATATCAGTTATAAATCTTATAATTTGTTTTTCTCTATGAAAATTTTCATTTCTACAGCTTTCAGAATTCTTTACACAAATAAGAAAAAGAGTAGGCTAATCTTGCACATGATACATGTCTGGAGAATCTTTTAGAAACAAACCAGTTATGAAAATAATGGACACGAGCCCAGAGTTAAGCTCAGCAACACAAGCGCCTTCCTGGAAAGCGTGAGGTCATGAGTTCAACTCCCAGTACCCTCCCCAGAAAAAAACAAATGGACAAACCAAGTGTCTGTATGCTCTACATATAACAATTAAAGACAATAATAAATACATAATGAATTTAGAAAAATACACAAAGCACACATGAATTCCTGCCTTCAGAGAAGAATCAGCTGTAAGATGTCATTTGTTAAGAAATCTATGTAATATTTAGATCCCCAAATATATTTCTATATTTATATTTATATTTCACAAGTGAAAATTAGGCAAACTTATTCCCATTATGAAACTTCAGTAAATTTCCTAAATTCCTATTGAAATTGAATTTATGTCTCTTTATTCATTATAAGTACAACTTTCTAACTTATTTATTATAAGTACAAATTTCTAGCATATTATTTATTCATTATAAGTACAACTTTCTAATTTATGTTACTACTAAAAGTAGTACTATTAACTTATATTACTACTAAAAGAATGTTTGGGGCTTTCCTAAAAATAGGGTGGAAAAATGGCTCAATTCAGTAAAATGAAGGAAACATATTTTAGGATCCATGTGCAAGTTTTAAACTAAAAATAAATGGCTAAGTTAAATGAAAAGTTATTATTGAGACAACAATGATGATGCAAGCCGGTAAACTTCTGGAAGGCTGTTGCAAAAGGATTATAAGTTTGAACCTGGCCTATATAGTTTTGTGCCTAAGACACTGTTTAAAAAAGAAAAAAAAAAGATATTGCTAATATCCCATAGTCTCAGTACTATTCTGGAAATATGACATACTGAGAAAAATAAAAATAAAATAAATTGTCATTCTGTATTTTAGAAACTTCAATTTGGATGATTCAAATGAAATAAATGCACTATATTTTAATAAATTATAGATAAACTAATTCTGTGAATAATTTCAGACAAATAAATTACTATCAATATCAAATTTGGCACTGACTTATCCTTTGCTATATAAGATAATTTTCTTACTTAATGAAAGATGTCAAATACTTCTAAGCAAAGATAATAGACAAATGGAGAGTCTATGTGAGATTTACATTAGGCTATAACTGTGACTAGGTAAGTTTTTCTGTTAATGTTTACATGCACTTGAATTGTAGCTATTAATAATGAAGACAAGTTGTTTTTCAGTATTCATGTGGTAAAATTAATACTAGAATTGATTCATTCAACACTTTCCAACTCAGTGCCTAAAATGTGTCAACTATACTAAGTTAACACTGGACAGATGGTAATGAACAAGAGTGGATGTGTCCAGATTTTTGAGTCACCAGTATCTGCAAGCGTAGTATTTATAAAAACTCAATGAGTTAACCCAATGAAAATATCACTTCCATTTTGGGGTTTAACTACGAGTTGAGATAATCATACATCATTTGAAATTAAGATTTCACTCTAAAATTAATGTAAATTCAATACATTGTACTCAGTATATGGAAATTACCTGCAGTTATCTTAAGCATGTTTCCCAAACAATTAAAACAAACTATCAGTTGTCTGAGTATTTTAATACATCAATAACTAAAGTATCATTTGAAAAGAGGTTATTAGTCGTGGAAAAAAAAACAAGAGAAATACTTTGGAAATCGTTGGTATTTGCATATAAAGCATTCTTCTGATGTTGAAGAAAGAGTACATTCTTAAACAGTAAATGTGTCGCCTCACTAAAATTAGGAGCTAATGGTACTAAAGAATGGTGGCTTTATACTGTGTACATCTTGTAAAGGCCAGAATGTAATTTGCCTTCTTACGGGACTTGCTTTCAGGAAAAGATGATGTCACACTGTTAAAATATTACAATCTGTATGATGGCTGGAGTTCTCATTTACAACTAGATGGTAGCATTCTGATTTTCTATGTTAGTCTTTGTGATTTTAGTGAACACAAGTTCTACTTTGAAAGCATCCTATCATCTGTATGCTAAAGAATGAAGACTTAACAAGCTGGGTCATAAAAATTTTGCGGAAGTACTGTGAATCTTTCCTCTGCCTAGGATTCTCAAAGTCAGAGAGCAAGAAAGGAAATAATATTTCTTAAAAATATGTCAAAAATAATAATAAAGACTAAGAGGGGAAAGTTGCTTACTATTTAGAACTTCTTTTGAATATTCTTTCCAACTATTTTTTTTCCAAATAGCTTTTATTTATCTTTCTCATTATCAGTCAGTTATCATGGCAAGAATTTGTTCTCATACTCTTCAAAGGCAACTGTCATCATTGGCATGTTGTGTTCATCATGACTGCTCTAGCAGAATGCTACCTGAACTAGAAGTACTAACAGCTCTGTCTGCAGATCAGTGCCTTCATGGGCACTGTGGTAGGGCAGAGGGCAGACTACAGGGCAGAGAGGTCTAATTAAGGGCAGATCCAGTGGCATTCTCTTTGGGATTACTAAAGGAATTTTAAGAGCAGGGGTATTGTCATATTCTTGACCCCCAGTACTAGACGTGGTTTTACTAGTAGTTCTAGCAAATTGGGTACTGATTAAAAGTCCAGTGTTTTTCCACTTATTTTTATCAGTGAATAACTCCAAGCCACAAACTTCAGTAGAATGTAAAGAATAATTTTTTTTTTCAAATGAGCAGTTTTGCTTGTTTGTTTTGCAGTCTTGGGGATTGAATCAAAGGACTTATACATGGTATGCAAATGTTCTACCATTGAGATGCACCCTAGCCCTGATAAGGCATATTTCTATGTTCTTATAGTCCCTTTATAGCCACACAACTATAGTCATTAAACACCTTTTAAAGGTAGATCTCTAATAGTTATAAAGAGTACCAGTTTCTAAGAGGTTGAAAATAAATGAGGCAGCATAAGCAAAAGCACCATTTTGCTCCTATGATAGCATATTTGTAAAACAGAATAAAGGAGTCTGGACAATGTACAGAACCCAAGGTCATTCTGGCTGTCTCACCCAGGGAGATACCTGACTGCCATCTCCAGCCTTGTCAGCCTGTCATCTAAATTCAAATAAACCCTGTGCAGCTAACTTTTTATTTAGATTAGCTACTGAGTAACACAATGAAAATTAATTAGAAGAACCCTAAGCACAATAATGCATAATGCCGTAACTGAGAAAGCCGAAGTCTCACTCATGTTGGATCAATAAAGCTGAACCTATTTAGGATTACCCTGTTTGTGTTTTGGAGTTATTTGGCAAAGCCACTATGCTAAAGAAGGCGATTCAGTCCTGGTGAGCTCTGATTTCATGTGAATAGTTATTAGTAATGTCTTCTATACTGTCCCCAAAGACTTCACATGAAATATTGAGATTTTGTTTTATTTTCATTTTTGTATTTTCAAGTAATTTACCAAACAAAATAAAATTGTTAAAGCCCTTGTAACATCTAAATAAGTGCTTAATGTCTAAAGATGTTATCTTTCCACATTAATTTCACATGAAAAAATATTTTTCCATAACTATTTTTGAAACATATACATCATAAAATTTTCTTTATGTACCTGCCACCATTATCATGAAAAGTGCAATGATACATTCAGGTTGTAATTATAGCTTCAATATCTGAAAAATAGCTCTAGAAATCTCAATTAGATCTAAAGCTCTCTCTTAATTCTGTTTGAATACAGTTCAGTTCAACAGATTCTATTAAGTTTCCAAGGATTATTGTGGTTCCTAAAATACCACTGCACGCAGTAAAATCCTAGTGTAATAGTGCGGCAGCTCTAAGCCTGGCCCCCAGGAACATATTTTAAAGAGCTTCCAGTGTATTTTCCATAATAAGGCCCACTGGTTGGCAGAACCCCTGCAAGCTATGTAAACAGCAACACATCCCTAAGAGGCAAAATACTGTCTCGGTATGTTCCCTAAGAGGCAAAATACTGTCTCGGTTGAGGTGTTTATTCTCTTTACAAGCAACCTGTGTGAAGACACAGGGTTTGGAGCTGACTAGAAGGACTTATCTTATAAAGGCTTGCATATTTATATTCCAAGAGAAAATGCTGGCAGTGACAGAAAGGGTAAACTCCTGTAATTTGAGTTATGATACTTTAAGTTTAGCTCTCTTTTCATAATGGCAAAATTAAAGTGAATTCAATATTCCCAACCTTATTTGTATGTTAAGTATGAAGACTAAAAACTGAAGAATTATGCAGGAAAGAGTAATTTAAACGTTTATTTATTAGCTTTTTAAAATAAGAGAATCAGCTTCAACTTATAGAACTAAATGAAATGTTTTTGTAGTTCACAAGCATAGTTCAATTTCATGTCTTGTTTTTGACAAGATAATCATAATAATAATAATAAAATTGGAAACATTCATATTTGCATCTATAAATTTAATACTCCTGAACTCCAGCATTCTATTTCCAATCACTTCTTGAACATGTGAATGTTTCTTCAGATTTTCAAAGGTTAAAATTCCAAATTCTTTATCTTTTGCCCCACCATTATATTCATCCTTCTCACTCCTGTCTGCATTGCTTTTTATTGTTCTCATTTTTAAAATATCACATATTTTAATATTATTCTCTCAGTGATCAAAGTGAAAAGAAACATCTTTAATCATCTAGTATCCCCACCCAGTGAATTGAATTAATACCTATGAATACCTGCCTGGTCAAAAACTTCAATTTCTGTGTTTTACATTCATGGAAAAACACTTCTATATTACTTTCCTCAGCAAGTTTCTCTTGTTTCAAGTCTATTATGAACAGCACAGTTAGGTTCCTAGTTCTCTACTCAAAAACTGTACTACTTAACATACAAAGCACGGTCTTTAACTTGTCAACAGATTTAAACCCCCACCATGCATTCAAATCAGCCTGAACTACTAATAAACACGAATGTGGAGAAATTCATTCCATTACCTAGTAGGTGTCAGAGACTGCACCGTGCACTGGAATATAATGTGAGCTAAACTTAAGTTTCTCCTCTCCTTATAAAATGCATGGGAAGCTGATCTGTGTTCGTGTTCTTGCTCGACTCATTCCTGGCTCGGCCACTGAACAAATGACTTTGTCACTCTATATGTTAGTTGCCTCATCTATGAAATGTGACAAGAATGTTGGGAATCACTTAGCTAATAAGGTTGGCGTAACAATTAAAGAAGTCAATATATATTATATTCACAGTTTAGGGCATTTATTTTTGGGATGCTCAGTGACTGTAAATGTAATTCTTTCTAGTCTCTGAATATTCACATTTCCCTGAGAGAACCAGAACTTACCTAGATGTATGACCTGTGCAATCATGTCAGCTCATTGAGACTGGCATTATTTAGCTTTGAAGCCCATGGCAACTGTCTGTAGTCACAGCTTTAATAACATGAACAGTTTATTTTTCTCTGATTCCTAAGTCTCCATTTAGCACATTCCTACCATTATTATTATAGTTCATTATTATCTTTATTATTATGACTAACATACATTTCACCATAATCACCACTGTCATTTATTAAAGCCTCACTTTGATCTAGGCCTAACATTTATTAAATCTCCATAAAGATTATACATTGTTATTCTTACTTATAAAGTGAAAAAACTGAACTTAGGTGACTGTTCAAATGGGTATTAAGCAGATTAGTAGCACACACAATGCCACTTATATTTTTAACTAAGATCCATATCCACACCTCCTTGACTCCAAAACACATACTCTTATCACTACATTGTCATGAACCTCTTTTTGGCAAGCTCATCTTAAGATTTATTTATCAAAAACATATATTGTGTTTTGTTTATCTGTATTAAAACTCCTAGTCCTTTGTTCAGGCTCAAATACATGCAAGATGCTGAGTACACATTACTAAATGAATAAAGGTCTGAATAGAGGAATGAAGCTATACTTAAAAAATGAAAAATCAGAAGAAAGCAGGAGAAAGTTAGGCTGTCAGGTTTTCTCTGTACATCAGCTTCTTTAGGCAGGATAGGCAAAAAAGAAAGGGAGGAAAAAGGAGCTACTGACCATGATGAAGATGATTAAAGAGAGTGCAGAGCAGCTGTCAAAGCAAATATCAAGCAACATTAATAACTTTATAGCTCACCATGAGGCTGTCTCAAATATTTCCAAGAAAACAGAATTCTTGCTGTTGCACAGAGTAAGTGAGACTAATAATCAAGTACAGATTTAAGCATCTTTTTCTGCGTACTTGAGCTGCAGAAGGAAAAAAAAATAAAACATGACTCCTAAACGAATGGAAAATGCGTGACTCAGAGGAAAATATTATTGCATCCTTGGTATTTCAATTTGGGGCAGAGTTGATAAGAAACAAGATCTACCCTATTCACCGTCTATTATCTAAGTTGTTTGAACAGTCAGAGAATATTCCCAGATATCTGATGCCTGTCCAAAAATAACTGTGTTGTGAGACTTACTAGCAAAATGCTCCATCACTCCAAAGAATTGATTTTGAAAGCTTTTCAACCTGTCTAGTAGAATTGAAAGATGACCTATAATTCTATATGGATAAAAGCAAAAATTAGAAATCATGTGGTAATTTCTGCTTTAAAAATAGCTTATTTTAAAGTTTATATTTTTAAGTAGTAGTAATTCTACACATAAAGTTTCTGTGCATTGAACAAGTTAGCTGCATGATTTCTTGATTACACTGATGGTAAATCTATTTATACACTCAGTTACATGTTTTTTCACTGAAGATGAATTTTGGGGGAGTTACAGAATTTTGTGACATATGTCTGTACTTACATGCATACAGTAAAAGCCACAAAGAATACAGGAGACTTAACTCTTTGTCTCACTGAGGTGATGCTTGCATTTTGTGGGCAGCAGACATAAAATGTTTAATTATAAATATATAATTATAATATAAATATATAATGTATTGGAAATGTGAAATATCAAATATTAGTTTTCTCAAATCTCACATATTTTTTGTAACAATAAGAAAAAATAATAACAAGGGAAAGAGAAGCAAAGTATATAATAGAAAACATTTGAAAGCTAAATCAACTAAGATAAATGAAAAGAGTCACAGCATAAAGACAGACTAGTAGAACTGGACACTGGCTTCTGCCATATTATAGATGGTAGCACAGAAGTAAACCACAGTATGTGTATTTTTTATCTTAATCAGAAATATCAATTTAATTACCTACTGACCAGATCAACCTTAGGTAACCTTTCAACATGGATCTTCTTTGCATCCAAACAAAGCTGCTATCAGACCATTATTAACAGTTCACTCATTCTACAAAAATATGCACTTCGTGAAGCTTGAAGTCTTTCTTATGTGATTGCCTCCATGTTCATTGGGCCTAGCACATAATAGATGCTTGGTAAATATTTGGTCAATGATAAATTGATGAGTGAATTAGAATATTAATATTAATTTGAAAAGGTGACAGCTGTATATATCATTGCTAGGATTGCCAGGTTTTCCATTGCATGCTTGCATTTAAATGTTAGGAAATTTTTATTTTTAGCTATTGCATTTGCCAAGAGTCCAGATCTCCTAAGACAGAATGCTATATTTTTATCACTGTGAGGAAGTTTTCAGATTCTTATATAACTACATAGGAAAGTTCTATATCAGTTGCACAATTATTACTCATCATCCACCCATGACATTTTATTTTATTTTATTGGTACTGGGGGCCAAATTCATGACCTTCTGCTTACTAGGCATGTGCTTGAGCCACTGAGCTGAATCCCTAGCACTCTCCCATGACATTTAATATACTTCACAGAATTTATTTTATGATCTTTGGTCTCATTCTCCATCATAATATTTTCTTAGTGCTCAAAATACAAAGAAAGAGTAGCTTTATAGGAGGTAGAATAACAACATGCTCAAAGAAATTGTCAGTTACTTCATAATTCTCAACATCTTTTGTCTACTGTTCAAAACCAAGAGATTTGAGTAAACTGTGATTTACTATGACTGGTAAATCTTTAAGGATTTTCATATAAAACATCTAATTTAGTAAGCTAGATTTTTTAACATTCACATGAACTTATTTTATTAATGACATATCAATTCATATTTTTATTAAAGATATAGCAGGGAATGATTTAAATTTAAAATTTAGTTTTTTGAAACAGATTTACATTAGTAGATGTTTTCTCTCTTACTGTATTGGTTTTATACAACTTTCATGGTTTCAAACACTTAAAGTATTTGCCTAAGGCACAAGTGAAATAAAAATACTTGTTTCAAGAAAAAAAAAGAAATGAACAAAGTATATATTACAAACAAAAAAGGTGTTAAAATACACTGGTTAAATCGCATATTTTGGGATATGATAAATTTTATCAGTTAGCCTTGTAATAATTAAAGAATACTATAGATCAGAAAGATGCATAGTATGTTTATCTACAATAGGTTCTCTATCAATATAATGTTAATCTACCTACAATACTTACCTTACACATTAGCTAAGAGATTAATTTCAAGGAACTAAATGGTTTGCAATTAATGTAAGATCTCACTGAGATTCTTTTCAAAAAGATGGCTTCTCTATAGACTTGAACAAATCTCGATGTGATGGTGCTGTTTTATGTATCCAAAAGTGAAAATGATGCCAATTAAAAAAAAATTAGGTTTTCCAATGCAATAGAGAGGAAAAAAATAAAGAATATGAGGCATTTATTGAGGATGTGGAGAGGAGTTCATACCTCATCGGGCTGGGCTCCTCTTCTGGCCAGAGACAAAAGGGGAAGAAGGTTATAGGACATTTGGCCAGAGGCAAGTTTGAGGCAGGCATTGACGATGCATGAGGAACTGATTGGGATTTTCTTCATGCATGGGAAAGGAAAGGGAAGTTGTACTTAGGGCTGAGCGAGAAGGAGGAGGAAGTGGTCATCGGGGAAATAAGCCATCTTTTTGTTTTGACTTTCTGCCATGTTAGACCACCACCATAATATTCAGAAACTTATACTAGGGCAGAAACCTTTCAATTGCATCTTTTTGTTGCTAAGTAAGAGTGATGACTCTCTCAGACTCTCTCAGACTAATTCCTGCTGAACAGGGACATCATATTGGGGTTGGGAGGGTTGACAGGATGATGGTTGATGCCCATGTAGAAGCCAGTATCTGATGTTTCAGCCAGGACAAGGATTTCAACATTGGTGAATGCAAGCATACTAGATTGGAGAAATCTAGAAAAAAAGTTTAAAAAGACAAGGGGCTATGAAGAGAGAGGTCATTAGCATAATTAAAGGACCCAGGAGAGGCAAAAGGAAGGGTGCCCAATGATCTGAATGTGTCTCTCTACCTGGACCATGGTAAGGGAGACAAATATTAGTAGCCTGCTGTTGGTGCTTTTGGCTTAGGCAGTTGAGACTTTTTAACTTGTCTGTGATGATTCCTGACTCATTTATAAAGAAACAGCATTCTTCTCCCAACATAGTGCAGGTACCTCCCTCTTTCACTATAAGTATGTCCAGAGCTCTTCAGTTCTGGAGAGTAACTGCTGCAAGCCTTTTTATTTGGTTTCAAAGTGAGTGGATGGAGATAGTTACATCTTGTATCTGTTGGTGAAGCTCCAGGAAGAGTTGATAACAAAGACGAGCTGCTGTGCCTATTCCTCCACCCTGAGGCTGGCTTTAAGTACGGAAAATACCTGCACCAACAAGAACTGAACATGGATGCTCCTTGTTTCCCGGGTGAAGTGTGGGTAATGGAGTTGGGATATAAAAAAGGTTTTCATGGCCTCCTGAGAGTTTGTTAGGGCCAGCACTAAAGTGATTAGGGTATAAGACCCTGTGCACTGGGGTGGAAGATAAGTATAGGCCCCCATTTGGCATATTACAAACCAGCCCCAGGGTGGACAGATGGCTAGGTTCTGGTTGGAGGTAATGTTGTGAGTGCAGTGAAGGTTTCCTATTTGGTGAGAATTTTGAGAAAAAGATATCAGGCAAGTGAAGTTAGTTGGCCAGTCAAGAAGACCATAGATAGGTAGATAAATAGACAGATAGATAGAGGTCCCACTATGACTGGGTTATGTGGATGGGAGAGGTAAGAGGCATTTCAATATGTGGGAGCAGCCACATAAACATTTGGTTGGTATGGAATGCGAAGGCAGTACTCTGTAAGATTTGTGGAGAGTGATAGGGTAACATATGCTTATGACAGAAGTTGGGGAATGGGTTGATTGATAAGGGAATAACTTGTGACAGTGAAGTAGGTATTACTGAGGCATTGATGGGGAGTGAGATTATGGGTTTTACCTGTGGAGTTATGAAGTTGCCTTGTCAGGTTGGATTACTTGGGTCATAGAAATAAAAGTTCCAAGATACTCTCATGAGATATTTGGGATGTGATGAATTTTTAATTGTGAATTTACCTATTTTATATCAACTTCTCCATAACTTGTTGTGGCCAAGATGAATTAATCTGTTTCTATATGTTTCCTCTTGCAAATATGCCAAGGGTTTCACATCCCTACTTGTTGATGTAAAACTAGTAGGGATTGAAACACTGTTGGAGCACGATGGGGGCTGGGGGACATAACCAGAATCTGTCCTAATAGCAAATGTTGTCAGATCAGGAAATTACTCTTTTTTGGTTACGCTTTCCCTTATTCAGGTTTTGGCATAATGTCTAAGGTGACAGTAGGGAGAAGTTGAGGTCAAGGTTCATGTAGCTCTAAAATGAGTTTTGTAAGGTGTGTCTTTATGAGGCCATTTACCTTTTCTACTTTCCCAAGGGTTGTGGATGGTATGGAATGTGTAGGTATCAAGTGTTGTGTAAGCTTGTTGAGTGAGTTGAAAAATAAAAGCTCAACCAGTTAGAGTATCTGACTGGATATTCTGAGATAGAACAAAACTAGGAATTATTTCTTGTAATTGGGCTTTAGCACTTATTTTAGTAGTTTCTCTGGCCATAGGAAAGACTTTTATTCATCCTGACAAGGTACAGAAAAAGGTAAGAAGATATTTAAGAGTTTGGTGGTGGAACATATGTGTGAAATCTATCTCCAGTCCTGACTAGGGGTGTGTCCACAAAATTGGTGAGTAGGAAAGAAATTGGCACATGTCTCTGGAGAGAGGTTTTAGCACAGAGATGACAAGTGTGGATAATGTAGAGGATGATACCCCTTAGAAACCACTGGGGATAAGAGACTATATAGGGTCTATGATCCCACATAAAAACAGTTGGTAAGTCAGTGATGTCTAAGGCCTGATGATCTGTGACAATGTTTTGTTCTTGTAAAATCCATCCCTGAGTGTTTTGTGTGTAACATGGTTTGTGAAGCATTTGTAATTGTTTTGGTGAATAATTAGCCTGAGGTAGGGTGTTTGGACTAACAGGAGGAGATGAGAAAGATAATGGCCTTTGTGTAGCTAACTTGGCTTGTTTATCTGCAAAGGCATTGCCCTGAGCAATGGGGTCTGTAGGATTCTGATGTTCCCTGCAATGAATAACCACTACTTGTTTTGGGAGTTGCAAGAATGTAAGGATGTGTAAGGATGAGAGGTGCATTAATGATGGGGGATCCTCTAAGTGTTGATAAAACCTCTTTCTTACCAAATGGTAGCATGGGGGTATACAGCATATACATTTATTATCTTGCCATTTGCCAGTGTAAAAGCCCACGTAAGAGCAATAAGTTCCAGCCTTTGTAAAGATGTCCCAGGTGGTAATGGATTTTTCTATGACTTTTGACTGGTTAATTATTGCATATCCTGCTCACTTCTGATTGTCTGTATTTGTTGAATTGATGTCTATGAACCACATATCAAAGCCTAAAGAGAGAGGATTGCTGCTAATGTGAGGAAATGGGCTGGGAGTCGTCTGTAGGACTTCAATGCAGTCATGGTGAAGGTGATCTTCTGAGACAGGAAGCAAACTTGCTGGGTTGAGAGGACTACTGGTTTCAATAGAGCTGGAAGGGTCCTGAGAGAGGACTAGATGGGGTCATCAGTGCAGGCAATGTCTTATGTGAGACAAGCTCATCTAGATGCCAAGGTGATAGATAGTAATAGATCCTATACTGTAATAGTCCTAATATGAACATTTTAGCTTCTGTGTCAGTACAGCTTCAGCTACAAGGCCTTGGAGACAGAGTGCCCGTCCTTGCACTATGTTGTCTAACTGTTTGAACAAGTAGGCTGTAGCTTGAAAGGGAATGTCCCTTCTTGTGTCCCAGTACACCTACAGCACTATGACCTTGAGAGGTAATGTACAGAGTGAAGGATTGTGTAGGGTTAGGGAGAGTAAAGACTGGGACCCATAGGACAGCCTCTTTTAGCTTATGAATGGAATAATATATAGGTGTAGTGGTATCTAGGGGCTTTGATAAGAAGCTTTATACATGGGTTGAGCTGGGGCTGCAAGGTTAGGAATTCACAGGTGAAAGAAGTTAGTAAAACTCAGAAAGGATCAGACCTGTTGTTTGGTCATGGGCACCTGGAGATACTTAAGAACTGCCTTGCAATTTGTGGGAATGAAACGAGTGGTAAGAATAAGAGTGATACTTGACCTTTGATGAAGCAGCTTGATCTTTAGCGGGGGAAACCCTGTACCTGAAGCTGGAGAGAAAAGTGATGGGAGTGGCCATATGTTGTATGGCTAAAGTACGTGGCATAGAGAATATAGGAGGTTATCAGTTTATTGAAGAAGAATGTTGGGTTTGAGGTCAAGAGCTGTAAGGTCAGAAGCAAAGCTTTGACTATAGAAATGAGGACTGTCTCTGAATTCTTGAGGGAACTCCATCCAGGTGAGCTGGTGAGACTTGAGAGTGTCTGGCTCATTCCACATAAATGCAAAGAAATCTTGACAATCAGGGTATAGGGGTTTGGTGAAAAAGACATCTTTAAGGTCTAGGACTGTGAAGTGAGTGATGAAGAGAGGATTATAAGAGAGCATAATATAAGAGTTTGGCACCACTGGGTAAATTGGGGTAACAGCATTGTTGATTACCCTAAGGTCTTATACCGGATGATAGGAACCATTAGGTTTGAGTACTGAGAGAACAGAAGTATTGTAAGGTGAATGGGAAGGTTTGAGAAAACTATTGTCCAGAAGGAGCTTGATTTGAGGCCCCATTGATGCTTGGGAGCCATAGACTGTTAGGGAATGCAAACAAAGACTGAAGGATCTCTGAGACAGATTAATACAATTGTAGCAAGGTAGCATGGGTGGAGTTGGAGGTGTCCTACATTATGGGATTGACAAGAGAAAGGGGGAAAGGAGGAGATGGATTGGTGGCACACTGTGATGGTGTTCAAGGGATGAGAGCTGTGGGGAGGAAAAGGTAAAGGAGAAGATCTTTTGGAGAAAATCCCTGCCCAAATGGGTATAGGATGTGTTGGTGTTACCAGAAAGCTATGGGTGAAGAAGAAAGTTTGGAACCTGCAGGGAATGGGTCCTGTGTGATGGCTGTGTAGGTTGGCCATCAACACCCACTATGGAGACTGTGGATTTAATATAGTGGCCTGAAAACTCAGGAAGAACACTAGATGTGGCCCCCTTGTCTACTAGCACAGTGAATGTCTTACCTGAGATCTCCAGTGAGACTTGGGGCTCCAAAAAGTATGCCTTATTGGGGATTGTGGATCCTGAGCCCCATCAATTTTCTTTAGTCACAAGTCCAAGTAGATCAGCCAGCAACAATTCTGGTGGTGACAAGATCTCTTATAAAGACAAGGACCTGGAGGATGGCCTACCCGCCGGGTAGGTTGACATTAGTAAACTTAAATATGAAGCCTCTAAGATGTGTGAGGAAGATAGTAGTGTTTTCATTAGTCTCTTGGAACTATTCTGAAAGCTTGATATATTAGTATGTTTGTCAGCTATTTTGTTAAGGCCCCGATTATACATTCAATCATCTTGTGTACTTTATCAGAGCTTTCTCCATTTTAATAATCTCAGTTAGGGTCCTGTTCAGGCACCATAAAAGGCTCAGGGTCATTTTCAGCAGTATTTGTTTTATGTCTACAATTGGCTTCCCCTGGAGCTGCTTGCCATAATTGAACTCTCTCTTGTGAGGTGAGGGTGATATCTAGAATCACATAAATATTCTTGAAAGATAAGTCATAGCAATTAGTTACAAATTCAAACTCTCTAATATAAGTTTGTTGGTTAGTGGAAAGAAACCTAATTTATGGTTAATTTGAGATATATCAGCAAGGGAAAAAGTAACATAGATACAAACTAGTCCTTGAGGACCAGCCTGTTCCCAAGGAGTGAATAGGTATTGAGCCTGAGAAAGTTGTGGAGTAGCAGGTGGAGATGGCCCCCAAATGGCCAACTATCCAGCAGTCATCTGTGGGCAGTTACAGGGTGATCAATCATAAGAGGGCTGCTTGTTGCCATGTGACAGGAAAACACAAGACGGCAACTGGTCATCATGTGACCTGCAACAACATGGCTATTGTTAGTCACATGATAAGGTATCACAAGATGACAGCCATTTACCTGTCACAAAATGGCAGTGGGTAGTCACATGGTTGAGGACCATAAGATGGCAGCAACCCTTCATGTGACTTGCAGCAAGATGGCTAAGGACCACATGTATGGGATTGCAAGATGGCAGTCAAGTACCATGTGGTTTGCGAGGTGTTAGAGACACACTATCTAGTGCGGTGAGCAGAGGGGAAAATGGCAATGGGGGAACAGAGTGGGAAGGAGAAAGGGAGCCATCTGGTGGGATAAACTGCTCAGGTTGAGGAGATTGAGGAGTCTGAGATTGGGGAAAGGAAGCAAAGGAAGAGTTAGAGGACACTGTGGGTGAGGAAAGGGAAAAGGGTAAAGTAAGCAGCTCAGAAACCTCTGGTCAAGAAGGCTGAGTGATTCAGGCTTGGGGATATAGGGAGGGGAAATAAAGACAGGAAGCACATCATCTAAGGGGAACAGTGGGGGGGAAGGGAGAGGATCTGGTCAGGTGGAGTGAGCCAGAAGTACTTGGGCTACTTTACATGACTGAATAAGTGAGAAACACATCTTCAGTGTGTTGGGTCTGAACATAAGGGATTTCTGACCATTTGCTATCGTGGTGACAAAAGTTATTTAAATCTTGAAGGATAGAAGGGTAAAAGTTCCCCCTTTAGGCCATTGGCTGCAGTCAACTTCATAAACCAGCCAGCCACTTGACAGTAAAAGATAAGCTTTTGGGGTTTTGCAGTCATCTGGAGACCAAGAGCACCAAGATTACAAGCTAGGCACTTGAGAAGTGTGTATTTTGGAAAATGGGAAAAAGTATTCCCCATAGTGACAAAACAAAATGTGAGCCAGGAGCTATGGCTAAAAATAGCCTGGGTCACACTTTTTAAAAGTCCTACCTGTTTTAACAGTGTGACAGAGAGAAAGCCCCAACACCAGGTCTCCCTGGCCATCACCAAGAGCATGGTGGGGTGGTTCCCAAAGGACAACAGCATGATAGCCTTGCCTTGGAGTTTAAGGGCACTAGCCCTGCCCAAGGAATGTGAGGGTATTTGCCTCTCTCCAAAAAACATGCAGGAAGTTTCCTGACTTGAACTCATGGATTTCTGAAACTGAGAGACTAAGAAACTGAAGACAGGAAACCTTGAACTGAGAAGTGGTTCACCAGTGAAAAATGAGGTAGATCAGGGTTGGACACAGGCTAGCAATGGCAAATAGGAAGGTCTCAGAGGGAAGGAAGGTGCTTCATAGGCAAAGGAGCTCAAAGCCGCGGGGGGTGTGCGTGGGGGGGTGATCCCCAGGCGCCCACACACACTGCTGATCTGAGTTACCCACACCAAAACACTAGGTTTTTCTGGAGCAATAGAGAGGCAAAAATAAAGAAAAACAGGCCTTTATTGAGGACATGGGGAGGAGCACACAGCTCATGGGGCTGGGGGCCTCCTCTGGCCAAAGACTAATGAGGTGGAAGGTTACATGACCTCTGGCCAGCGGCAGAGTTTGAGATAGTGTGTGAGGAACTGATTAGCATTTTCTTCTGCACAAGAAAGGAAAGAGGAAGTTGTAATCAGGGTTGAGGGGAAGGAGGAGGAAGTGGTAATCAAGGAAATAGGCTGTTATTTTTGTTTTGACCTTCTACCATGTTAAGACCACCACCATAATATTCAGTATAACATTATACTAGAGCAGACCTTTCAGAACTTTTCTTTTAGCTACACAATAAAACAAGAATGTGGGGAATAACAAAACTGGTTTTCTTAAAAAAAAAAATCTTCCAATCTCTTTGATATCAATGAAGACTTTCAAACTATTGCCATTATTAGCTATAGAGATACTGAGGTTCCCTCTTCCTTTTTCTCTTCCTTTTAGAATAACAAATGATACAAAAGTAACTTGTGTGGATCATTTTTTTGTTTACTTCTCTCCAGTTATGAAAATGTCATGTATATTTTTAAATCAATTAGAACTACATGAAAATCCTATCACTGCTGTTCAGGTGGTGAAGCATGCCTAAAACTATAGGATATTCCTTTCTAAAGAGAAAATAGTGAGACAAAAACAGCCTGCCCAAAGTTACCATTTATAGTTTGGGAAAAAGAATAGACAATTCAAAGATGGAGCTACTTAGGGCAAATTGCTTGTAATCAAGCTGCAGCTAAATGAGCTTCTTGATGAGGAAGCCAAATTTATGTTGTCTCAAACCAAGAAAAAACACTAAAGAAGTTGAAAGGTGAGTAAAATATTAATATGACTGGGTCCAAATAGTTGATAAAAGAAGTTATGAAGGCAATTAAAATGATGCTTTCTGAAGTACACAAAACTATATGCACATATAACCCATCACATACAAAATATCCCAAAACAATTGTGTGATTAAATACACTTTCAGCCTTGATTTACATTTTACAGGTTTAGCCTGTCTCATCACAAAAGCATTATGGCTTTAGCTCATTCACAGAATTCAATCATTTTCTTTTTCAATGTTTAATTTACTATTCACATTTGGTTTTGAAAATAAGGAATTGTTTTAACTCTAAACAACTTGTTTTTACTTTTCTTTTTCTTCTATCTAAATTATCCCTTGGCAGTACTTGGAGTTGATTTTGAAAAGGTATATTTGATAATGAATTCAGAACTTACACAAAGCACACAAGCTACATGAAAGCTTCAAGTGTGGAATATTGTATTTCTTTCTTGCTTGCTCCATGTACGTTTTTGCATTCAAGGCTCTATGTGTCAATTTTACTAGAAGCAGAGCATTGTCGACATATATCTGTCTGAATAGAATGACTTTCAGGACTTTGTAATTTTGAAAAGCTAGGACATCCTTCATCCATTTTTGTTGCATTGGAATGTTAGGCATAACAAGGTGGACGAAAGAGAGATATAATACTGATCCTTATTGGCAGTCAGCAAGTACAAGTAGAAATAGATCTGGGGGTTCTGCTGACATTTTCCCTTATCTTGATTCCTTTATCCCTTCATGCATTAAGTTTTGCATGAACAGAATCTGAAAAAAAATTAACAGCCTTGTCTGAAGTACACAGAAAATGCTTTCCCCTTCAAATGATCCCGTTAGGTGGAAAAACTTCATAAAATTCAAGAATGGAAAAGACACTAAATGGCCTCTTTTAGAGTCTACATAAGAATGTGATACTAATGCTAGCATAGCTTTCTCATACTAATTGAAATGCAGTAATGTTCATACTTTCTTTTCTATGTTTTCCATTTTAAAATGGAAGAACATAGAAAGGCCAAGAAAATGTCTAAATTTCCACAATGGTAGTTAAGGGGCCCTTTCTCTCTCTGATGTTAGCCAGCTACATCTTCAATTTAGCAGAAATTAAATACAAAATACTCTATAGGGCACTCTGAGAAAGTTAAGCCTTGAAAACTATGCATGTTCTTTTCTTTCAGTAAGTTGTCAATTTTTCACTGTGATATTTAAAACATTCATGAAAAATGCCATGGTACAATGAACATTAGCAAAGGAATCTTTAACAGCTGTAGTCATGCAAGCTGAAATGGATAGAACTTCCAAATTCTCCCTAAATTAGATCAGTGAGGACAAAGGAAATAAAGGAAATAAATAATCATCCCAAATTGGGAGATAGAATGATGATTTTGATCTTACCTATCTCATGGAACAAGTGCTTTTAAAGATCAGTGACAAGTGTCTCATGAAATGACCCTCAACTCCCAGCAGCTAAATAACCAACAAAAGTAAGTCTTACCCAAAGCACAGAATTAATGTTTAAGTGACCTGGATTCCATTCCAAGTTTTGCTTTTATCTATCAGTTAACTGCTAATTAGATCAAGTTACCCTTCTAGAAATTGTTCCTAATCTATAAAACAACAAGTTTGATGTGACAGTAAATAGGATACTTCTAAACATAACTGTATGTTGTTTCTTCTTTGTCAAAAATTTCTTTGGTTAGACAAAACAAATTTTTTAAAAAATTTAAAGGAAAACTCTGTGCTCTTTTTGCAGAACTGAAGACCATATCTAGCATAGGAGTAGTCAGATCCATAACCAGCCCCTAGGACCCTGAGGTAAAAGCTGCGGATAATATGACCTGTGAGCAGTTTGATAAATTGCTTCTGCCTTCTATGCTGTTAAAGCCCTTAAAAGTTATGGTAAACTACTTATTTCATGCAGCATTTGCTACATTATGTCAAAATATATCTGTCCTTCTCCCACACTGTACCACTGTGAAACATTTCTTTGAAGAAATAACCATGCCATTTAACATACACCTCCCGAGCAACACTGCATAAGACTCCCATCACAATTTATTTGGTAAATGATTGTAGAATAAATCTCCATAAACCTTGTTTCTTTCCACAGTCCTGCTTAGTTTATAATCCATAGTCATACAGGCTTCTTTCTCTTCTTTTTGTTCTCAAATTTGTGACAAAACATCCCAGACCATATTATCTGCTCTACTTTAAGTATCCTACCTTAAGTGTTCACACCAACTTACTTTATACCTTTCACCCTGAAAACTCCTTTACACCCCTCAGAGGTCAATGTCACTGCCTCTTGATCACTTTGAGCATGATCTCCTGGCTAGCAAATGACCTCATTTACACTTTCTAATGGATTATATCATTTTCCATGTTCTTCTTATCAATATGTAGATACAATAGCTTCAAACAAAGAAAAATAATACATGTTACTCTATGTTCTTCAGGTGTAGTTCACCTGCTGTCCTCATCCTGACTCTCTTAATTAGAAAGATGAAAATGGCTTCACATGTCCAAGAGCTGGTGATCTGTGGACTCTCATGCATTAAACAGGGTTTCATACATGATGGCAGCCGTAGGACAGTAATATAACTGCCAAGAATAGACACTGTGAGGCATCTGAGATGTAGGATCCAGAATCCACACATGGTACTTTTGTCACAGTATATTAATTAAAGCAAGTTACAAAGCCAAGCTAACTCAAGTGGGTATGGAGACAGAATCTACTTTTTGTTGGAACCAGAAGAAACTTCGTAATACTAAGGGGCATGGATACAAGAAGCCATGATTCATCAGTGGCCATTTTGTAACTGTACCTCAATATGTAAAAGTTTTTACTTAGTTTACCATTAGAATATCAATATATATGTGCAGAGGCAGCACATTTATTAATTTGTGTCATGTTGTTAACAATATTTGTTTGAATGAAAAACTGAGTGGACATATCAATGAATTAGTGAATAATTAATACAAATAAACAGATTTTATAAAATTTTAAATATCAGTTAAATTTAATCCACTAAAAAGTGATATGTGACTCTTTGCCATGTGGAAAATCAAAAATTATGAAAACAGAAGATTTATGAGTTTTTTTACATCATTGTGTTATTACACTGGATGTGAAATTCAGATCATCAGTTTTCTACTGCTTCCATAACAAATGAATACAAAGAGCAAATTAGTATGTAACTCTGTGAGCTCACATTTTTATCTGTCAGAGTTCTAGCATGGCTTCATTTGGTCCTCTAGTTCTCATAAACAGGAAAAAATTAATGTAACAGTTGATGACATTGTTATTGTAGAATCTGGTGAAGAATGTACTTTTGGGCTGAATGATGTTGTTTTTAAAACCACTTCCTATAGTTGTAGAATTGATGTCTTCTTTTCTTGGAGGTCACTCCTCATCTTAGGCTCCTGCAGACTGTCCATAAACCTTCTCATTTAACCTGCTCCATGACAAGTCAGCAACAGTACATAAAACTTTCCTCATGCTCTTATTTCTCTCACTTTCTCTTCTGTGCCAGTAAGGAAAATACCTTGTTGTAAGGCTCATAAATACACTGGGTCCATCTGCATAATACTGGCTACTTTATGTATCTTAAATTGATTAGAATTCTTACTTTCGTCTGTAAATTCATTTCTACCATGTTATGCAGCCTATTTACAACATGGCACCAGAGGTGAAAGATCCAGAAGCTGAAATTCTCTCTATCACAGGTACTCAACAGCAGAAAAGTTTAAACTCTAGGAGACAAGGGCAGATTTGAATAAAATAAAGTCTTACATATACGGCAAGGATTAGAATCTAGAGCTTGGAATTTACTGGCCATGTAATTATGGCAAGTTAATTTTATCTAAATAAACCAGTATTTTTTCATTCTGAAAATGTGATATTTATGACTAACAATATTGTTTTTAATATTAACATACATAATATGCACATGCATGACAGCAAAATGAGTTTTTAAATATTACATATAGAACATTGTGAAAAGAAAGGAATAAAATCTAAATGCACTGAAATCAAAATAAAATCTAAACTTATTTATTTATTCATTCATTTTTTTTCCAAAAACACTGAGTATGTGACTCTGAAGAACTTAATCTAATGTACCTTAACATTCAAGAAAGTAAATTCTTTGGTTGTATGAAATTTGGACAAAAATAAGAATCAAGGAAATGGACATTTCAGAGCTCTAAGTATTTTATATCTTCTTTCTTTCCTCTAATCCACTGTGATCCACTAGTTTAATGTGTGCATTATAATTAACCTACTTATTCCTCCCATGACTATCACCTGGGACAAATTTAATAAAGGATATTATAAATGATATAGATAATTGCAATCTAGAAAATACAACTGCAAATATGATGTGAAAACATAAAATCCATTCAAGTGTTGGCTCGTGGAACATAATAGGATGAATCGCATTCCCTCAAACTTGTATGTAGAAGATCTAACACAGTTCTCAGAAAGTGACTGTATTTGTAGACAGCGCCTTTAGGGCAGTAAATTAAAATGAAAATGGTAGAGTGAATGTTAATTCAATCTGACTGGGATCATTATAAGAGAACCTTGGGACACCCAGGAAGACATCTGTCTTACACACGAAGTAAAGACTGTTGGAGGTTATAACAGGGAGACAGCCATCTACAAATTATGGAAGGAGGTTTCAGAAGAAATCGGCACATGTGACCTTCTGTTCTCAGGCTTGCAGCCTCCAGAACTACGAGAAAATAAATACATGTTAGTTAAGAAGCTCTGTGGAAATTTCTCATGCAAATCTCACTTAAACACAGAAAAAATAGTGGAAATAGTTATCTTATGAATTATTAATGGTAAAAATTTAAGTTTTATCCACAATGAAATCTTCCTTAAAAAAGAACTTGAGGATTAGGAAAAATTAAGATTGACTAGTAATGCCAACAAGACTTTAAGTTGTCCCTTGTCAGAAGGGAAGCAGAATGACTAGCAGCTAAGGAATATAACTTTAATGGGTTAAAAAAATAGTGTTCTTTGGTTACTCACATAAAATCTTACCCTGAATGATAAAATTACAATATTTTATTAGTGAAACTACAGAGAAATACTATAGTTTTGGTTAAATTTGTTATACTTAATTTTTTATACTTATGATTCATTTATTCACATTCATTTCAACTAATATGTACTGAGTACCTACTATGTGCCAGTACACTTTGAAACTTGTTAATAAATGGTGCATATAAAAGACTTAAGTTCATATTAAGAAGATGGAATAAACCAGCACCATGTGATCTAACAGTGTTAGTGATGATAAAGATGAAGATTCTATTTTCTACGGTGTTGTTCAAAGAGGAACTCTGGCAGTGAGAGCTTAGCACAAACTTGAATGAAGTGGAAAAAAACCATTCAATTATTTAAGGAAAAAACTCTGGACACAAGGATAAGTGCAAATGCAAGTGCAAGGGCTTTAAACTAGAAATATTCTTGTCCTTCATAGAAAGAATAGTAAAGATAATGGTTTTTTGAGGACATGGAAAGAAAAGTAGTAGAAGATGAAACTGGAAATATAAGTCAGAATCATTTCACGTAGGGCAATGGGGACAATGGCAAGGACACTGGATTTTCTGCTGGTCATTTATGAGGTCGTTGGAAGGACATCAGCAGGGTACTAACAAGATGTTACATGTTTTGGAAAGGATATTTTGTGGATATTGAATGGAGAATACATTGAAAAGAGAAAAGATGAACTTGAATAAGGTTGAAGCTGAGATATATTCTAAATTGTAGCTATAATTAAATCACTAATTTCATTATATATAAAAAATTCAAGGATGACTTTAATACATTTACTTTGTACAAGTAAGTGGCTGGTGTTGTTCTTTCATTAAATGGGGATATGACCGAAGATAAATTTCGAGAGATAAATAAGTCTGGCATTGATTATTACTAAAGTTTGAGTAACCTCTGAGATGTTTAAATGGAATTGTTTCAAACAGGTTAAAGTGTGGGAAACTGGTTTGTAACTGCAGACAACATAGTGAAAAATTATTGGTATGGCTTGGCTACTGGCATCAGTGAAAATGAATCTAGTCACCTAGGCAATGAGTAGAAATAAAAAAGATTTAAGTATAATGGTAAAAGCCTATGGTAAATCAAATGTGGAAAATGGGAATAGGAGGGTATAGAAGAAAAAATATGGAAAATCAAGGAGGTAGATGGGACAGAAGAAGGATGCAGTGTCGTGGAAGCTAAGAGCAAAAATGTTTTAAGAAAGAATTGGCTAAAAATTTGGGTTAAATGCTATTTAAAGATCGAGTAAGCTGAAATCTAAAGCTTTGCTTTGAGAATAGTTAACACATTTTCAATTACTTTTAGGTAATGGAATTATTTCACTACAGGGGAAAGTCTAGAGCAATCTGTTATAATGAAGAAGCTATTGCATTAACATATAGACAAAGAATGAAAAGTACTTTTTAAACTTTATTACAAAAGTAGTCACTTTTAAAAATGAAGGGGGTTGCTGAACGTTTATGTCCTTATATTTATTTTATTCTATAGAGTTCAACAAAAAAGGGATAAAGTTAGCTCCCTAAGGTTGTCCTCCAAAGTAGTCATTGATTGCATAAGTGCAATTTTATAACTAAATTTTACCAACTCCAAGTTAATATTTTTGGGAAAAGGGAGGAAACTTTTAAACCCATTAATTATATTTAATAAGCTACCCTGTACAAGAACAATGCTTCATAGTCCCTAATCATTAAAGGTTGCCAGTAAATGTATTTGTATTCCAAGTAAAAGATGCAATTTTGCCTCAGACTCCTCTCTGAACCCCACTGAATTTAGATATTTACAGAATGATCTAAGTTTTATAGCCATTATGTTAAAAGTTGGTCAAGGACTTATTTTATGACTTCAAAGAAGAGACACTACAACTCATCATTTTGAGGTAAGTACATTTCTTCAGTCTGAAAAGTCCTGTTGCACTTAAATGTTGTTTTTTTTTTAACCCTAAATAGATGTCTGAGTTGTAAACTAAAATAAATTATTCTATTCTAATTCAGGATACTGTCTACCATTCTAAATCTGAAATTGACAGGTCATAATTTTGGTTCTACATAATTTGCATTTCATAAAATGCACAGAAGGAAAATTAACTCTTTTATCTAATAAAAACCAAGATATTTTGTGTTATATTAGAGAAATACATCACAAAAAATGCAAAATAGAGGCTAGTTGCTCAGTGCCAATAGAATAGCAAATATTTGAAGTCTCTGTTTTACTAATGTAAAGAGGGAAGACCAGGTATATGCAATACCTGTCACCATATTAATACATACATACATATACAGACATATATGTATACATATATATGTGTGTATATGCACATATTAGAGAAAGAATTACAGTATCTTTCAAAAAATATTGATTATTCAGGGGTACAGCTCAGTGGCACAGTGCCTGCCTGGCAAGTTAGAGGTTCTGAGTTTGATTCCCAGAAAAAAAAAAAAAAAGATCATCACGTTCTTTTTGGCTGTCTACTCTGGAGAATCAAAGCATGGCTGTCATAGTGGAGGGTCTAAGTAGGTGGCAATATGACTTATAAAAACATCGAGAGAGCAAAGATGTGTGAAAAAAAGATTTCCAGAGAGACAGAGAGCGAACTTAGCTGAGTGTGATGAGGTATGCCTGCTTTCTCAGCACTCTGGGAAGCTGGAATCATAAATTTGTGTCCAGCCTTACAATTTAGTTACCTAGAAAGATTCTATCTCCAAATTTAAAAAATAAAAACAAAACAAAGAAATAAGAAAAAATCTGAAGATGTAGCTCAGTGTTTAATTCCCACTTGAAATAAAACCTCTTCAATTAAAAAAAAAAGGAATTTACCTCTTGGTCAAGAGAATGCAAACAAAACTACATCTTTCTTTCTCTATTCTGATTTTTTTCTAATCCTTTTCTTTTTGTGTGTGCTTAAAGATCTTCCTATAAAAAATCCTGTTATGTTTTAGGATTATATTTGGCTTTAATGGAATGAGCAAAAATCTGAGTAAAGAAGAAAAATTCTGAAAAATATATGTATCTGCCAAGTCAGATATTTTCAATGAATAATATGAAAAAAACAAGTTGGCTTAATTTATTTTTATAATTCTATCAATAAATTCAATTTGGTTTTTAATAAAATAAACAAGATACTTATATTAACCACATGGTGATGAATAACAATGGGGGAAGGAGATAAAAAACAAAATACACACATATGCATAAAATATACACACACATAAATACATACAGACATTCACATATGGACAATTATCTACATAGATACATGCATGCATTTAAAATATTCTTGCTAAACTGAAGTAATTAAACTAGTATAAAATAATACTACACATCTCAATGGTTCTTGGTATCACTGTATTAAAACTCAGAATATGTAAGATCTATCTATGCTAATGATCCTGAATACAATTACACATGATGTATTATTTTAAAATGTAAATATTTGTCATGAATTTAGAAAAAAATACTTTCAATTTAAAATGTTCAAAATTGAATTTTGAAATATTTTCAAAAAAATAACTGGCATTTATTACATAGTGAGCAGATGTTGACTGACATAACAATTTGATCCCTAAAACAACCCTATTTGGTACATATTTAGTTTTTATCTTTGCTTGATGGATAAGGCATCAGTTCTGAGAAGTAAGATACATTTTGCTGTTGGCATTGCTATTAAAGCAACATATCAGGGACTCAAATCCATGAGTGACCATATATATGCTATTTCCTCCACACTATGTTATTTTAATAATTGGAACACTGGCTAAGCCAGTGTGACATAAACCTCGGGATGAAGCATAAATATACTTTACCAACTCAGTTGTCAACTGCACAAAAGCATGTTTAAATAGACAAAGAAAAAATTCCAATATCTATCCAAATGATGCACTGTAATTTTATTCAAGAGAGATATTCATGCTTTTCGTCCTTACTCTAAGTACTCTAAAAACATATTTGTTCTGAATGTCCATTTCTGTTTATTTACAGAGTTTATTTGTTTGGTCTTAAATTTCCTGCCAGGGTTTTGGGAATCACTTCTTCTATTGACCCATGTGAATATGTCTATCAACTTCTGTTCTTCTCTAAATACTAATTTTTAACCTAAACTAACAAATGGCCTATCAAACTTTTTGGAATTTTTCTCATCAGAGTTTATTATTTAATGGCTGCACAGATAGCTGTAAATTAGTATATGAATTTTAATTCCTCAGCCTTTAAGACATCTATTTTATCAGTGTTTTCATTTCTTTTCTGAATTCACAACTACATTTTAAACATTTAACCATACGTTACAATGAGGATTTTTATTAACTTCTACAGAATATTTCTAACATATTAAAACCATCTGTCTCGGATAAAATCAGTAATTGTAAGTTTAAAATTACTTATATTGTATTAGAGCTATTTTCACTGAATTTTAGGTATTAGTGCCAAATAGAAATTTTAGCTTAAATTTTCATGAACTGGTAAAAAATTCTTCAGAATCAAACAGACACATAAAACAGAGGCAAAACACTCTGTACTAGTAAATTAATTGTGGAAAGTTCTGATTTATCTTTTCACTAGCCTCATTATGTATTTGGCTTTTCATGTCTAACTTAAATTACTAAAAATAATTTAAGGGTATTATTTTGTATTTCATAATTTAATGACAATAATTAGTATATATGTGATACTTGATCTCAAATTATGTTGGAAAACATGGTACCACTCTGTTTGATTCCTATGAATAATTTTCTCAAAAGGTAAAATTTGCAATATATTAATAGCAAGATATATTAATAACAAGACACACAAAAGGCTGAAAGGTAAGACTTAGAGAGGACATTTCTAAATTGGTTATAAATTAATTAGAAATACAAGTAAATAACTATATGACAAATCTTTCAGATTTTAGTGGATTGAAATAAATATGTCCTATAAAAGAAGGTACAGATAAACTATAGATGATATGAAGCCAGCACTTATACTATGCTTTATTCTCATTTATATAAAAACCAAAATCCTTTAACCTTTCTGTGACCACATTTCTAATCTGAAAAATGAAGGAATTAGACAAGGTTATCTTTATGACCTTTTCTATTTCTATAATTCTCTGAACTTTTGTATATGATTTCTAAGTAGGTCACCAACATTAAGATTCATGGGTTTTTCTCTCAATAGAATTGGTGCTGGGTATGTTCCCCAAAATTTGCATGAATTAATTATAGATTTTTAAAATATTCATAAATATTTCAATTGATCAAATAATTGTTATTGTGAAATGACTCTTTATCCTGCCAATCTTGATAGAATTCAGTGATAATAACTCTATAACTTAAAGAAAAAGTTATGGGTACTTAATGGTTCACATGACTACTATACCTCATTATCCTTTACACTCTCTTTTCTTCTATAAGTTTACTTTTGGTTACTTATCTACACTAGTCAAGCTGAGCTAGTAATATGATTGCTCATTTACCAAAGCCTATAACTACTAACATCAGCTTTCTCAGAGCATAATAAATTATCATGAAAACATCATTACTGTTCTTGAATAAGCAATACATGTAAATAAAAAAGCACGTTTCTATGTTATACCTTCAAGAACTGTACATTAAATGTTTATAAATCCAGGAGAGGCATGATAGTTTTCTTATTATTCTCATTTAGTACATTAAATGGACCCACTAGGGGTCATTTTGTCATTTAATCAATTTTCCCATACTGGATAAAAAAAAGACCAAGTAAAAATGTACCTCTGTAACATGCCGATGTTAGTTAAATTTAAACGGAGATCATTTACAATTTTGGAAAATCTATTTGATTAGCAATCAAAATAATTAATGGTATCAAAGGAAAATAAAAAGCTACACTGGAATGAATAATTGAATAATATAACCACCTACAAAAGATTGCCAGTCTTTGACAGGGACAAAACAGTCTATGACGTCATCCCAAGAAATCTCATCTGTCACACTCCCTTAAATAAGGAATGGTGTTTAAGAATGAATTCCTCTTTGTTATGTTCCAAAACCATTCAACTTAAATTTGATATATTATGTTAAGTGCTTCATACTTTGTCTCAGTGTTTTTACAATAGCTTCAATTCATAGGAGACAAGAAAGTGAGGAAAGCTTCAGTTGATTGAAATAATGTCTACAGAAATAAGATGCACAATATTTCACAGTTTTATAGATAAGAAAGTAATCTACTATAACAAACGAAGAAGACAGCATGCAGAGTAAACAACTGAGAACGTACCATGACGACTGCAGTTGAGAGAAGGTGGAAGGGAAGGAGAAGGAGAGCGGCAGAGAGCAAATGAGGATGAACTGCCTGGAGTAAGTTTGGAATTGAAACAATGTTTCTTGTTTAATTAGACTAGAACCAGTAAATGGAAAAGGATGTGTGTGTGTGTGTGTGTGTGTGTGTGTGTGTGAATAAGGGTAGTGATGGAGATCCATGATAACATAAAAACAAGTATTTTCAGCTTTGAGTGTAGGTAAAATTGAGATTTATGTATCAGCGTTTTAGTTTTTGCACTATTATTTAAAAACTGGAGTGTCTTGTTTTGTTTTTCATCACAAATATCTTAGTCAAGCAAATCAGAAATGTGGTAATATAATGAGTTCATTTTTTCTTTAACATATAATATTTGAGGATGAAAAAGTCATTGACTGAAAGAGAATCCTTCTTACTAATAATTAATAGTTTAGGCAAATATGAATTCTCTGAGGCATGTTCTCTACACCTGTCATTTTCAAAGTCCCTGAGTATACTTTAAGAGTGAAAGCAAATGAAAATGTGATAATGATGTGAAATACATAATTCAGCAGATACATATTCATTTATTTATATATTCAGTTATTCATATATATTGATTATCATGCATAACCTAAATTCTCTATATAATAACTATGAACACTCATCTGTGACTAAATAAAGAACTGTTTCAAATATAGCTAGCAACTTGTCAGATGTGTTGCTGATTAAACATATAATGAAACATTTTATAATGTTTGGTCAATGATAACTTTTCTAGCCCTTTAGTCTTTACACTTTATGTTGCACCAATATCAAAACAGGCCTAAAATTTGCTACATAAATATCACTGAAGTTTTATATAGATAATATATATATATAAAATGTATGTTTATTAGATAAATATCTTTTGCATCATTAATATTTATACCTAAATTAGTATAGAATTGTCCATTAGAAATACAGAAGATACTAGTACATTAGAGTTGCTTTATACAAGATTACCCTAAAGAAACAAAATAAAGGTAAGAGAAGTGATATTCATATAAGTTAAGACTGTACAAAATAAAATAAAAGGCATAAATCCACAGATATTAAAGGATATAAATACCAAAAATGACAATTACAAGGAACTGTTATAAGTGAGGATCAGAATGAACATGGACTAAGTAGTCAATTTAAGATGTGAGAGAAAATACAAAGGGATATGTTTTACTTTCTAGTGTTTACTTTCTACTTGCTGGAACAAAACCCTAACACCTCAACTTAAAGGAAGAAAGATTTATTTTGGCTTGGAGTTTGTAAAGGTTTCAGTAGATAGATGGCCGTCTCCAAGGCAGGGTGGCCTAGCACAGGGCGTGGTAGAGGAGGCCTGTCCATGGCATGGCAGTGAGAAGCAGGGAGTAGGGTTGAGGAGGCGGAAGGAGATACACCCTTCCGGTATATGCTCCGTTATTAATCTACCAATCAGTGTCTTCCCCTATGATTCAAAAAGCTCCACCTATGATCACATGAGCCTTTGTGAATTCATCTAGATATAAATAAAAAGTTTACACTCAAAATTTCAGATAGAAAGTGACAATAAGGGAAAGGAATAACACTAAAAAAACATTTTATGAAGTCATCAGAAGCTAATAAACACAGATAGGAAAGAATTACTTGTACTAATTCAAAATGAGATTCTTAGATCAATTCATAAAATATATACTCAACTGAAAACTAAAAATCATGTCACAGAAATGAAATGCGTAGCCCATGCAGCATAGAAAAAGTTATTCAAGTTCACTTACTCAGAGAAATGTAAATTAAGACACACTTACACTCATCAGATTTTCAGAATTGAAGAAATCTGCAAATACTAAACATTGGTGTTGATGCTGAGTTAAGGAGAAATTTACACACATTTGGTGGTAATGAGTAAAACCACTTTATAAATCAATTTTTCATTATTTTGTAGAATCAAATATTCCCACGTTGTATAAATCATCAATTCCTGGCCTAAATATAATTTTAACATGTGAATTTTGCATGTGCACATCAGGCAAATGCAGGGTAAAAAGAATCATCCAACTAATGCAAGTTCAACAAAGTTTCACTGTGCGGCCTCAATTAGCACCAGTTGCAGGACTTTGAAAAAGCTGTTCCTTGTTGAGATTTAAACTGCCTTTTGAGATTTCAATCTTTTCTATGTTATATATATTTTTCACAATATGAATGAATAAATAGAACAATAAAAATTATATAATTAATGTCTATTCTTAATCTAGTTTGATTCTATGAATATATAGGTGGTATTTAATCTCATGGAGAACATTTCTATTTTTTCAAAGTGTCCTAAAACCTATATATAAGACCAACAAGTAATAAACTTTGCCAAATTTTAAAAATTAATACCAAAAATATCACTGGCTTTGAAGACAAGATCGTATTGTTTTCTGGGATTCTGAATTCAGTTTCCCGGAATCAATTCTATGATTAATACATATTCAAACCAGTACATTGATTTCAAAAGGAAGACACTTACTATGATAATTACTGATATTCATTCCTTTTCTGTGCCATTTTGCTTTCAATTGGGAACATCAAGATAAATAGATATAGGTTTTATATAACAAAATTGGATAATAATAAATTTCTAGGATTTCTGAAACCTATGGTAGGCCTATTTTTAATTTTTGAAAAACTGACAAACTCTTACTTATAACAACTGTACAAATTTAAATGCTTATAAACAGTGTGCTGGAATTCACTTTTCTTTACATCCTTACCTGGTTATCATTAGTCTTTTTGGTAACTGCAACCTCAACAAGTATGTGATGATAGCTCACTGTGGTTTTATTCTTAATCACTGTTGATGTTGATTTTGAATGTATTTTTTGTTTTCTTGTTAGCAATTTATATGTTTTCTTTTGAGAACTGTCTGTTCAAGTCTTTCAAGAATTCCTTAATTGATTATTTGTTTCACTGTTTACATATTCATTACCTCCTAATCAGATATACAGTTTGCAAATATTTTCTCCTACCTTCTAGGTTACCTTTTCACACTTTTGATTGTTTCTTTTGCTACCAATGAGCAAGAAATACTGGGCATGTAATTCAAGGAAACAGTTTAAAGAGATATTTGCTCTCTTGTGTTCACTGTAGCATAATTCAAAGCAGCTAACGTATAGAGTAATCACTGGATGGATGAACAAAGAAATGTGTTTCGTACAAACAATGCATTGCTATTCAGCTGTAAAAAGGAAATCCTGTCATGTGCAACCATATGAAAGAGTTTACAGAATATTTTCTTACTTTATCAGCCAGGCACAGAAAGCTAACTACCACATGATTCCCAAAATATTCATCTCACAGCAATATGAGACACAGTGGTGATTATCAGAGCCTGCAATATGTGGGAGGCAGGAATTTGAGGGAGATTTTGGTCCAAATGCATAGCAAATTTCAATTAGACAGAAATAATACATTCAAGCAATCTATTATACAACAGATTGAATGTAGTTAATATTATATGGCATTCTTGAAAAATCTTAAGAATATCATCAAGTGTTCTCATCACAAAAATGATAGCTGTCTGACATGAGGCATATGGCAATTAATATCCAGGAAATAAATGTGGCACAACTGCAAAAGATTAATGTCACACCACATACTATGAATCCACGAAGTTCAGAGAATACCAAGCATTATAAATGTGGGGAAAAAGACACAAATAGGTACATTATTTAAAACTACAGCAAGACATAGTGGTGTACACCGTGATCCCTGTACTCAGGAGGCTATATAGTGAGCTTAACAATGGGCTTCAGTGAGATTCTTTCTCTTTAATAAAGAAATGAAAGGACAGGAAAAGGAAAAAGAGAAGAGAGAAGAAGAGGACAGGACAGGACAAGACAGGACATGAGAGGACATGGGAGGAAGAGAAAGAGAAATCAAGCAGAGAAACATGGTTGCTGAATAAAATACTCTGATAATCTCTTCCCATGGATAGCTCTTCTTACACCAAACTTCCTTTACAAGACCTAAGGTATCATCAGTACACTCATCCACAATAGATTCCCGGCAAACCCAGAACAAGGCGCCATCCAAGTGCTGAAATGGTGGAAATGATAAGAGGTGCAGAGAAAAAAACTGCCTTCATTTCTGGAAAAAGAAGGAGAAGCAAAATTCCAGATTAAGAAGACTGGAATAAGTGAGAAAACTTAGCATCAAGAACCATCAGGAAATGATTCCCACACTTAATAATCAAAGTAAGGTGCCAGAGGGAGTAAACAATGAGTTTGGAACTCTTTCATATAGATTTTAAAGCAGCTCCTTTAAAGAAACTCAATGAGTTCAAAGAAACATTTCAATACTCAAACAGAGAAATTATACAAAAATATGGAAGCAATTTATAAGTCAAATAGAAATAAGTCAAATAAAAATGTTGGTAAAACTACCAGTAAAAGAATAAATCAATCTGATAAAAAATGAGATCAAAGACAAGCTATTTGAAAATACACAGCTGGAATAGAAAAAAGCAAAAGAATGAAGTGAAAGGCAAGCAATTATGAGATCTTTGAGACAATACTACAAGACCAATAATCAGGGATACTGAGGTTCAAAAAACATTTGCAAATGCCGAAGGGTTAGAAAGTTTACTCAAAGAATACCGGAAAACTTCCTACACTTAGAAACGGATACAAATACTCATGTACAAGAAGATCAAAGGATACCCTCTAATTTAATTCTACCAAGTGTACTCCAAGAGATCTTATAATCAAGTTCTCAATGTTAAATAAAGATAAAGGAAGACTTTCAGAACCACCCCCCACCCCAGATCCACCCACGGCCATGGCAGAACCCAGGAGGCAGCACAAAGAAGCAGTTCGCCTACAGCCCTTTTGGTAAGGGCCTTCCTCAGGCCTGAGCCAGGAAGGGATACAGTAGTGTCTCCTGCGAGCCTACCCGTGTGCGAGCTTGGAATCAAACATCCCAACACCACCGCCACCACCACCCCCGTTAGCAACTGAGGACAGAGGTCTGAGCATCTTTTGGCAGGATGACTGTATGCAATATGGATGGGGATCTCCTCTTATCTTCTCTTTGAAAGCAAGTGTTATTTTCACTTTTGTTTCATTATGATTAATTGCTTTACTCTATTCAATATTCTTTTTTGATTGATTTTATAATGTTCTGTCTTTGGTTTGATTTTGCTATACCTAATTGACTACACAAATGTTGTGAAGATAATGAGATATACTATAGTACCCATTACGGTCATCCTGGTAACCTGCTGTGAAGTTCTGTACCAAATTCACTGCACTGTCTCAATTGGCTTTGTTCTGTCTTGTTCTGTTGTATTTCTACTACCTTTAAAATAATAAAAATAATTTTAAAAAAGCAAAAGGAGGAAAAGAAAGTGCTCTAAAGTCTATAACTGCATATATGTTTAAGTGTGTAAGCTTGATAACTATGTTGCTGAGTTTTTGTTTGTTGAACAGAACTATTGCAGCCTCACTGTTTGAATGTCCACTTTTTATGCTTTAATTTTGTAACTTGAACAATTATATCTGAGAAGACAATATGTAATTTATCAACTAGTAATTTCTTATTATTTTTTTAAAATTCTGTACTGTTTCTATGCTTTTTTCTGTTTTGTTTTTTTTTCTTTAAATAAAATTTTAAAAAAAATTAAAAAAGAAAATATTTTCAAGGCTACAAGAGAAATAAAATGTAAGGATTTCTCAATTCACCTGAGATCAGACTTAGCAGAAAACACATATTCTGGGAGTACAATATTTTTACAATACTGAAGGGAAAATATGTCACCTTAGAATGCTGTACCCAGAAAAGCTATCTTTTAGAAATAAAGGAGAGAATAAGACTTTTTCAGGCCAAAAAGAAAAAAAAAAAAAAAACGCAAAGCAAGAGAATAACCAGAATCATCTTATAAGAAATTGCAAAGGAAGTTCTTCAAAGAGAAAGAAAGAGATGTTTCTAAGTAAGAAGGAAGTATGGGAAAATGCAAAATTCACTGGTGAGAGTAATTAAACACTAATCAATGTGTCAAAATGGTACATTAAGAAATCAAAATGGAGGAATGTTTATTAGTATTATTTTAGTAGTATTATTTTATTAGTATTATTAGTAAGTGGAATTTATTAGTATTATTTTCTCCTTTTTCTGTGTTTCTCTTTTTAATTATCATGCTAAAGTGCCACCATTTTAAAAATAACTTGTTAAAATTGAAGTATGATTATTTAAGTCTCATGGTAACCACAAAGCCAAAAGACATTATAAAAAAGGAAAAATAATAAACAAGAAGTCAAAACACACTACTGAATAAAATTGCTTAATGATAAAGGAAGGCAGCAAGGAAAAAAGAAAACAAATACATCAATACTAGAAAATGAGTTACAAAATAGCTGTATTGATACCATGCCGAGTAATAATTAATTTTATGTGTCTCAGTTCATATGGAAATAAAATAACCTTTGGATTTATCTCAAAGTTATGCAATAAAACAAAATTCTGTACAACTAAAAAGATCTTTTATGGTGATTTTAAAAGTGAGTGTGCTTTTCATCAAGGAGTCTTTATGAAGAAAGAAAATCATTCTAACAAATTCTGTGCTGCCACTCAGGGCATGGCAGGTCTTTGCTTGCATTCAAGAATATGTTTTGTTGTAATTACCTGGGTCCCCAAGTATGGAACTTATTGCAACAATTTTCTTGGCCATGACCACTCTTCTTGCATATATTTGGGAGAAAATTTCCTCTTGCTTGAGGTCACTATCTGTGGTGCTTCTCTGACTCTTCTTCAGATGAGACACAGCTGAAGGAATAGCTGGTCCAGCATGGTCAGTTTGCAGTCTTAGAGTCTTGCTGTGAGATAAGTTGCCTGTACTTTATGGCAAGGAGACCAGTGAGTGCTTTTGCTGAGATGGCTGCTTGACTCCACCTTAGCAAGTGAAGGGGCCTGCTAACATTTTAGTGACGAGAGTCCAGCTCAGAAGTTTTTCTCCCTAACAAAATACAGGTAGTTGAGTTTTCATCATACTTACTTTCTAAAAAAGATTTCTTGGATTTCTTTTTTTTTTTTTTTTTTTGAGAATCCATGGAAACCTTCATATTTATTCTGTTTTGGTTTGGGATGTTTAGCTCTTGTTCAGCAAATGGCTGGAGTTCATCTCCCCTATATCCTTGATTTACCCACTTTTTTATGATACCATCTAGAGTGCCATGCTTCTTTGGGTTTATGACAAGAACTGTTTCAGAAACTTTTCTGAAACAGTCTGTTGACAGTTAGAAAGGGATCTTACATATCCCTTGAACACTCTTTTCCTCAGACTTCACCCACCAAAGGGGAGCAACCCACTGACTAGATTATACAAAACCACGCCAAGACTCCAGACACCAGCCCTGGGCTCCGGTACTCCTTGCTAGGGGGATCTCTGTGGAGGCAAATGCAGGACTGACACACTATGTACCTAGTTTATTGCCAATGGTAAATTCTGTGCTAAAACCATAATTTGCCTCTGGCTCACCTGCTTGGTGCCTTCAGCCTTCTGTCTTCTGCCCACTAGTAACATTGTCTTTTCTATGATGCCCGCTTGCCATGCCAGCCTTCTTTCCTCCTTTGAATATCAGACATTTTGTCTCAGCAATGGGGAAAAGTAATTAAGGCAATATATAATATGATCAAATCAGGTTTTAAGTAATAATGTTCAAAATAATAATTGAAGAAATATATTTAATTATATATACTTACATATGCCTGTATCATCTATGCTAATGTAAGCATGCTTATACATACTTTTATATTGAAAAGAATGACAGCTATGACACAAAGATAAGAAAGAGAAATTAGGACTATTTTGACATGTTTCCACTAATCTGTGAACTTGTATTTGATTTGAAACGGAATTATGACTAGTTGTAAATGTATCCAGTAAACATTATGGTAACTACCAAAAATGTTTTTGAAAGAATTAAATATGTTATGTACATATACCAATTCTCCATGAAGAACATAATCATTATGTATTGCAAATAAGCAAGAAGTTTTTTAAAAATGAAGTAATATGCTAAAAATAAAAGGGAAAAGACTTTATGTAAATTTATTAAATTAAATCACAAAAAGGAATGGAAAGTAAAACCTAAAAAAAAAAACAAGGAAGACAAAGGGAAAATTCTCATGAATATGGTGTGTATCAATCTACCTACCTATAAACATTTTGAATTTTAGTTGTCTAAAGGCACTAATTTAGACAAAAATTGTCAAAAAAATAAAAAATAATACCTAAACATATATTTTCTGAAGAGTACAAACATAAATTCAAAAGCAGACAAAAAATAAATCATTCAGAAAGATATACCACACTAACATTTATCAAAAAAAGATGGAATAACTATATTCATTTCAGATCAAGATGATGGCAAAGAAAAATTATAGGGATTAAAATGTAACATCTCATAATGTTAAATACATCAAATCTCCAAGAGGATATAACAATCTTTGCCTAAAACAGAACAGAAATTACACTGGACAGAAACTTACAAAAAAAAAAAAAGAAAGAAAAACAAAAGAATCCACTCTGAATTATACATATTAGCATCACTGTTTGAGAAATAAATCTAAAAGACATGTAGTCACTAAAGATTTGAACTTACCCATACCACAAGTAGATAAAAAAAAAAACTTCCATTGACCATATCATAAAACCATACAATACAGATTTTTCTAAAGCTCATGTGGAAGAATCACCAAGACAAAGCATTCCAGGTTATAAAACCCACCTTAACAATTTTAAAGAATATAAATTATAATATCTGATCTTAGATCAAGAGGATTAAAGTAAAAGTCAATAATAGAAAGTTCACTGTAAAATTCCAATATATGAGGATATTGAATAACATGCTTCTGAATTAACATGAGTCAAAGAATAAATCTAGGAAAAACTAACATATTTTGAATTAAAATTTCTACTAGACTGACTTAGAGAACAAAAACTATTTCATAAAGTACTTATATTGAGAATGGAAAAGACACATTACTATAGATCCCATAAAAATTAAAATCAACTCAATGAACAATTCAATGCCCAAAATTTTAAAACATAACTGAAATAGACCAACTGTTCTAGAATATAGAGTTTATGAAAACTCACACAAAAATTAGTGGAAAATCTAAATTGGCTTTTTTCTGTTAAAAGAATTCAATTGATAATAAAACATAACTTTCATAACAGGAAGCACCATGTGCTGATGGCTTCACTGGTAAGTTCTACCAAACAACTAATCCTTCCAATTCTTTACAATGCATTATATGGGAGACACATAAGTGGTACTTTCTAACTCATTGTATAGGGCCAGCATTGCACTGATACAACACACACACACACACACACACACACACACTTTGCAGGGGAAGAATACTACATGAACAAAGGCACACTAAAACCCTTAACAAAATATTGGCAAAATGAATGAAATATCTATAAAAAAGTGTGCTTCATGATCCAGTGTGATTCACCCAAGGTATTAAAGGCTAACTAAATATGTTTAAACCAAATAATATTTTCCATCAAATCAACAGCACAAAGAAGAAAAACACACACACATTATCATACACATGAGTGCAAAAGATACCTTTGATACAATCCAACAACAATTATTGTTTAGAACTCATAGCACACTAAAAGTAGATCTGAATTTACTCAATTTGACAAAAGTGGAAAAACTTACAAACACCCCACTTAATGGTGGAAATTTTTTTTCAGAGAAGAGAAAAAAATCATTGACTCCTTGAAATACACTGAAAAAAATGAAAAGACAAGTAATTTCCTTGAAGAAAGTATGGGCAAACACATACCTCAGAAGAGACAATAGTTTGAAATATGTAATGAAGAAGTTTTAAAAAGCCACAATTAAAAACTCAGACACCTTATCAAAGACAATGAAAATTAAGTAATGAGAGTCATCAAATCAATAATCTAAAGTAGAAACATCACATGATATAGCAATACATGCAAAAAAAACCTTTTGACTTTACACTTTGGATAATTAAATAAGCAAATAAACATACTGAGATTTATATTTCTCCAGAAAGTTGCAAAATGTAAGAAAAAAGATAGTACTATACAGCTATTAGAAAGGCTATTATCCAGAACACCGACAACACCTAATTCTGAGGAAAATGTAGATCTCATTTACTGCAGATAGAAATACAAAATGATAAAGCCTCTCTGAACCTCAGTTTTGAGGTTTCTGACACAAATACATACACATTTATCATACAATACAGAAACAATGCCACATAGTAGTTACACAAAAAAGTTATGACCTTCCAGAAGCATGAGTAATGATACTTATGACAATTTTACTCATAAGTGCCAAAATTTGGGGTCAACCAAGATTGTATTTATCTATTCATTAAGTGTACATCAAGACACTGGATTATTATTCAGTGCTAAAAAGAAATGAACTATCAACTCCTGAAAATATGTGAAATCGAAATGACAATTATTAAGCAAAGCAAGTCTAAACAAACTGCATGCCACATTATTCCAAATACATGAAATTAAGGAAAGGAAAACTGTGGAGTAATAAAAAAAAATCAGTAGTGTGCCAGTCAAGATTTACGAGAGAAATAGATATAACACAAGATACACAAATGTATAAGATATTATAAGATGATTCACTCTACAATTAGGAACAACACAAAGATGTTCACTATAAACACTCCTATTTAATATAATTCTGGGAACACTAGCTGGAGCAATTAGACAAGAGAGAGAAATCAAGGGAATAAGGATAAAAAAGAAAGAATTTAAATTATCATTATTTGCAGATAACATGATACTCTACATAGAAGATCCCAAAAACTCCACCAAAAACTTCTAGATTTAATAAACAATTCAGTAGCATAGTTGGATACAAAGCCAACACTCAAACATCAATAGCATTCCTGTACATAAAGAACAAATTCACTGAGAAACAAATTAGGAAAAGCACACCATTAGCAATAGCATCTAAAAGAAATGAAATATTTAGGAATAACTTAACAAAGGAAGTAAATGATCTATATATTGAACATTATAATACTCTGAAAAAGGAGATCAAAGTGGATTTGAGAAACTGAAAAGACATCCCTTGCGTATGAATAGGAAGAACCAACATAGTGAAAATGGCCATTCTCTTTATGCGGATTTAATGCAAATGTCTTTAAGGTATCATTAGCATACCTTACAGAAGCAGAGAAAAAAAATCCCTAAAATTCATCTGGAACTGAAAGGTAGCAGGAATAGCAGAGGCAATCCTGGGCAACAAAGGCAAGGCAGCAGGCATCCCAATCCCTGACTTGAAATTATACTACAAAGCTATTTTGATAAAAGCAGCATGGTACTGAAAAAAAAAAAAAAGATCTGAGAACCAGTGGAACAGATTAGAAGATGCAGACACAACTACAATCACACTCAGCCACCTTATCTTTGACAAGGGGTTCAAACCCCTTGTTCACTGGAAGAAAGATTGCCTCTTTAATAAATGGTACTGGAAAAACTGACTCTACAGGCTGAAGACTAAAACTAGACCCAAGCCTATCACCATGCACTAAACTAAAGACAAAATAGATCAAAGATATAAATATTGAAATAGAAGTACTATGTCTCCTGGAAGGGAAAGTAGGTAGAACTTTCTATTACATATTGGGTAGGCAGAGAGTTCATGAATGAAAACCAAACTGCACAGGATCTACTTAAAGAATCCACAACTGGAATCACTTATTAAAAAGCCTTAGTACAGCAAAAGAAATCAGCAACAAAGTGAAAAGACAACCCACAGAGTGGGAAAAAAATTTTAGCCAATTGTTCCTCAGGCAAAGAACTTTATCTAGAACATAAACACATAAAGAATTGAAAAAATCAGACCTTACAAATTCAAAGACCCAATCCATAAATTAGTATCCTAGATGAACACATACTTGTCAGCTGAAGAAATACAAATGGCAAATAAATATATGAAAAAATATTCAACGTCGCTGGTCATTTCAGAAATTCAAATTAAAATGACACTGATATTCCATCTCACTCTAGAAAGAATGAGTATCATCTGGAAATCAACCAAGACAAATTCTGAAGGGACTGTGGGGAAAAAGGAACACTTTTCCACTGCTGATGGGAGTGTAGACTGGTACAATCGCCTACGGAAATCATTGTGAATAGTTTTCAAAATTTAGATTGGAGGTCCCATTCCTCCCAATTATTCTCATTGTGAGCATCCTCCCAGAAGAATTAGGGACATCATGCCACAGCAATATATGTAACCCATGTTTATAGCAGCAGTGGGTATGGAGTACTACTCAGTCATAAAGCAGGATAAATTTGAGACTTTTATAGGTAAATGAATATGATGTGAGATCATACTTATACATGAAATAAATCAGATGTATGTGTAAACATCATATTATCTCCCTTGTGTGAAGAATTGAAAGAGTAAATAAGTTCTAAAATGTACAATAGATATTGTGAAATGGGAAGAAAGTGTTCAAAAGGAAAAAGGAACTAGGATGGGGAATGTACTGTAGGGGGAAAGGGAAAAATGCAAGTCAGTTGTACTATTAGTGTCTCTTGGTTCATTAAAAAGGAAGGTTTGTGCTGTGATTGATTGGAGAAATTTTAAGCCCATATCTTGTACCCTGAGCAACTATTTTAAAGATAACAGTATGTAATACATTAACTATTGTTATTCTTCTATAATTTTGTTATAAAATTTTGTTTATCTCTGATCCATAAAATAAACGAAAAGAAATTACAATATTGGTATACAGTAGTCAGCCACAGATTTGGGTGAGAATCATGCAGATGTTTGCATGCTGGAGGCTGAAGAGTCCAGTCTGATGTCTGGATCTCACTTCAGTGTTTCATGCAAGTCCATATCAGGAAACCAATGGGTCTGCAACAGATTGCTGCAGAATCTACACTGGAAGACTGAGGAATCACAGGCAGAAGCTGGACAGTCTACCCCAGAAACCAGGAGATTATGTCCAAGCTGACAGTAGACTAGAGCTCCTCCAAAGAACCAGCAATCAGTCATTCCTCATTTCCCTTTTATTGTATGCAGACTACCCACTCTGGGGATGGGGATATTCTTTACAGCCACACCATCTCCATGTCCCTCTCTTGCACTATCTGAAGATTTGCCCTCTGCTGAATCACTTAGTTAAACTTCTAAACTTCTCAAGTTGATACAATGAACAACATCCTAGAGCGGTGAAAGCATGTCCTCTATACCCCAGGTTTTACGTAATTAAGTGTTAAGGATTAAAAACATATGGATGGTCATCTTAATGCCATTTGAATTAAATCAGCATGGTGCTGAGCGTAGATGTTTCACCTCAGGAAAGTTGCCAGCATAAATAGTGACATGCAGAAGAAGAGTGGGGCATTGTGGGTTCTCCTATATGTTGCTGTTTGAGTCATTGGCTCTCCTGGAGGAGCTCATCATGACTAGCTTCCCCAGTGTGAGTTCAACCACTGACATGGGAGGAGCTCAGGACCTTGCTGGTGAGAGTGGCTGTGGTTTGCTTTGGGGGAGCTCTGGTCCTTACATCAAGCATTGCTTCCTGGTTCCAGAAGGGAAGATGTATGATATTTAACCCCCAGAACAACTGAACTAGCTTCCTGGCATGTACTTGACTGTGCTTATCCTCAGAGGAGCCCAGGACCTCCATGTCGCTGAGGATGGCTGTGGTGCTTTTCAGGACAGCCCTGGTCTTCATTATGAGCGTGACTTCTTGGCTCCAGCCGTAGAACCCTCCGTCTACTAGCACAGCTCCTTCACCCCACTGGTATAGACTTTCAAGTTTCAACCACTGAGCTTTGGGTCTTCCCAGCACAGATCTATAAAACAGATTGCTGTGAGTCCTTTTCTTGCGCTCTAGACCTCCAGTTGGACTCGTGGGAAGTACTGTCATGAACTCTAGGTTTTCAACGGGACTCACGTAGGACATTGATGTAGGATTTAGGCCGTTGGTTAAATAGTCCTTGTCTTGCCCTGGGAATTTAGTTCAGTGACATAAGCGCCTGCCTTGCAAGTGCGCAGTCATGAGTTCGATCCCCGGTACCAATAAAAAAAAAAAAATTCTGGTCTTTAGTGTTGTGAATAGATTTCCTGAACTTTCTTGTGTTAAACTTTGAGTAACCATTATAAAATAATATTATAAATTCTGTGTCCTGATTCTAATTCTTCTCTGCATAACCCATGACTGCAATATTAAGCATCTAGACTAAATGGCTGAAGATATGAACAGAAGGAACAGAAAAGAGTTTTAAGTCAGTGAAACTCTGTTGTGTGGTAATAAAATGGTGGTTTATATAATTATAAAATTGTCCAAAACCACAAAAGGTACAACCTCACATGAAACCTAAAGTGACCTATACACTCTGGGTGATAATATTGTGTGAATATAGGATCATCCATAGCTAATGCACAGCTAAGGGTGAGGTTGTTGATGACAGGAAAATCTAAAAGCTAGGGCACATGAGAAATCTTTACATCTTCTCAATTTTGCTGCATGTCAAAAACTGCTTTAAACACAAAAATCTGCTAAAACATGCATGATATCAGAGAATAGGACTAGAGGCAAAAGGCAAATCACAATGAGACAAATTTTATTCTATATAAGGAAGTGATGGAAACCCAAACTGGTAATATATTTTTTTGTATCCTTCAGTTACTCATATTCTAAATGATTATATATTTAGAATGCTGTATAAATTTCAAATGTTAGATGATAAAAAGGACTAATTAGCTTTAAAAATCACTCTGAGCCCTGATTAAGTAATGTTGGACTATTGTTTAACTAGGTTGCAAATCCTTGATCTTATCTCTCAGCACTATTTTTGTATTATATATTTTTCTATATTCTTGTTGGGGTAATAGATTTATAAGGAATGTGCTCTGATTTAAATGGTTTCCAGGTACTTACTTGTATGTATTGTTTTAGCAAATAGGTTGATAATGGAAAACATACTTTTTCACACTTAAATGGCAGTGTTCTGAACACTATGTCATATGTATGCAATCATAAAAAAATGACAGATTGTCTAGAGAAACAATAGACCAAGAGAGAACCAAAGACCTTCAATGGAAATGACCATAAAAAGCAAACTAAAAAGACCCATGTTGAACATGAAAGCATGCTTAGAGAAAAAATCCCACAAAAAATGTTATCAAAGACAAAAGAGTATCATTAAAGAAAACAGTATCGAAGTGAAAGAAGGGATTAGCATTGAAAAGGGAAGAATTTATCAAAAGGATGGATATATGGCACAAAAGCTAAATGCAGCTAACATCAAGGGACTGGAGCATGTCCAATACCCACTGGAAATGCCAGAGTGACTCCAGGCAGTATATTGGGATTTGTATTAAAATTGAGCCAGTGCCATAAAAGGTAGGAATTTTAGCAAGAAAAAGTAGCTGTAGTATAGCAAAGGAAAGGGCAGATTCTATGAAAACTGACAATGAGAGTTCCAATAATTCAAGATACAGATAGCATGTTACATAAACAAAGAAAAGCTGCACAAAATACTAAAAGGAATGGGCAATTAAAACACAGAGAGGAGAAATCAAATCTTGGGCACAAGAATAGCATTGTGAGAACATTAATAATTAAGAGGGCGGAGGAAGTTTGAATTGGGAAGCGCTTGCAGATTGCTGAGTTTGAAACAAGTGGTTGTGAAGTAGAGTACAAAGAAAAACAAGGGAGTGAATTAGTCACTCTCACAGACAGACACAAATGCACAGAGGTGGACAATTTACCACCCCATGTAAACTGCAGTTGGATTTCTGAATTATCATGGTTATCAAGCTAAGGCAGACAAATATAACCAGCCTCTCATCATAATCAATCCTCACTGTGTGGAAGCTTAATCTTAAGGAAGGATCTGAATTCCTAACCAAGTTTGGTGTTATAAATGAATACCATCTCTTTATTAATTATTACAATGTAATAAAATTACTGTTAAGCTCTACAAATTATTACTGCCTCCCACATAATTGTTTGAAAACAGTGAATGTTTACAAAATATATAATGCAGCCTTTCTTTTTAAGCCTTTTCAATATAGAATGCATGTCACTTTCTGGTTATAACCGTTGTTGTGTTCAAGATAGAATGGAAAAATCTAAAAACTGAACACCTTTTTTCTAATATTTAACCCTCATTAACTATCACATATAATAACAATAGCATGCAGAATGAGACAGTGTTGGGTTGGTGATCTTAGTAATATTGGCAAGAGTATAAAAGCAGACGTTCAAACTCAGTGGCGGTAGAAAAATAATTGATAAAAAATATTTTGGGGAACAATTTAGCAGTATGAAAAAAAACCTAAGCCGGGTATAGTGGCACATATCTTAATCTCAGTACTCAGAAGGCTGAAGCAGGAGGATCACTAGGGGTTCAAGGTCACTCTTGTCTACATAATGAGCTCAAATAACTAGTGAACTTACGTGATTAACCTCAGAAATTGACCTATCTAGAATTTAGGCAGAAAGTAATCAGTTAAGTGTAGAAACGCATATATAAAGGTTTTTACTACAATAAAATTTGTATTAACAATATAATGAAAGCCATCTAAATGTCAGTTGAAGGAGACAAGTTAAATAAATCATTATATATTTGTAAATGGAGTATAATATAGTTACTGAAATGATGCCTTTTAAGAAAATATGTAACTATCATACTATGATATCTATATTTAATACATGCTACAAAATATGCATTTATAAAGAACTTTAGTTTTCTAATTTAAGGCATAATAATTTTATGCATATGCAAAGGACATGTCTGGAAGACAACATACCAATGCGAAGAGTACACTTTTATCTATTTTGTGAACTTTTATAATTGTGTCTTTAGTAGTGAAAAACATTTGTTATCTGTAGTTTATAGAATATAAAAATGCTATCTATAGTTTGGTTAGTTTTGACAGAAAGAGGTATTTGAACAAGGATAAAGATACTTTGTCCCAACCCTAAAATGGATATACATGACTAATGTGCTTTTCTTGTATAACAGGAGATAAGGGTCGGAGCTATGTGTAGAACACCCCTTAAACATGTCTGAGAACGGCTAGCAAAGACCATGTTTTATATAATTTGAGCAATGGTGAACTGGGTGCACCTGGATTCAATTTTAACTGTGTTTTCATAAATGCTTAGAAATAAATTCAGGAATACTATGTCAGGATCTATTAGTAGTTGCACTAATGCATATCTTGAAAACATATTGCAGATCTTTGGATGAGTTAAATGTATAAATTCCCATATATAAGTTGTTCAGATATTTACTTTTGTTCCTGATGAACATCATTCTGCATTACCCTTTGTTCTACCTGCTATTATCATCAATAGCTTCTCAAGTAATATATCAAACTGTTAAAATTAAATAATTGCAATTGTGATACCAGTCATGCATACATATACATGGTATATAATTTTGTTTAATGAACTTATAATTTGTAAATGATCTCAGAAATTATGACTCTGTTTTCTTCCACTCAAACATTAGAGACAAAAAGCCTCACTTACTTAAGGTTAAAACAAAGAGAACTCCTTGAACATTTATGAAAGATTTATCTTCAAATTGTTTAAAATAAATCTCATTAATTTATGAAAAGATTTCCTCCTTTCTTGAGAATATTTTACAGGATTTCATCTCAATTTTCAAAAATAGAGATTGTTACTAAAAATTATAGAAAAAAGTACAGATTATTGGTATATAGATATGTGTAGCTGTACAGGATGGATGCAATTATGACTTTTAAACAGGACTTAGTTTTCTTGTTATGTAAGTGGAAGCAATATTGTGATTTTTCACTTAAGGGGATGAAAACAAATACTGAAAGTCCGTCACTGAAAATAATCCCAAATTGTATAGTCTTCAGAACATTGAATCTATAGGAAATTGAAAATATTGGAAATTAAATAACACACTAACCAGAAATTAAGTGGAATATTATCAATTTAGAAGATAAATCAGAGGAACAAGAAGTAATAAGAAGGCATGCAGTCATAGTATTAATTGATCTGAGTTAAAAGAGCCCTCTGGAGTCCATTCCTAGGTTCTGGGGTTACAGAAAAAAATAATCATCAGAGGTGACCTTTTTCCCCATTAAGCCTTTTCTATCACACAGGATTACCCTGGATAAGCAAATAATCTTTCTTATCTTTTGTCATTAATCTTTCACATGTTCTTTACTAATATTTAAAGTCTGTGTAGTTTTATTCTCCATCTCATTGTCAACAGTTTAAGAACATAAATAACACTTTATGAGTCCAAGATGTAAAGTTCTGCCTAGATCAACCTTCAGTTTTCAGCATCTAATGGTAGGCAGTAGGCAGCATCTAACTGTAGGCATATCTAAAAGCTGACTACCCCAAAGGCAAATATAAGTAGAGCTTGTAACTTTGAAAGGAATTAAATAATACTCTTTCTCTGTGCTTGTGTTTGTGTGTGTGTGTGTGTGGGGGGTGTTGTTATGTGAATGTGTATGTGATTTGTTTGTTTGGCTCCTATAATTTGAGTTATCCTAGTAAGACCATCAGAGGATTTTCACAGGGGAAAAAAAAGCACAGCATGCTCAAATAAGAAACAGATGACTTTTGCTTTATTTATAAATTTGTTTCTTTTGCTTACAATATTTCCTTTTACCTGAGCTAGAATTGTTACTGTTGCTCCTTTAGTGCTGACAATAATTAGTATAAATAAATTTTCATTCAATAATATCTGTCATTTCCTCAGCACTTGGAATCTTGAATACTCTTGATCACCAAAAAAAGTGAAGTTCTCTTGACCTTCTAAAATACTGTTTAACCTGTATAACTATCCTGAGAAGTGTTATTATCTCTCATTGTCTTTAGGACAATGAGGATTTAAATGATACTGTTCTGTGAGGTAACACATAAAGTGAGACAGGCAAGATGAGACAGAACTAAATGAATAGAAATTTGCAAATATTCTCATTAGAAATAAAATCGAAATACAGCAAATAAGGAGCCAATGGACTAGACTTTCTAATTCAAATTAAACCAGGTTCATCAGGAATTAAGAACATGTGGTCATTTGAGATCATTAGCATAACCTATATTTTTTCTTTTACAACTATGAAGATTTGGTTCAGGAGTTTTAAGCCTTTATTTAAGATGTGACTTTGGTGGCCAGAAAATGGTGATGCTTAAAATTTAAATCAAGCTTTTATGTCCTTAAGAATTGCATGATATCAGCTTCTCTTCCTACACCAAAGTCATGTAATTTCAGTCATCCAGCAGGTGGAGTTAGGTCACTTAATCAAGTTCCAAAGAAATTGTCGAGAGGACACTGAGGAAGTGAAAAGCCTGGTCTATACAGATAAAAATGCTCATATTTAGGGGCAGGGGTTTAACAGGGTCTAGCTCAGCGGTAGAAGCACTTGCCTGGCTAAGGGTGAGTTCCTGAGTTTGACCCGCAGCACCAAAAACAATGCCCATATTCTAGAAACATTCAAATTACTATTTTTCTTATTGTACTGACTAAAAAAATCTACATTAATTTTTATTAATACTAAAATGTTTTAAGGCTATCCAAGCCAGCCTCTGCCGTCTATGTCAGAGCACAGAATAGAATGTAGTAGAATGATTGCTTATCTCTGCTTCATCCACTCTCTTTCCTTGTTAGCAGAGATCTGTTATATATAGGTCTGCTTAGAAAATGATGTTACCACAGATCCATGGATATATAAATGTGTGTATATATATATATATATATATATATAGCCATACTAATTCATGAGACAAAAACAAATCAAGACTTAGCATTCACTCTTGTCACTAATCAAGATGTATCTTCAACATGGAGGGAAAAGTGTTATAGAATTTCTTAAAAAAGTCAGTCCAAGTGCCTTTTACATAGGAGGTGGAGAGATGTACACATGTGAGTGATGGGTTAAGACATCTGAACCCGTGTGCTGTATGTATAAAAAGTCATTGGCCAAATTCCATGAACAGTTTTTGGATAAAAACAGCATTTCCTAAATTTTTGTTAAGAAGCAAATAACAAAACCTTATACATTAAAGATTTCTAATTTATTGCTTCCATTCATCTTGAGGCCATTGTGTAAAATGACATGGAAAATGGGCTCATGGGACCTATTGAATCATACCTTGTAAGTATGAGAAAAGAAAAGAAACAAAAATGTTTTAATTACAAAACACAGATGATCCTGGTTTTTAGGCCTACAGTTGCTTTATTAGCTGTGATTATTACATGACACTGCCTTATTCTGGCTTTTTGTTCCCTACACTGAAGAAGTGACCAATAAAGCTATTGAATCATCCTTTATAAGGCACATTAAGTCACATTAATTATACTTAAATATTTTCCTCAAGTGTGTAGAGCTAGGGATTATGTGTAGGAAACAGGCAATGTGGAATAATAATTATTGATAAATTACACAAATAATTTTTGCACATATATACATTCCCATATACTTAAATTATGTAGAGAATATTTGTTCAATAATTACATTTTTAGTATGATTAATTTCTTTAGTATAAGGCATTTTATGAATGTAGTGAGGAAATCAGAGTTCTCTCAGACTGGTTAGACTAGGAGTCCAATGTTTCAGGGCTAATACAGAGAAAATTAGTAACACTGACAAGCATGATGAACAGGGCCATAAAATCATCTGGAAGAAAGATAAATGGTAAAGACATTCCCAGTCATGTATGCTGTTATCTGGAAAAGTCATATGAAGTGAAGAACTTAACAAGCTTTGTCATCAGTTGGGAAGGAAAAGCAAACAACATATGCCAATAGTTTAAGATGTGAGAGATGCTTTGATTGTGTTCTCTCCATTTTAACCTTTATACATAGGGAACAGTTATGCACAAGAATTTTATATTTGTAACAGACAAAGAAAAAAGCCCAGAATGAATATAATCAAACTGGAATAGATGTACTTATTTATAGTTAATAGTTTAAATAAAATTGAAGCAAGAGACCCAGAAGTGTTCTTTTTAGTAAACTGTTCTGAAACTCCATGATACTGATATTTTCCCTATTCTTTTATTAGAAAACTATTTTATTTTTAACTGGAAAACTATTTAATAGAATCTCTTACATTATTGTCACTGTCCAGTAGACAGTGAGAGTGTCTCCAAGGCCTGTCTGAGGCCTTATTCATTCACCATAGACACATTTTTGATGGCTTCCACTTTTAGTGAACTTTCATAATGCATTTAGCTGAGGAACGTTATACTCACCAAACTTATTTATGTCTAGGAAGTAAATAGATTCACATTAACAAATGCCTTTCAAAGAACACTAGAAGACATTCACAGACTTTCTTCAAAATGAAAAATACAGAATTAATCAGATGAAATTGTGATTTTAATTAAATATAATATGATGTATTCTATATCCAATGGAAGACTCCAACATTTGGAATTTCATTTTCTCAGTTTGTTTTCTGCTTCCATATCTCAGTTACCTAGACTAAACCATTTGTAATGGACAGAAATGTATTTGGCTCATAATTTTGGTGGTCGAAAATTCCAAGCCCTACTAGCTGTAATGAGGCGAGCCGTCTTGCTATAGCTTCTCATAACAGAAAGTAGAGGAACAACAGACAGACAGAAAACAAGAGAGAAAGAAAATCAGTTTTCCTAGCAAACCCATTCCACAATCACAGCATCATTCCTCACACAGATCCTCATATCCCTCTCAGAGGGCTCACCTCTTAACACAGCTGTATTGGGGAACGAGTTACAAACAAAGGAACTTTTGGGGACACATTGAAACCAAGGCCCGGAAGCTTCCGGTTAAATTCTTTAAATTAAAATCAGCCAATGAGAACACGAGGACGATGCTGTGCACATTGTTACTTGTGTCGGAGGACAGCATTTTCAGTCCACAGGCGTGGTGTTCAGGGGCTGCTTGTACACGAACTTCTGGTTGCTGTCCAGATTACTAATAAGCTGCACCTGTCAGACACCAAAGCCTTCCATTTCCCTTTGAGAGAGAGCGAGGAAGAATGTTTTGATTCTTTTATTCTTTTATGAGTTTCATTTAAAATGTTTGTTTTATCCACACAGAGGCCCAGTCTTCTTTCAGAGAACAGACTCATTACCGGTGTCAGAACTTGCAGAACCTGCTGTTGGGTCTGGAACACACACAGGCCTACCTATCAGCATCCACCCTCTCCCCACACCCACCCACTTTCAACCTGTTTCTAATATACACCAGCCGTCTCTCTCACGGAGATTTGGCAGGGACTTACTTTCTACCTTGTGTAGTTCAAACAGAGCAGAACAAAAAACAGAGAATCCTTTTTTCCACACATAACTGCCAGAGAAAAAAAAGCACTTCCCTAATGGGCACACCCTAAAATCATAGGTAAAAAAGGCAGGACCAGGAGAACAAATTACTGCTGAAAAGCATATGTTCTCTGCCACACAGAAACTTTTCACTCTCTCTGAGCAGGGTTGTTTTTCTTGTTATAACCTTTCTATTGTCAGGAAATTATCACATAGCATTCCAAAGAATCTTCTTGTCAGGTATCAGAAAAGAGATGCTATAGGGTGTAAACAATAAAAGAAACAACCAAAAAAATCATAAATGATCCTCTCTACTTCTGTATTTAATGTGTGATCTCAAAGAACCTATCTACGGCTTTACAGAGAACAGATGTCCAATATATTATGTAGCTTTTTTCCAATTCCAAACAAATCAATAGTAGTGGGATTTATTCTTATGGCCCCTGGACAGAGTTGATCAGTACATTTCTTTCCTACATTTTTTTCTAGTGATATCACCATATAAAAACTTTCTGGCTTTTGAAAAATGTTCTGTATTCAACTGGATAGCAGCTTCAGGCAAAATCATCTGTCTTAAGACACTGAAAGACATTTCTGGGTCTTGTCTTCTGTGAAAATGATGCCAGGGTGTTGGAGCCATGTCAAGTTTTCAGTCTTGTGCCTTCAAGTCTGTTTTTCTGGTCACACTCTCATTTGTCCAGGTGAACGCTTTCAGCCAGATTTCAATCTTCTGTTTTCTCTTCGTGAGTGGATCAAGCAACTAGATGTGCAATTATCACTCCAGCAGACAACCTTAGTAATTATATTCAAGTACTATAAAAGATTTGAACATCTTTCATCTTGGAGAAGTAAAAGCCTGAGAGTTTTACAGATAGTATCGGAGCTTGTATTTATACATCATAATAAGTGAATGGAAAGCTGTAATTACTGTTGTTGCTGTTATGAAATTAATATCACATAGCCTCCATTGAAAGTCAGGATACCAAAATGACCTTTAGGCTGGATATTTAGATACAATGTATTCTTCACAGTTTAGACAAAACTTTCATTAATTTCCTGACACAGAAACCTTGCCAGTGCATTGTTTAGCCATTTCTGGACAGTGAGGTTATTTTAGACAACACTAGCTATCTTTTTGAAGTGAAAACAGTTGAGTAAAAGCCAAATAACACAATTCATAAAGAAAAGGGAGTTATCTTTGCCTTTAAAAATGTCTAAACACTGTAGTTAATTGTTTTTATCGATATTTTTTGTTTATGAAGTACTGGGGCTTGAATCCAGAACTTTCTCACCAAGCCACATCTTTAGCCAAGAATAGCGACTCAAACCTGTAGCTCTATCACTTTGGAGGCTGAGACACTAAGATTGCTGAGAATTCAATTCCAGCTTGGATTTCAGAATGAGTTATGGCCAGCCTGAACTACATAGCAAGAACCTAACACAAAGAACAAACCAAGCTACATCACCAGTCCTTTCATAATAATTACTTTGAAATTTTAAAACAGAGTCTCACTAAATTGCCCCAGATGAGCTACAATTTACAACTTCCTGGAGTACTGGGATTATAGGCATGTGACACCACACCTAGCCTTATCACTGAATTTCAGAAGGAAGTAGTCATACTAGAACCATTAAGAAATGCTTCCTAGAAGTTAAAGATTCCCATTGAATTGAGTGATTGTGTACCTAGTGAAAGTAATTAACAGTTAAACTGAATGAACATATATAACAAAAGTTTGATGATTGGGCTGAAAAAAATATGGACATGTACGAAGGTAGAGAAAAAGAAAACTTTAAAAAATAGACAAAGAAAAAAACATCCATAGAAACATCTATATATTCTAAAATTTATAAAATTAACTGAGAAATTGGTACACTGTTCTGTGGTTTTATTGCATTAATGTAAAAACATTTCAAGTCCAACAATGTTATCAAACATAATTCTCCACTTTGCAATAGCAGGAAAATATAATTATAATCACATATCAACCACATACATTATTTTACTTTGCTTCAAAGTGGTAAGTTATCAATGGAATGAAAATTTTGAAAAGGGCACATTTAGTTATTTACTGGAAATAGCTGCATTCAAAAGAACAAAAAATTTCAATTTTTTTCAAATACATGAAAATATAAAATCACATAACTAGAGTCTTTTAAAGTGCTAAAGAAAAATTCTTAATATGATAGACAGTAGCTATAAATATATTTGCCTAGTATTACCTTCTTTTCATTTGTAAGCCTGTCTGATCATGCTCCATCGAGTAGCTAAATTAAAATGCAGTTTTTGACCATCTCACATTCTTGTCCTACTCAAAAAGACTTCTGCCTCCCTAGTGGCTAAATAAAATCTCATTTGTGCCATCTAATGAAAGATTTTTATACCCAATTCGTTAAACTACAAGAAAAAATAGTGGACATTGTCTCAGTGCACTAGAATTTTCACTAAAATAATTCTTTTAGAAAAGAAAAAGAGAAAGAAAAGGAAGTATTTATTCCATGTACTTGTCTTTGCTATGCTGCTGATCAAAGATGACTGAAAGTCTCAGAGTGCCCTGGGTAGAGAACATTGATGGTGAAGATCTACTCACACTCATGCTTTTGTTGTGAGAATCTGGATTTAAAATAGTGTAGAAGCATTAATACTAATAATATTTTATATCTGAAAGCATCTTGATAGATGTATAGAAAGAAGCTAGGTAGCAAATTTATCAACTCACAAATACTTTATACCTACAATATTATAGGGAGAAATAAGATAAAGGAATGTAAAAGAACTTTCCTCTCAGGGTTAAGTTTAGTCTTCCAAGATTTCAAAGTTACCATTTGTAAAATTGTACACAAAAAATTGATTTATTACCAGGTAAAGCTGTAAGATACATATATTCTGCTCATGTATTCTTTTGTCCCCAAGAAGCCTTGGATTTACCCCAAATTAATAATTTTTGTTGAGCTCACAATTAAGAATTTTGACTGGGATATGCAGCATGATGTCACTTCCAGTAGGGAGGCCAACTATCAAAAACTGTGCAGTGATACCCACTTTCTTTCCAGGAAGTTGAAAAATGAAAAAGGAATAAACCTGTGATGTCTTCAGGCCATCAGTTTATTCCCTACAAAAATTCTTCATTTCTAGCGTGACCTATGTCCTTTCAAATGGGGAGTTCTTTGGAGGAAGAAGAGAAGTAAAACATACCATCTTCATCCCAAAATCACACTTTTCCATGAAACCCATTGCAGTCACACATAAGTGGAGTTTTGAAAACATTTTCTGCAACTCAGCATGGCCATTCCCAATTTTCTCATGTAACCAAGTGGAAAAGGACACCATCAGAACTGTTCTTAATTTTTTTCAGTTAACAATTTATAATTACAAGGGCAATGAAAATTTGAAAAAGATAAGGTAACAACCAAGTTGGTCACTGGGTTTTAAATTTGTCTTAGTAAATTCAAAGCTTATCTAGTTCAAAATTAATACATAAAATGTCACTATGTGTATCTTTAGCTAGCTAGGAATCTGAGATGGATAGATATGATAGAGATAGAGACAGAGATAGAGACAGAGACAGACAGGCATAGATAGAACTTCAAGTCAACTCAATAAAACATTGAAACATTTACAACAACTTATTTATATCATTGGCAATGAAGGTATTTTCTTAAGACATCAGCTCATAAAAAAGTAGTAGTGAAATCGAGCTTTACATCAAAATTCCTTACTTTTATTTTCTATAAAAATGTTCTTTTAGTCAGCTCCCCTTAATAATTTTAAGAAAGTTTTGAGATCTATAAGTTATATGACTTGAAATTCTTGCCAAAAAATTGTCATAGCAATGCTTATAGATCCCAAAACTTTCTTAATCTGCAATGATTTATCTATGTCCTCCTCTGTAGACATAGTTAGAAGTGATAAAATAATTCACTTTGAAAATTTTATAAAACCTCAATTTCCATGTACCAAATGAGTTTATGAGTTAAAGAACTGAAGAAATTAAAGGAGAAATAATAAGTGAAAATAAATCTATTAGGCAGCCTATACTTTTTCTGGCTCTTTTTGTTCTGATTCTTGAGAACACTCATGGTGTGTGTTTGATTAATGAATAGCAACAGATCAAAGACTACTATACTTGAGTAATTCCACTTAATTGGCCACCTTTCAAGAATGTTGCTGGCTGTTCTCCTGTGTAAGCTTCAAACTTGTTCTCCTGGATTTTGAAATAACTAGTTAATCATGGATGTATTCTAGAGTGTGAATCCTACTCCTCAGAGCAAGGAGATAACTTGAAACATAAGGATTAGATTTGATCCTAAATAAAGCAGGAAAACAAAGGGAATATAGTGTTTACTACACACATGAATGACTATAGTAATTCCCTATGTGAATGAATATCTATAAAGCCAAATGTAAAAACAGACTTAGGAGGGACCATTTAGGATATACAGAAAAAGCATACACTAACTTGTTTTTAAATTTTATCCTGTCTGTCCATCTGTCCAATTTCTGAGGATTTACCTTGATTAATCCACTACTTTAGCAAGAGATAATTTACAAACGCTGGAATATTCATTGTATGATCCATTGATGCTGCATGTGTTGTAACTATTTATCTTAGATCTCAGAATGGAGTTTTGAACTTTGTAAAAAAAAATAGACTTTTATATGAGATGTGTAGAGTAAAAGCTTGTTTCCTACATACTGTGTATCTCTAGATAATTTATTAAACCTCTAAAATCTGGGTTTTACCATCTCTGATATAAAAATAAAATGATATTGCCTGCTTCACAAGATTATATGAGGAATATATCTGCAATCAATCAACCTTACATTCAACAAATATTTATTGTATATCAATTTGTTCAAATCATTGTTCTAGGTACTGTGAGCACAGTGCGAATAACTATATCCTGATTATCCTAGAAGTATGGCTTGGTTAATGAAACTATATAATCATAAATATAAAAATAATGAAATTAACACAGTATCAACTCTGGTATAGTGATGAAAGGCAAAGATTTGTACTGAAGAAGTGCATACATGAGGAAATACCAGGAAAAGCTCTTCAGCATAGGAGAAAATGTGTTCAGAAGGAGAAAGGAGCCAACAGAGTGTGCTTTCAACTAAGTTACCATTATAGTCCATCCAGGCAACCTGTGTGTCAGCAGAGAGCATGTGTCTCATGACCAACTCCACTATGGGTTCATGGGAGCTGGGATATTTCTTCTATAAACTTCTATTGAAGTTGGGAAGCCAGAGTTTGGAGGTTAAATGATTTATTTGGTAATTGTAACCCACTTTGTCCATGGATAAAGTAGTTCAGAAAGATAGAAAAAAGCATAGAGGAAAATGAACGATGTTATACAAATGGAAAACCTTTTGAATAGAGTGAATGAGCCAGTCCTACATGAAATCATAATATTCAAGCAAGCCACTGTATGAAGAGGTGATCCAGGAAATATTTTGGGAGAACCTATGAAAAGTAAAATAAAAGCAGAAAATTCTAAGATCTTTTATGTGATTATGCTTGATGTATTTGTGGCAACAGTACAAATGCCACTATGAAAGAATATAATGGAAGCTAAAAATAAGATTGAGAAAATAATATGGAACAGATGAGTGCTGTGAGATTCATATCTAGTAGAAAGATTCTGATAAGATTTTTAAATGATAAATCCATATTTTTAAAAGATGGTTCTGTTTAATAATGTATAGGGATATACCTTCAGGAAGTTAGAATAAGAACATCAAAATCAATTAGGATATTCTTGTATATTTTAGGGCAAGGGTTTTCAAATTTTTAAAAATTAATATCTTAAAAACTATTAAGAACTCTGAAAAATCTTTTTTCTTTAAAGTAGGTTTTACCTAGCTACCATATCAGAAATTTGAAATTAAAATATTTGGCTTAAATTCATGTGGCATAAAATTTATCTATTTGTAACATATAGTTTGATATTCTTTGAATATTTATGGTTGTGCAATCATTAAACGAGTGAAATCAAATCTGATTTTAAAATACTTGTTGAGTATCCTTTATCCAAATTCTTAGTAAGCAGAAATTTTCTTATTTAAGATTTTTTCATTAATTTGAATATTTATATAGGCATAATGGGTTAGATCAACACAAGTGTCATTTTATTATCAATTTACACACATATTCTAAAAGCAATTTTATATAACTTTTCCCTGGGTTTTCTTACAAAATTCTGATGCAATATTTGTGGTAAAATTTTCTACTTGAAGTTCCAAGTAGCAATTCAAAAGGTGTTAGGGCTTGAAGCATTTAAGATTTTTACTTTTTGGACTAAAATGCTTAAACTGTATTTACACTACTGTATCAGTCTGGGTTTACTAGAGAAAAAGATATAACACAAGGTATACAACTATATAAGAAATTACAAGATTGGTTTACAATGGTCAGCCACAAAGTTGAATAGAGTGTGCACTGGAGGTGGAAGGGGCCAGCCCAAGGGCTGGAGCTTACTGCAGTGTCTGGTGCAAATCCATATCAGGAAGCCAATGGGTCTACAATGAAACACTGAAGAATGTACGATGGAAGGCTGAAGAATCTACAATGAAGGATGAAGTGTCCCAAGCAGAAGCTGAACAGTCTGCCAGAGGCCAGGAGACAATCTCCAAGCTGAAGATGAAGATTGGAGCTTCTCCAAAAATCCAGCAATCAGTCCCTCCTCATTCACCGTTTAAATAATATGTAGTCTGCTCCCCTGGGGTGGGTGTAGCCCTCACACCATGTGCCTGCCCTCCTCTTGAACAGGTGGAGGATGTTAAGGGACCCTGGCCTCCTGCTGAATCACTTAGTTAAAATTCAGACCTTCTCAAATTGACACAATGAACAATACCTTAGGGTAACTGCTTGTTCCCTACACCTCAGGATATAGAGCTGCTAAATCACTTAGTTAAACTTATAGACTTCTCAAGCTGACACAATGTATAAACCATAATTACCTTCAGAATAAACCTGTGTCTATTGCTGGTCACTCTTATACCCCTACATAATTTCAGGCAAGTTTGTGTCTTTATGGGTTTGCCTATTCTGAATACCCGGATATTTTGTTTGAACTGATTCATAAAATGTATGGTCTCTGTGAATGACCTCTATTATTTAAAATATTTCCAGGTTTATCAGTGCTTAGAATGTATTCTACATTTTTAATGTATAATAATATTCCACTGTATGGATATCAAACATTTTGATTACATATTCATCAGCTGATGGACATTTAGGTTTGGTCCGATTTTGTCTGTCAAGAGTAATGCTGGTATTAACATATGTGTATGTTTTGTGTTTAAATATGTTTTCAAAATTGTTTAGACATATGGGAACTCTATGTTTATAAAACTAAGAGCAGAATTGCTTTGTCATATGGTAACTGTATATTTAACCTTAGAGAAAATGTCAAATTCTCTTCTGTTTTCCATTGAAGCATTTAAACATTTTAAATATGCAGCTTGTAAATGGATTCTATGAACTATGAAAGTAATGCTATTTTGTTGTCTGTATAGCCTCTGCAAATCACTATTATGCTACTATAAGAGAAAGAAATTGATTAAAGAAAATAACATCCTAATATAATCATGAGAGTAATGTGTGAAAAGTGTAGTAATTTTCTTACATGTAGAGTTCTGGGTATGATTCAGAACTAAAATTATTTAAGAAATCAAAGTAATATGCTTGCATTTTTTGTTTTATAACATCAAGAAATGATGAGAGGTACACAGGATTTCTGAGGGTTGAGAAGGTGGATGGGTTTCAGAATAGTATAGGAAACGATATGTAAGCTTAACGTCCATCTGTATATACTCATAGATTCAATTCCCAGGTTACAAATAATATCATCTGAAGGACGAGAAAATAGAGGTGCACAGATTTAGTCTTATAGTGCAAAAGTTTAGATTATAATCAAGACCTACCTTCTGAAAGTGAAAATCAGAAACCAATGCAGCTGTAGAAAAACTAAGTGATTATATAGTCTTAGAAGCTATTGAAACAAAACGCTTCAAAGAAAAGTGACGTCTTATTACACGTTACTGAAAAGTTGAACATGAAAATTGACAGTGGGCTTTATGTTGCCACAGACAGCTTATGAATAATCTTGTGTGGCTTCAAAGGTGTGGTAGTAAAAGCTGGATTGGGAAGGTTTCCAAAGAAAATAGAATTTAAGAGAATAGAGAGACATATTCCTAAAATTTTGCTTCAGGAAAAAGCAAAGAAAGTGTAGTCAGCAAGGTTTTGTGTTATTGTGTTTGTCTTTTGCATTATTGTGTTTGTTTATTTAATTATAGAGATTACTTCATGATTCTATAATGAAGGACATGATAGGAAATGGAAGCAATAATTGATACTGAATTGAGACATGGGCTATTACTGGAGTAAGTCCTTGAAAATAAAAGAAGAACTAGGGCACAAAGGAAAGGTCAGCATTAGACGAGAAAGTCAGCATTAGACGGGTAGATAATGCGAAGGAAGTTAGTAGCTCTGATGACAGAAATAAGAATTTTACTTCCAACTGCTCACATTTTCTCATTACTGTAAGAAGCATCTGTAAGGTACAGGTGAAAGGATATGTTAAAAATCTTGAAATATAAAATACTGAAGATAGGAGAGAATGTACTCAGGAAAGATAGTGGGTTTATAACTCATTTTTTTCAGACACTTCTGGTATATATCTCTCATTCATGTCAGATGTCTGCAACCATGTACTTTGGGGTTTGCTTTCACATTCCTTCAAAGTCAAAAGGCTTCTACTCTTGTTTATTCACCTACGAAATTCTTACATCTCTTTCAAGTTTCAATTCCAAATCCCTACACAGTGAAATTTCTATGTTCCCTCTTAGCAACAACCTAATTTCAGTTTACTTTCATTCTTCCTTTCAGGCAAAGTCAAACTCATTAACATACACTGTTTCATGCCATCATTTGCTTGAATCTCTCCCAAAAGTTTCTCATTAATTTAGTGTGTTTTTAATTTCTAACACCACCTACAAAGGCCCTGCTTGGCCCTCTTCTGTTGAACCTCTCTGTCATCTAAACAAGCAGAACTTGTTCCCACCTAGGAATTTCGTACTTGATATTCTATCTACTTGGAACAGATTGTCCCCAATCTTTGCATATTTGATATGATATCATTATTTAAGCCTCAGTTTATACACTGCTTCTTTGTGTGTCCACCCAGAAATATTTTGTTTTACTACCCATTCAAAAGTTGCCTAGTGAACCCCTTGCTCTGAAAATACCCCATTTTGTGTTTTTATTTGTTATTTATGATCTATCTGCCTCATTGGCATACAAATTTCTAAATACAGGTCCCATGTTTATCATTTTCACTGCCACACACTAAGGGTACAGAACAGTGCCCAGAATAAAACAGGTTCACAATACATGTTTGTTTAAAAAAACTTACTATGCATGAATCTGTAATACAATTAATTTGCTCTTATGCATATGTATGAACAATATGTTGTTGCTAGGGTAATGCTCACTAGTAAGAATAATAAACATTAAGTCTTCCACAGTAGGATAACATTAGCACACCCTCTAACACACCAGCAGGGATCTTTGGACTGAAGTTCTTTGAAGATAATAGTAAAGTCTGGACTGAAAGAGAGAAATTCCACTCCAGATTTTCTAAATTCATTTTTCCATTTAATCTCAATGTGATGCTAGGACAATAATTATGCTACAGAATAACCTTGAAACTCAAGTTATTTGATATAAATGAATTCACTGGTGGAGGGACAAAGTCCTGGGATGCTGAATCCCTAAACATGCTATTTTCCTGAATCGGGAAACTTGAAACGAGTACTGCTGATTTCTATCCATTATCTTAGAGAAGCAGTGCCCACAGTTTTCTCTTAGGTATTCCTAGCCCCATATTTGGAAATTGCTCCAGGTTTTATCCTCTCTCCTGGGTACTGTTAATGCAGTAACCTTAATGGGTATAAACACAGCTGCAGGCCAGCAGAGCCTTTCTAGATCCCCTTATTTCTCACTGGCTAGATACCCAAAGAGCTCACAATGCTGACCTGAAACTTGTGTGTCACTTCAACTTTTGCTCTTTGATTAACTGAAGATGATTATGTGTAAGCATCTTTTGTTTTTATAGCCTCATGATTTGGAAAACCTGGATGACTATTACAAAAATCCACAATATAAGTTATAAGGAATATTTGGGTATAAGTTAAATCTGGTTCTTCTCCTGTCTTTTATTCTATTTTACTTCCCTTCTCATGTATTTATTTTGAATCTACTATATGTTAAGAATAGTGATAAAATTTTAGGAAGAGATTCCTGCCTTTTAGCTTATGTTTAAATTAGAAATATAAGTAAATAGTACTAAATGATACCATGGTTCCTAAAATAGTGGCATCAGTAGGGGCTTAGAGGAGAATCTCCACTTGAAAAAGGCTTCAGAGAGGAAGCTTCATTCCAGCTCTCTGTGAGCATGGTCTAACTTTGACTTCCTTCCCAGGATGAATTGTGAGGTTGTGGAATTGCTCTGAAAGATCTTCAAACCTAACCTGCATCTTGAATATATTTCTTCCTAGAACCTAAAGCCAAGAATCTGACATCTCTTTGAAGGGAGATTAACAAGAATTTACTTTCCAGAAGTATGGCCAATCTTTATGCAAGTGATTAACATCTTTGAAGGGATGCATTTCAAGTACAAGTTTAAAAAATCATTATATACAAGTGTGGTGGCACATGCCTGTAATCCCAGCACTTGGGAGACTAAGGCAGGAGTATGCTTGCAAGTTCAAAATCAGCCTAGGCTACAAAGTGAGCTCAAGACCAGCCTGAACTGTGCAGTGAGAATCTATTTCAAAAGACAAAAATGTATTAGGTATATAGGTGAGTGGCAAAGTGCCTGCCTGGCAAGCTCAGGATCCTGAGTTTGATTTCCACTATCAAGCAAATACAAAATAAAATAAATGGGAGAACCAGCAGCCCCAGAGCTCCAACCATGGAGGGACTCAAGGCACAGCAAAGAAAGGCAGTCTGCCCACCCTCCCAGTAGGGGCCTCTGGCCTGAGCTGGGAAGAGAACCAGCAGCCCCAGAGCTCCGACCATGGAGGGTCTCAAGGTGCAGCACAGAAAGGCAATTTGCCTGCCCTCTTGGTAAGCACCCCTGGCCTGAGGCAGGAGAAGAATCACTCAGCAGCTCCCATGAGCCTACTGGCGAGTGGGCTAAGAATCAACCCACCACCACCACCATCACCACCCCCGTTAGCAAGTGAGCCAGAGATCTAGACATCTCTTGAGAGGCTGACCATATGCAATGTAGTAAATAGGGGGGATTTCCTTCTATCATCTCTTTGAAGGCAATATTGTTATCACTGTTTTGCTTTGTTCTGATTAATGATATTGCTCTATCCAATGTTCTGTTTTGATAAGTTCTAGAATGTCCTGTATTTCCTTTGTTTGGCTATACCTTATTGAAAGAACAACTGTTGTGAAGATAATGGGATATACTATGGTACCTATTACTGTTATGCCAGTAATCTGAGAGTGCAATTTCACTGCACTCTCTCAGTTGGCTTTGTTCCGTCTTGTTCTGTTGTATTTTGCTACCTTCAAAATAATAAAAAAATAAAATTAAATAACAAAACAGATAAGTAAGGTACTGTGCAAGCTGAAACACCATATAAGTAAACAGATAATGGACTTGAAAAGCAAAACAAAGAAAAGAAAGCATTCTAAAGGATATAACTGCATGTATGTTTAAGTGTGTAGGATTGATGACCATGTTGCTGGGTTTTTGTTGGATCATTGAATGGAACTGTTCACATCCTCACTCTTTGAATGTCCACCTTGTATGTTTTAATTTTGTAACTTGAACGACTAGATCTAGAAGACAATATGTAATTTATCAACTAGTGATTTCTTACTGTTTATGTTTTTTTTCTTTGAAATTCTGCATGTTTCTTCCCTTTTTTCCTGTTTTGATTTTTTTTCTTTAAATAAAATTTAAAAAAACAAAATAAAATAAATGAAATAAAATGAAAACAGTATATTAGAACTTCAACATGGCCCTTTTGGGTGAGATATAACATTTGGTAAAACATAGGCTGAGACTGCAAATTTCCTAATAACTGTACTAAGGAATTTGAAATTATTCCTTTAAATGGAATAAAGCCATGAAGACTTTAGGTTAGTCTTTTCAGTTTTTTCTTCAATAATGAATGACAAATGTCAAAATCTATTTTGTCATCATTAGGTAACTTCAGAAGAATCTGACACATAATATACAAATCTTTACTGAGTTACTAAACAATCATATATTTAAGTACCACCTCTTGTTACATATATTTTCATTTTGTCATTTCATATAAATTAGCTTCATGTATTGCCTTAAATCAAGATGCTTAAAATAATTTCTTTTAGTATCCTGTAACATACAATGAGAACTTGATCTTTAAAGCTTAGGAAACATTATTTAATACTGCTATAACTAACATGCAAAATGTGTTTTATTATTTTCAAAATATTTCAATTATGTTTATGTCATTTTATCCTTACAATGATCCTATGGATTTATTGTTCTTACTTATCTGGAAGGAATCTGAGTTTTAAATTTTTAATTCTTAAACCAAGTCGTATATAGCTAGCTAGTGCCTCAGACAAACAAGTCTCAACTCAAAAGAATGTATCAATAAGCATGGCTTTATTCACAATTGTTACCTGTAGTAAAGACTTTTAAACATGATAGAAGAAAGGAGTTCATACTGAAAAAAAAAAAAAAAAACCTACTTGGCTTTCAGAGAAGATATGCTAGGCCAAAGTGGATATGTGGATTCCAAAGTGGTAATGGGACAGGATGTGATAGAAAGTTTTGGAAGCAATATCAGAGCCATTGGATCCCATTCTAGTCCTACCCAATGGGAAAAAATCTCTGGGTGGGCTAAAAGCTCTAATTTTATATCTCCTGAATGATGTTCATAATCAGACAAATTTCCTGGGCTGTGGATATCTATATTTATTCACTAAAATCCTCTTTTTTTTAATTAAAATTCTTTGAATATTTTTTTCTTTTCTTCTTCTTCTTCTTCTTCTTCTTCTTCTTCTTCTTCTTCTTCTTCTTCTTTTTCTTCCTCTTCTTATTCTTCTCTTTTCAGGATTGGCAATTTTCCTTAACTGATCTCAGAAGCCTTTCATAAATTTTTATCTTGGCCCATATTTAATCCTGTGAACTGTGAGACAAATGAGAAATCATAAGTCATATTCTGGGCCAAAAGAAGTTATTGTCAGATTCCACAGACATGTGCTCCTAAAGCAGCCATAAGTTAAAAAGAATAAATAGAAAGTAATCCTGGCACATTAATCTGAGACATTTCACATGAGTCAATGACCCAGCAATCTGCTGTAGTTTCATGAGAACAAAGAGTTTTTCCATTGGCGTGATATGGTAATACTGAAACATGTGCTTTTTAGAAACAATGGGAATAAACCAGTTATTTGTGCTGACCAAACCTCTGTCAACTCTTTCCCTTTAACTTGGCCCAGGAAGGACTGTCATCTGGCCAAGTAGCCTCAGTCATCGCATCAGAGGACTGAAAGGCACAGCTCTAGGAGGCTGCAGCTGGATCAGCAGCTTGATCAGATATTTCACAGGTGGTCAGCACGTCTGGCAAAGGTTGGAAGTTACCTCCAAGCCAAACATGAAAGCTGGCTCTCAATCAGGGGCATTTTCTGTGTCTCCAACACCTAGATATTTATTCCTGCCTGCAAGGGAAACACGACTAAACCAACGTGGATTCCAAGTCAAGGGTCTGTGCTAGGAAGAGATAAACAGAAAAATTCAAACAATTTCTACTTGGAACTTCTCATCTCCAGCTCTGTAAACAATCAGACATGAAAATACCATTTAGAATAAAATGCTGATTAACTGCATTAGCTAAATCTATCATATATTATGTTTTTGTCTGAATAATTCATTCCAACAAGGATCAGAGGTGTTATGAGGAGTTGGTGGGAGTGAATCAAGAGCAGGAGGTCTCACAGCAATTCTCAGAGTGGTTCTCAAAGGTATAATCTGTATTATGGGGGTGGGAACTGACTAAAATGCAAATTAAATTTTAAGTCACATCAAAGGATTTTTCAAACATTCACATACTTCAGAATGACTTCTAGGATGTGATATAAGACAGCCCCACTTTTAGTCTCTGATTTTGTGGTTCTATAGCAAGGCCTGAGAATTTGCATCTCTGGCAGATTCCAGGGTGATTGTGAGGCCATAGGATAACATTTTGTGCACAAAGTGTTTACGAGAGATCGATGTCAACCTGGGGTCTACAAAAGATTAGGTAAGAAGCTATTATTATATCTCATTCCATGTTGCAACCCAGATAAAGTAAATAAAATGTTCAAAATAGGAAGTCATTGATCCCAAGAATCAGTAATTTTTAAATCTCTATGATTTATTCAAATGTTTGGGGATCATTGTACTATAAAAGATATAGAATCCTGAAAATGTAAGGTAAAAAATATCAAATCTTACAAAGAGGAAAAAAACTCAAATTTTTACTGGACCAGGAATTATTTAACACATTTTGTCTTTACTACACATTTTTTATTTTTAGTTATGTGTACTTACACATTCTACCACTGTTAAATAAAATCCATGTGTCCTCCTACCCAGACACACTCATCCATCCTACCTCCCTCCTTCCCTCTCCCTCCAGCCCCTCCTCGCATTCCTTCCCCCTGCCTCTCCCTGTCCCTCTACTTTAATGGAATGAAAAGTCATAGCAAGAAGTAAATACCAACATTATATAATGGTTCAGTTTTAGAGCTGATTGCCAAATAATAGTCAGAGATACAGACATATCTTTAAATGTATTTTTAGAGCAAATATTCTATTTTTATTTACTGAAATGTACCTCAGAACATGATGTAGCACATAGTAGTCATTCAATCAAAAAACTTTTTTTGAGATAGTGCAGTGAAATTGGTACAGAACTTCACAGCAGGTTACTGGGATAACAGTAACAGGTGCAATAGTATATCTCATTTTCTTCACAATAGTTATTCTTTCAATCAGGTATTGCAAAATCAAAGGTAATACAGAACAGTACAGAACTTATCAAAACAGAATATTTAATAGAGCAATACTATTAATCAAACAGAGCAAAACAGGGATAAAAATATTTGCCTTCAAAGAGATGGTAGAAGGAAATCCTCCTTACTTGCTATATTGCATATAGTCAAAATTGAAAGAGATGCTCAGATCTCTGGCTCCCACTTGCTAACAGGGGAGAGGGGTAGGGGAGGATGGATGTTTGATTCTTAGCCCACGCACAGGTAGGCTCACAGCCACTTATCAGGGAGGCAAGCTGGCTGCTTGTTTTCCCAGCACCCTAAGTTCCAACATGGTGTGAATCTCAGAAGATGCTGATGGTTCTCGCCCTGGGGTGGTGGCGGCTTGCCAGGCCACAGCCACTTACCAGAGTGGCAAGCTAGTTGCTTGCTTTCCCAGTACCCTAAGTTGCAACATGGTCTCGTTCAATAAAATTTAAGTAAATTAATAAGTAAATTTGTGTGAGATGTATTAGATCATGAGGAGATGTTCCAGACCTTTTCATAAAATACCATTTTTAAAAGCAAGTTTTTCCTGACTATATGCTTTCTTATTTTTTTCCTACTTTTAACTTAAGACACCCGTAATACTTGCCATGGTACCTTTGTTATTTCATTGTCTTTAAGAAACATTCACTTACATGGAACAAAAATACCAAAAAGGATCATGTTTTCTTTCCCCCCCTTTTTTTTCCATCTTAGGAACTCATTCTTTGATTTGCTTTTTAGGCCACTATCTGTGGAAACAAATCACATTCAACATCTGCCATCTAACTCAGACATGGAAACTAAGTTGCTCAAAGAGATTCTTTATGTTATATAGTTTCTTTTCTTTTGCAACAAAAATTACCACTCTCCAAATCTTAAACATAATGCTAACATAGCATGGCTATTTGAAAACTAAATGGATAGACTACAATAGAGGAACAAACTACCATCGGGTTTTACTTTTAGTTAGAAATACACAATTAGAAAAATAATTCTCTAACAGTGACTGCAGGCTTTTTCTCCACAATTTCCTGAAACCGTGCTTTTATTATAGCACTTGCTGCCTGTTTGGTAATTTCAATAGTGCCTCATTGTCACTTATGTAAAAGGGTTGTCAGATTTCCCATTGTGGTCTTCATTGTGTTAGGTATTTAAACATTTCCATCTGTGTCAGCCTACAATTCTTCCCTGCAAGTTTTCACCTGAAGTGAAATTTTCAAAATATTAGAAATGGTCAAGAAATCAGGTTAGCATGGTCCTTCTACATTTCAAACATCTATTAAAAGTAAAAATCAGGTTAACTCTCATCTCATCCACCACTGCAAATCCTTCTGGATGCATACACATACACAGAGGCATTTGTTTAACTTAAAGAGAAAAAAAAGCGGGGGGAATTTTCTTAATAATGAAAAAATAAGCATTGCTTAAGTCTTTGAAAGAGCTTAGCATTCTCTCAGATCATGAGAACTAGGAAAATGTTTGCATGGGGACAATAATGTTCTAAGAATACAAGTCATGTCCACACAAGGAATGTAAACATTATATATTACACACATGTACTAATAATCAATAAATAAATGAGAAAAGATTTTAAGACCTTGTATAAATATTTACTAAAAAGATTCCTAATACAAATATATATTTAAATACTTAGTGTTCCATCTATGGCCTTCTTGTAAGGAGTCTGAGAGACACTTGTCCTCTAGAGTCAACCCGGATATCTCTTAGAATAGTATCTATTCTGACTTTCAGAATCTAACCCCTGCATATTCCACTCTTCATCTAGGGTAGGGTTAATATTAAGATTCTCACACAGTTACAGTCTTCACCCAAAATAAGATAAAGTTGAAGCAACAATAGTTTGTGCTATTTTGAAAGATAACATCAGAAGACAAAAGGAGAAATTGTTTTACAGAAGGTAATTATATCTCAGAATACATTAAGAAAGAGGATCTCACAGTCTCAATGTTTGTAAGTGTTTAATAATAGCAATTTAGGTTTTTATAAGCAATATTTAAATTATTTTTTCTTAACTTCTGACATGATAGAGTAAGCAAGTCTTTTTATTCTGACTGGTCTCTGGAGCAGTAGAGACTGTGGAGAGGATGCTCAAGGCACCCTAATCTAGCTAGCTTCTAGAGACAGTGAAGGATTTGCCTGTGGGTGTACTTTGTTTATGAAAGAAACCAGTGGAAAACCACCAGTATTTTAACCAGTATACAATCTGCGTTATATTTGGCACTTTCAAGACTTACATTCAGGACATTATCTGCCTGCCCTCCTCACCCCAGGATCATATACCAGACAACTATAGAGTCACCAGGCCCCATAGTTTACCAACACTTGCTATAATTAGCCAATCTTAAACCAGTTGGATCTGCAATGCCTTGGCTCCCACAAAACCATATGAAATATCTTTTCCCATGTTTCGCTTTCTTGGGAAATAAGCATTATTTTAAATAGCAATTAACTTGATCTGTTAACCTCAGCATACTAGGGTAATTATAAGACACATGCCATGATAAGACACATGTTACTAAACATGGTGAGGAAGGAAAGAATATGGTTTCAAGATCAGAAACATAGCTAACAACTGAATTGTTTCAGGTCACATGATCTTGGCCATTTCATTGATTCATCAGTCATTTAAGGCCAAGATGTTCTTACTGAGGTTAAATATCAAACAAGGAAGACATTATCTGAGTTTTTGCAAAATGTATATCCAGCTGAGATATGTGGATGAATGACAAAATAATTACAATATGGTACAAGAGAGAAAACACTGGATAAAATAAGAAATCCCTAGCTAAAAAAAAAAAGAAAGAAAGAAAGAAAAATCCCTAGCTCTGTACTCACCATAGCATCAATAGTAAGGAAAAATCTCTTTTTTTTTTTTAGAAAGTGACACTTGAAATCAAAAGATAAAGGGTAAGATTTAAATATCCTTAATATTTTCTAAAATTCTCTCTTTAAAGATATTTCTTGAACCACAATTAATCCCTGAACATTGGCTACTGCAGTTGTAACATGTGAACAAAAATAATATCTGTAAGACTATTAAAAGAAATCCCAGGCCATTGTAATTAAAGTCGATGGCATGTGATACTAATCTACAGTTGTGTAGACCAAACACATGTCCTTTCCTTACTACTTTTCTCACTTGTCACTTCCCTATAAATCTTGCACTTAACACCAATCTAGCCAATATGGAACAAGCTTCCCTTGTGCTTTTCAGTGAGAATTCAATTTGGCTGATGCTATGGGTTTAGACTGGATACCCTTGGGTGGGGGAACATGTGTTGACTATTCTTTTAGCAGTCTGCCAAATGAATTCAATTGCATGTTTTGAAACACTAGATTTCTATTTACCTAAAGTAAAACAAATAAGCAAAAAATTCCTGAGCAATTTGATATGTATATAGCTAATACATTTAGAAACTTAACTAGATGACCAAAGTGACAACCAGTATTTAAGGACAAATGCTGCCATTAGGAAAGTTAGTAGTCAATATCTTAAGATCATGCAGTATACTCCCTAAATTTCAAACACAAGCTCTTTTACAAACTAGATAAATTATCTACAAGGTAGATTTTCTCAAAAAACTTAAGACAGTAACTCACAGGTCATTTAAAAAATGCATTTCTTGCTCAGAAAATATCAGCAAAGTAGCATATCAATTCATCCATTTAATAATGCATATGCACTGAGTGCAAGGTGCTGAGGATTGTACCGGACAATGATGACTCAAAGACGAGAAAATTTAAAAATGCCCTCAGTGCCATAGATTTTACCATATGGTGAAAAAGACAGCAAATTTCCATGGAAATATGTGACATTTTTTGTTGTTATGAGAATAGTTAATGAAATAATAAAGGAGGCCTGGGGGAGCAGACTTAAATAGGATGACTAAACTGAAATACTACAAATGATTAGAAGTTGCCTGAAAATACAAGAGACTGTTTACAGTTGCAAAGGAACTCAAGTGTGTGTACTGCAGAGCACCGTACAGTGTAGTAGACTGGAAAGAGGGGACACTGAAATTTAGCTTGAGTTTTAGACAGGACCATCTGCAGTATTTGAAGTTTTGCTGAAAACTTATGCTTTATCTTATGAGTAACAGGAAAACATTGATCAGGCTTAAACAAGGACATATTTTAACCAAAACTGCATACTGTAAATCTCATTCTGATTTTTGTATGTAGATTCGATAAAACAAGGCAAGAAGAAATGAATATATAATGATTAATAGACTACTGTGGTGACCCACAATTTACTTAGGAGCAACCTAGACTAGAACATGATGGGAAAGTTAGAGATAAATGGATACATTTGAGAGAGATATTTAGGAAGCAAGGCAGTAAAATTTATTTTAGCTTACACAACGAAAAATGAGGAATTTATGCATGAGTGCAAGATTTCAGGTTCCTATAAATGTATGGATTTATTTAAAGTGGAAATCATTTCATGTGACATTTGTAATGTTATAAAATATTAGATTTGAAGTATGACACATTATAAGTTTGATTTGTATATTAGTTTGGATGCGACTTAGAGTCATTCCAGAGAAGATATCTAGTAGGCCTTTAGATCTGCTAAAGAGAGAAATTTATAAATTACCTGTGACTAAGCAGCAGCTCAAATGTCCATGCAAAAGCCCTATGAGAGAAGATAGAAGGAGTGAAGTAGGACTAGACCCAAACATTGAAAACTCCAATGTAGATGGCTGGGTAGAGGAAACTAAAGGGAAACACGCTCCCCCACCCAAGCCCAAAGATAAAGGAAAATCACTATAGCAAAATTATTTAGAAACCAGTAAATATGATATCAGTTCTTTTCTTGGCAAAGTACACAAGTTGTTGAATATTGCTGACTGAGTTGGTGTCATCAGCTCAAGATTAGATACTATAAAACTAATGAATTCTAGGTCATTGTGCCTCTATAAACCTACTTGGGTCGTGTGAGTTTTGGAAGATGTAGGAGAATATGAAATGTACTGGATTGGAAAAGGAGCCAAGTGAAAATCAGGAAGTGTATACTGTAACAGTTTGTATTTTTAGAGCAACTTTAATTAAAGTTCACAGCAAAATTGAATAGACAAGGCAAATTGTTTATCCCTTCCAACAACATCTATGTAAGAGTTTTAGTATATTACCCTAAAATTCCTCAGGCAGGAAAAATATCTTGATCTTCAAAAGGCTAGTAATTTGTCTAAATTTCTTTTTTATTCCAAGTAAGTAAATAAATTTATCCTAATTTTATTCTTATTACTTTATATACTTTTTCTCACAAATGATCTCCCACTATAAAAACTTCATGCAAAACCTTTACTTCACTCCTGTATCTGCCTCTTTAAAGTCCCTAATCATTTGGACACCAACACATAACTCTTCAAATACTTTTTCCTTTCTTGTCACAATATAATGACACCTTTTTCCTAACAGTAAATGAGTTTCTAGAGGTGTCCTATCACTCACTGATACTTTAGTCTTACCATCCCTAAGTTTCTAGGCTGTGGTACAGACATACAGATAGACATATCACAGTGGATATAAAGTGTGAAGATTTTGTATCTTGAATTAAATGCTAACCAAAAGCACCCAAAATGAAAGAATCACCTGACAAGCAAGTAGTCAAAATACTTTTAAGTAGTTAATAATAGAATTTGTCAAACTGATAGGAGAGGAACAACAGAGTGTCTCATGGGAAGACATTGAGATCAAATGATGGCCAATAGTATCTATTCCCACTTACCAAGGTGAGTTTCTCTCTGGCATCTTCTGAATATCTAAGCCCTCTAGAACAGAAACCAATCCTGAGCCAATCATAAAGACTCTTCCACTGAGAGACAAAATAGCCAGTTAGTTGACTATATCAGGTCACCTTTTCTGGTTATTGGTCCAGTGATTTGTTCATAATGATGCTTATTGGGTATGTGCTATGTTGCTCACTTCATTATATGCAGGATCTACAGAAGACCTGACCTACAGATATGGAATGCTACATAAGAGAGCATATAATCACAAGACACATTTGGTAGAAGGTGAGTTATAAATTTAGGTCCCAAACAATGGAATTTACTGGTCATATTATATGCTAATATTATCTCCCCCACAAAAGCTGAAATTACCTTCTAAATGTGTTGCTGAAGTTCAGATCAGTCCCAACACTCTGAAGGGATGGAGTGTAATCTGGTAGCATGCAAACTACTAAATCAAAAACCTCAGCATGGGGCTTTGTCCCCCTAGGTGAAGAAATAAGCAGATCAGGATCCAAGGTAGGGAAACAGAAATATCCTCATTTGCCATCACTCCCAGTGATTCTGTGGGGCATTTTCTTAATTCCTTTTTTCACAGTTTTGGTTTCTATAGAATTTAAGGGTCAGATTTCCTAAAAAAGGTTAAACTGTAAGCAAGAGAAATAGAGTTCCAGTGAAGTACAAGTTAAGGTACTTTGTGCCCAAAAGCAAACATATAAACACTATTCTGTCTCAGATAATTGACATTAATCAATAGGGATGAGGGTGCTTTTAAACAAAGGGAATAGGGGAGAATATTTGTGCAACCCAGGTGATCCATGTGGGCACCTCCTGTCACTCCCATGCCCTGTTGTAATTGTAAATGGACCTGGGCAACAAACCCAAACTGAGAAGGGTATGACTATCAAGTATTCTATTCCTTCAGATATGCTATTGGATTAAAAGACATAATTATGTACCATGCTGACAACTGAAGCTACCGGGATTTACAATAGATATTGGGATGTGACCACAGTAGCCAGAGATCAAGTGTAAGGTTTTGGAGAGTACTGGATGTATAACTGTCCACCAGAATGGCCTCACATTTCACAAGAAAAGGTCTATGTTAGTATTTCTGCTACCATTCCAGGGACTATGAGTAGTTCTTTGGAAATGTTTCCTGCTAAGGTATAGATTTCAAAGTAAAACAGCTGGGGCTGTCAGTAAATTTTGTATCATCTAGTTGAAGATATGCAAACATAGCTATCACAGTGGTATTTCAGTTGTAATAGTTGCTTGAAATATAAAACTTACCTGACTATAGTGTGAAAAATCATAAGTAAAATTTATAAGGATCATTACATGCAATGACCTTCCCAATAACTTCTCGATATTCTCATTCAACATCATCTTCTAGATTCATTTATGGCAAAATTCTGTCTGACTGTGACCTCCAAAATACCCAGAATATTTTTCCTCTTCCTTTATTAGCTCTTAGATGAAATTTAGAAGCAAATGTGTATAGCTCAGTCTGGTCTCACCACTTTCTAACACATTTGGCAAACACCTGTTGGTCTAATCTTTCTGATAAATCCATATTAACAATTTACTACTCTGCCAGAAAACCTGAAATGTTTTTCATGGCTTGTCTATACTAGAATTCCTACTTGATGTTCTACATTTATCCATAAAGAAGTAATGTGGAAATCTCATGTTCTCTAGGAAAGCTGTTTCATTCTCCAGGTTTTGAAGTATATGTCATGCATACTTTCTCCTCCAAAACCAAAACCAAACCAAAACAAAACACAACCAGAACAGAGGAGGAGTTCTAACCTTCCATAATTATAGGCCCATGATGACTATTATATTTCCCTGAGATTTTTTTTCTCAGGTAGCATTTTTTCTTGTATTTGTCCCAAGGTACTGGATGTATAACTACATTCTAAAACTTAGAATATTATCCTGACAACATTTGTTCATAGGTCCATTTTTGCCTTTGAATGCAATAGTATACAGGCATGAGTTTAAATTTCAGCCCTCCATATTGCATGTAAGTTTTTTTTAAAAAATCTCATTGTTTATGAAAGGAGAAATTAATATTTTCCCTATGTTATTGTTGAATGACAAAAGAACTCATTTCCTAAAGATGCTGAAAAATGCTGGATATTACCTGTGATTAATAATTATTAGTGCTTATCCATAAGAAATACTGCCCAAAATTTCTTGTCAATTATTACAGCAATCCTAAAAGTTTTACTATCTGCATTATAAAAATTAAAACCTAAATCAAAGAGACACTATGTAACTTTCCCACATTACATTTATTGTGTTGATGTCAGTATCCAAACCAAAACAATCTGACTGAGGAAGAACAAATACTCCACCACTAAGTTCTTAAGCATTGTTTGTTTCCTTTCATTAATTCTCCATCCTATCTTTTTTCTCAGATTTACTTATTCATTTAAAATAAGAATTCTTATTGCCCCTGGTCCATCTCCATATCACCAGCAACCAGCCCAAGGTCTAGAAGAGAGCAGCTACTACCTACATGATATCTAATTGAATGTTCATGTAGAAAAGTATAGCTTAAGGAAAGCAGTCTTAGCTGTAATAGTTCCAGACCAGTTTTATAGGACCAGAGCCTAAAAACACAGTGATAAAGAACCATGCTATTGACAGAACTTGATTAGATAGGCAGAGATCAGGTCAGTTAGGATCACAGGCACAGAGCTGACAGAGAAGGTCATAGCAAGTAAGCCTGAGACACAGTTAGGAATATGAGTTGAGACTACATCAGAAGAGTAAACAAGTTAGTGTTTAATAAGATACAGAAAAATTTAAAAAAACTTTTTGAAGGGTCCTTCTGATGCTTCTTTATGTGTAACTCTTCATATTTTCTCGTATCTTTACTATGTGGCAAATGGGATGGAAAAAGAATTAAGGACTAGGATTTAGGTCACTTCTATTTTATGTTGGTTTCTCAAGAAACACTGAGATTGGCTTTTCACTTTTCATTTTTGTTGAGCTTTTTTTGTTCTTGTTTTGTTTTGTTTGTCAGAAAATACTGTCAAGACAATTAGAGAAAGGTCAAGAGCTAATAAGCATAATGCTAAGAAGAAGGTGGGTTTGGCTAGAAACTAGATGCCTTATGACCCCATGGGAAAATGTAGGGGGCCACAGTATCAGCCCCAACCTGGAGCAAGCCTGTGGTCTGGTCAGGCTGTGTTATTCCCCAGTGCTTGGTGTGAAGGGGAGGGAGCAGAGCATTCTGGCCTGATGGCTCCTAACAGCAGAGAGCAAGGTTCTGGGAGAAGAAGAGCAGCAGCCAGTACTCAGAGCAACAAATGAGTTTGCCTGGCCAAGAGAAGACATCATGGTAAAGTGGTGGTGACAGAGCTGCGAGAGAAGGCTGTCCCCGTACAGTCTATCACATGAGAAGTTCACCTCACATGTGAGATGGTTACCCAACATCTTGTTTTAAAGTTCTTGATATAGGGGAATTAAACGCTCAACCTACTGTATGTCCTGTAGGAGTCCATGTTCTCTAAAATCGAAGAATGAATGTTAGGAACAAGGAAAGTTAAGAGCAGAATATATTTATTGAGAGAAAGAAAGCTTCTGTCTGAGAGAGACAGAAGGGGTTTCGAGTGGGTTGCCAAAGACTCTGCTTTTCTAGAGACTTTTCTAGAGTAAAATAATGGGGTGAGGTGGGTTTCAGGTGGGGGAAACTAGGAACTCACCAGGTGAGGTGGGTTTTAGGTGGGGGAAACTAGGAACTCACCAGGCGGATGGGAATAAGGTGGGACAGAACTATGGTTAGCAAATAAGATTAATAGTTCAGGCTAGATTGATTAAATTGGGGACAAATGAGGAAGTGAGTGCAGAAAGCAGGCATTCTTAGAGAGCAGTGAGTCTTCCCTAGGGGACTGGAATAATGCCTCTTGGCTATCTCTGGGTAATAAGGAACTACTTAGAATATCAGTCCTTGGGATGTGGATGCATTTGTTTGATCTTTTGTCTTGAGGCCTGGCCCACAGCAGGAGGTGTCTGTCTCCCCCAAAGTTGCCAGGTGTCTAGGTTTCTGCACTGGCTCCTTTGAGGACCTAGCCCTTTCTCACTTCCTATAGTATCTTTAACTAAGTCAGCTGCCTGCAACACTCTCAAGTGCTCATCACAACAAGATATAGTCTGTTCCACTATGACTTTCTTTTCTATTTGCTTCTTATCAAGAGTCAGTTTTCAACCTGTGTCCAGCCCTTAAGCTTATCCACTGTTTTATTGGAAAAGAAACATGGTAGATAGAATATTTTTTGTAAAATGCAAGAGATACGATACCTGAGACTTATTTCCCATCCATTTCAGGGAAATACATTTTGCAAAAATATATGTAAAGTATTCCCTTAAAGAGCAGAGATTATTCTTAGCAATTTTATGTTTATGTGTCATTTTACCCACCTTAACTTTTGCATTGCTGTGCCACCCAACTACCTGTGACTGTCCCACTGACTTCCCTGCTGCTCTGGGGTTGGCCTGGCATCCTCTGTGCCTCTGGTGTGCTCTCCTCCAGGCAGCTTGTCTCACATCAGGTAATCTGATAGACAAATACAAACTTAGAAGCTTATTTTTAAGGCTTCCTTGCCATTTCAGGAAATCTTCCAGCAACTAGCACTCGATGTAATTTTGTTGACATGTCCTTTTCCAATTAGACACTATGTGTCTTAATGGCAGGGACTGAATCTTCCTGTTTTCAGATCAACAATATTCAACACAGTCCCTGTTACATGGTAAACTTTCCATAAAATCATGTACTTACTGAGTGAAGCAATGAATGAAAGAATGTGTTATTTAGAGTCTTATCATTGTCTCTTATTACTCTGATTCTGTCAGTCAACTTCTTTTATTGACAGTTACTTAACAAATTCCCAAATCTATCTTTTGCTCTTTGTCTATGGAGTTATGTCCCACTCAAAAAGGAAGCACAGAACTATTGCTCAGAAGAGGGACTACTGAGTACTGATGAGTACTGGAAGCTCTGAAAAAGCAGGTGTGGGTCCCTCAGACAACGTTAAAATAGAAGGTTTCCATTTGCTTTCTCCACAAGCCTTAGAAGGCCAGACAAAGTAATACTCAAGACTTTCCAGCTCTCCTGAAAGAGAAATATTCCTTCACCACTAGGGGGCTACAAACATTCATTTACTCTGGGAATTTATTTTTTGAGCCACTGCTGTGCATACTAAAAAGAGGGGAGGAAGTTGCTAAAATGTGTAGGAGGAAGTTTTATAAATTAAGTATCTCTTATTCTGGATAACCTTACAAATAACATATTTTAACTTGATATTAGAAGCCAACAATATTTTGCCTTGAATTTAAATAATTATTGCAAAAGTTGTGGAATAATGACAATCTGGACTTGCCACACATTTCTCCATTTAGTAGCAGAGTGCTGTTTACAAATAGCTTTTTGGGTTTTTGTGCCTCAGTTTACTCTTTCATAAATCTAGATGCTTTTGAGACTAGATTTCAAAGTAGATTTGAAATGTTCTGTGAACATAACATGCAATACGCACTCCACAAATATTACTTACGATTATCATTGCTTCTTCTATACTGAAAAGTTTAGATTATGATCCAGGAATCTATTCCATTTATAAGAATGATGTATATACTCCATATATGTTGTTTTATTTTCTCCCCAACAGTGATTTTACACTGCGATTAAATGAAAGGATCTGTAGCAGCAAGGATAACAGGAAGAAAAACACTGTATCAGTTCACATCCAGTCACATGGAGACAGAAATCATGAGAGATCAGATAGACAGAGGCAGGCATTAGAGAGAGCTGGCTGAATCCGGGGCCACTTACCAGGAGGTAAAGCACAGAGGAAGTTTTTCAGTTCTTATAAGTATGGAAGATATTAATCGACCTCACTTCTTCCCTCTCGCTTATGATGAAGTCTTGGAAATTTTCTTGGAAATGCAATTTCAGAATGATTCATATCTTAATCACTTCCCTTACTCAGTTATAATTCCATTTAGTTAAGAGATAGTAATTGAACAATAATTTTTTTTTTTACCGTATTATGCTTCAAGAGGAGGTGCAGGATCTTTTAAAGAAATACTTTATTCATTTATTCAATAATAGTCTGGCATTTTCCATAATCCAATACTACACTGAGAGGTAGGCATACACTAGTGTCATGGATTGTGTTTGGATTTCTCCTTCAAAACCTCATACAGTCATAGGTGAGGATTTTTCAGAGGTGGCTGGCTCTACAGTGAGTGACGCTGGGATTAAAGGTGTGTGATTGCTAAATCAGTCCACTGATTGGTTTGGTACCCACCCAGCTTAGTAGTCTAGACAATATAAAAGGGGCAGAATGAAGCTGTTAAGATCACATGGACTTGCTTCTTTGGACATATTTTTTTACTATTTTGTTGCTTTGATACATTCTGCCTGCCATGAACTATTTCTTTTCTGTAATGCCTGTCTGCCATGCCACCCTCCCTTGGAACCAGCCAATTATAGGTCAAAAACTTGATAAACTGTGAGCCAAAATAAACCTTTCTACCTTTAACTTTATGTGTCTGGTATTTTCTCTCAGCAATGAGAAAAGTAATTAAAACAACTAGCAAGAAAGACAAATACAACCATAATACATATGAGAATTAAAACCTTTTGCACACACTAAACAGGAACTTGGCACAAATAACCAATTATGCATCCTAGTAGAGTTGTAAGAGTCAAAGGGGAGTGGGTAATCATGAAGTGGAAGGTTACCACAGACACTTCAGCAATTGCACAATTATGCCAAAGGCTGACTTCTGCCATTTCTAACACAGAGTAAAATGAAGTTTACTCTTAATGCAAATATTTCAATATGTTCATGTGCTATACTAAGAAAAAAACACCATGTCAAATGTTCCTGTTGTATACAAATTCTCTGGATCTTGCAATTTCTGGAAGAAAATGAGGTAGCAAATTTATGGAATCTTGCTCCTCAAGAAAGGAAAGACATTTTTACATGCGAGCGTCCTGAGATACAGGAAGAACCACAGCTTATGTTACCAACTCACCTTCATGTTCAAGGCTGCAAAAGCCCAAACACATTTAGCTGAAAGATAATAATGGCTTCTCTGAAACATTTGATTTGTAAATAGATTGTGGGAGGAAATTGCCCAATGGAGTGAATGAGTGTAGGCTCTAAGGGCACACTGTTAGAGCTTGATTATGTGACCATGATTCCATCAATTATGGCCCATGTTACATTGCCCAAGTCACTTAGCCTTTCTGTCCCTTGTCTCTGATGCATGATTTTCTGTGCACTATATAAAGAGTAACAAAATCTGCTGCATAGTTTTCTATGAGTGTGAAACAAGATAACATACATACAATACAAAGATTTATTTTCCTGGAATTTAGTAAAATACTTAGTAACAATTAATTATTTTAACATGTATTAGTATTCAAGCAAATGTTAATTATAATATTTTTGAGTAAATTTTTTTTGCATAATGACATTGCAATGGTTAGAAACTTCTTTAAGTTAGCTCCAAACTCTTTCTAAAACATGGAGATAATGATTATCACATTTATTTGTTTCAAATATGTAAAGCATAGGCCTCCACATTTCAAGATGCAATTATAAATGATACATGGAAATATGGAAAAAAATAATTGACTATTTCATTGAGGCTAACTTTTTTAGAAATGAAAAAATTATCAAAGTAATTTCATTGGCTTTTGATTGCTATGTTGTTACTAGATATGACTGATGCCTATTTTGAGTATGACTGTGTCACCAAAATCTTCATTAGTTCAGGAATAAAGTTGCATGTTATAATCTTTTGAATGCTAAGCACAAAGCTGAGCAAAAAATGTAAAAACTGTCCCTGTATTCATTGTGCAGTGCATGTTAAAAAATTAAGAATAGATTATATACTTTAAACATAACTGTGTTGTTCCCGCCTCCTAGGGTAACTTATAAAGTTTAATGATTATAAAACACTGTTGCCTAAAACTTACACACTTCCATATTCCAGCTATACTTTTCAAGCTTTTGCATTTTAACCACAAAATGTATTAAAATTTGTCATCTCTATTTTCATACAACTCTGTGAGATAGACAAGTCAGAGGTTAATATTCTCATTTTATAGATCAGAAACCTGAAATAGAAACTTTCCCAAAGTTGGGAATGTCAGTGAGATGCTTCATCACAATTGGAATTCCAGCTTCCTTATTTCAACCCATTTTTCTTGTGTTCCATGGCATCTCTTTTCATTTCACATTGCTCTTCTATTTTATCTTTTGTTATTAAGTTGCATATTTAACCTTGCCAGAAATACTCCAAAAAGATCATAAACAATAGGTATTTAAGAACAAAATATATTTTGAGCTTATATAATCAAACTATTTAATGTTAACCTATAATGATTCAAAGTCCATATACAGAAAGAATGAAAAATATTCTGAATTATTCAACATTGTTTAATATAATGTGTTTCCATAAAATATCTCTTATTATACATTTAAGCACCTGTGGATTTCTTCCTGTGTAGAATGTACTAAAATACAAGTTCTCTGATTTTTATTCAAGGATGCATATTTTGATTATCCATACAGAATGAAATATTGTCCCTTTCAGTCTTACTTGTGCCAGGACACAAATCTCACATCTTTTTATATTAACAAGTCATATGCTAAAATTGAGGGAAAAGTAGCTCTGGGTGTTCAATAATATTCCTTTCATGAGGTCATAAGCACAGTAGACAGCAGATAGGTAATGTTCCAGTTGAAGTTATCTCTGAGAGGCATTGTGTTCACACATCAAGTCTGAGTACTGATTGCATACATTGAGAGACACCCTCTCTGTTTCTACATGTGTAATGTGGCTCAAATTAGTTAAAGGCAAGAGAAAAGTAGATGTTAGTGCTTCATGAGATTTGAGCCCTAAATAGACTAAAGGTGGGAGTCAAGATGTTTTAGATTTATAGGAAAAAGAATAAATCTAAATACAAAAGTTTCTCGTCCTTAATCATATTTATTGCTTTTCTCCAAATTGGTATTCTGTTATCCTCTCTCAGACTCCAAATTGCACAGTACGGCCCTCTCTCTGTGTCCTCTCATTTTTTTTTTTTATCTTCCTGATAATTTAAAAATCCTTATGGTGCTGTTTCTCTGTCTTTCGTCAAACAAGCTGCCCTCCAGGAAGTACATAAAGACCACCCAGAGCATTTCAGCAGATCTGCCCCACAGTGCGCTGATGCTGATAACTGCCAATCCCAACTTGCCTGGCTTCAGGGAACCTTTGTATTACAAAGTGCTGCCACATAGTTTTAATTTCCCCAGTGAGTCAGCTTCCCCTCCATGTTTCCTTTCAAAGAGCTGGATAATATCAAGACATGTAAGAAGGCATGCTGTTCCAGAATTTATGTTATTCTTTCTTTTTGATTCAAGAGCAAATTTGTGAACACTGGGGTATTGTGTCTCATGAGAAAATGAATTAGATTAACAAAGAATCAAGAACACAATATTATATTCACAGTTAGACCACTTTCATGTAGACTGAAATGAACATAACTACTCTAACGTGTTTGAATTGGGAAGATTCAAGCACTGAGTCTAAATCTGTATAATCCTTTTTGTTCTTGTTGAAGCGGTTGCTTTGTATATTTGAGCATTGTCTTTTTCTCACTCACTTGATACAAATTTATGCAAAGTCAATGAGATATTTGAGTCTTAGAGAGATACTCTGGTATTTTAAAACATTTATTTGAGAAACATTACAGCCAATCAGCATAGAAAGCAAATTACAAGACAGGTTAACCATAGACAGGAGTAAGACTGAATTATAATTAATCAATATTTTTGTATATTTGTGCTAGACTTGGATCAACTTTATGACTAATCCATTAAGCTGAACAGGAAGCACTTTGTAAAATAGCCAGTTTACCGAAAAAAGCAAAATACTATGGTACCAGTCAAACTCTCCCTCCACCTTTTCACCGGACTATTTAGCTTGCTTCCTTTTGTGATAATTGAATCATTGATCTTTTCAATAGCAAAATGTGCTAGCACCCAGTTCTCAAGTCATTTAATATTAAATCAAAATACCCTACTCTGTCTCTTTCATCTTCACTGCCACCTGTTCCCCTTTTTCCTATACTGTGTCTGACTCGTACATAACCAGAAGGTTATGTACAGATTAGATTCAGATTATTAGATTAATATTTAATCAAATCTGATCTATAGACTTCTACATTGTACCTGCCTTAATTTGATTTTTATTGCTATAACTAAATATCCATGCTTAGATTTTTTATTAAGAAAAAGGGATTTATTTAGTTACTTTAAACGTAACTGTGTTAAGAAGTTCTGAAAGTCCAAATACACATTCAACACATTTAGGTAGACATGGACACCTGAGAGACTGAAAGGGCATTCCTGGCTTGCTTTGAAATTGTCTCCTCTCACTGTAACTATCTAGTCCTTGGAGAACCAACAGATTCCTAGGCGATCCATTCTAGTTTCTTGAGAAAAACATCAATCCATTTGTGATGGTTAAACCACCATGACTTAATTATCTCTTATACCTACTACTACATCTCAACAGTTACATCAGGAGTCAATTTCAATAAGACTTTTGATGACAACAAGCCATTTTTAATATATAGTGTCAAGGTTAAGTTTATTATCATCTTTATGGGAATGAGAGACTCCTGAAGAGGTGCTTGGATCATAGCAATACTATGCTCACTGGTGGACTAATGCATGTTCACGGTGGAACATGCTGCTAGGAAGCAAGGCCAAATTAGAGAAAGTGGGCCACTAGGGAAGATGTGCCTTTGCAGAGTACATCTCTTGCTGATGTTCTTTCTCTGTGCTCTGTTTCCCAGCTGCCAAAGAGTGAGCAATTTTGCTCTATCATGCCCTTATACCAAAATGTTCCACACTGGAGCCAGCCAACTATGAACTGTATACTCTAGAAACCACATATTAAATAGATTTCTTCTCTTTTAAATGGTCAAGGTGTTGAAGGAAGCTGGGAAGATGATGGATTGATAAGCAGCAAAGTAAAGAGCTTGTCTGAGAGAAATAGCTCAGATGCTAGAAAATGCCATCCTGGAGAAGACCAGATGGAAGGAGATGGGTCCTCTTGACCAAGGAAAAAACTAAAGGGAAAAAAAAAAGAAAGAAAACAAAAGAAAGGAAAACCATGGATGGAAGCCTGTAGCCAGAGGTGCTCCAATCTGAATCAGTCCCACTGTGTATGAAATGCCACTGGAATCTGAAGACGCATGGTCCTTGTGAAGTTGGAGGTTGGCAAGCCTCGGTGGGAGGACACAGTCCCAGAGGGGAGCAGCTGAGTGGAGAACAACACCAGCTCGGGTGGGGAACTCAGTCCTCCTGCAGGAGTAGGTGATTGGTCAGGTGACATTTTGGAGACAGGCAGGATAAGCCTGGAACGAGAACTGCAGTGTTTTCAGTTAGCCACTCCTAGAGCACAGCAGATTGGTGAGAATTGCTTGGACCAAATCCCGCCCCTGTGTGCAACCCAATAGCCAAGGACAGGATCTCCCTGAAGCTATCCCTAACCTGCCCCATCCACACGGCACACACTAATGTGGTGAAGACTCCCAGTGGTTGAACAGCTCAGAAGGGAGGGGCCAGTCTGCCCTTCCTCTGCTTGTACTTCAATGGTCAACAGCAGCTTGGGGAGGGCAGAAATCCCTAGCCAGCACGCTTCAGAGAAAATAAAACCAATACAGGAAGTGCCAGGGATCCCCAATATCCACTTATCTGGAAGAAACCAGAAACATGACAAGAGGAAGAAACAAAAGGACATCTCCAGACTCCAACTCAAGAAGTACTGGCCCAAGAGAGGTAAACACAGAAGATATCAGGGGTTGCAGCCTGCAGTTTCCAAAAAAGCAGAATCTGACATAAAGCAATATCTTCTTGACATTATAAAAGAACTCAAAACAGAAATACTAATACAAGTAAAGGAAGATACAAGAAAAATAATAAAAAAAATGCTAAGTACCTCTCAAGAAGACACAGATGGAAGAACAGAGGAGCAGAGAAAAAGGAGGGAAACCTTCGATGATGAGTATAAAAAAAATCTAGAATACATGAAACAAATTCAAAGAGATTACCAAGAAATTAAAAACTCCATTGAAAGCTGGCAAAACTGCTTGAAAGAAACTAAAGATAGACTCTCAAACCTTGAATACAAGTTTGCAAAGTGTGATCATGAAAGGAAAGATCTCTTAAAAATAACAAGGAAGCAGGAAGTAACAATACAAAGGCCAGAAGATGACAAGATGATCTATAACTTAAGAATAAAAAATGTAAGTGAAGAAGCAGGAATAAACACAAATGAAATATGAAGGTTATTTACAGAAATAATTAAAGAAAAATTCCCAAACATAGGAAAAGGAAATGATATGCAGATATATAAGGCATACAGAACTCCAGCCAGCTACAACCAAAACAGCTCTACTCCCAGATGTATAAAAATTAAGATCCCAGAAATTCAACACAAGAACAGAATATTAAAAGCCAACAGAGAAAAGAAACAGATGACCTATAAAGGAAAACCCATCAGGATCATGACAGACTTTGTGACACAAACCATCAAATCAAGAAGAGCTTGGAGCAAAGTATTCCCAGCACTGAAAGAAAATAACCTCCAACCCAGATAGATGTACCCTGCAAAATGATCTCTCAAAATTAATGGAGAAATAAGATGCTTTCATGACAAAGAGGAATTGGGAGAGTCCATGACCACCAATTCAACCTTATAAAAAATACTGTAGGACACTCTAGAGAGAGAAAAAAAAGACCATTGTTTCAGGAACAGCAGCAGAGGGGGCTCATTGAATGGGCAGACAGTGGAATGAAAGGGAAAATTAGGCAATCAATGGCAGAAAAATAGTATGGCAGAGATGAGGCAGAGAAGGTTGGCCATAGTAACTAACACAGATGGCCTCAATACACTAATAAAAAGAAACACAGGCAGAGTGGATCAGAAGATAGTGTCCATCAAGATGCTCTGTTTAACAAACATAATTAACCTGAAAGAGGATTGATGGACTGAAAGTCAAAGATGAGAAAATAATGCTCTATGTGACAGGGAACCAAAAAAAAGTGGAGGTAGTTCGCCCATCAGCTGCAGATTGGTTGGAAAGACCACACTTTTATACAGTAGAGAACTACTCAGTTATAAAAAAAGAAATCCTTGAGGCTCTTGTAGGTAAGTGGATACAACTTGAGATCAAGTTGTATCCACTTACCTACAAGATCAAGTTTCATGATCAGGGGTAAAAAGGTTCAGAACCACTTAGGTAAATAGTGGGTTGCCTACCTAATCTAAAAACTAAAGAAGTTAGTGGGATACAAAATGTACAATGTACTCTGTGAAAATGAAACAGGAGGAGTTGTCTAAAAAGGGAAGGCAGAAGATGTTGTTAATCTTGTATCATGATTTGACACCCATATTGCTTGCATTGCTCTGTTTAGTTTGATTATATTCTCTTCTAGTTTGTCTAATTGTACTAGGTTTGAGGGCATAGAGAGCTATTAAATGATAGCAGGATATATTACTGTAACCATTTTTAATTTCCTATTAACATAGTCTGAAGCCCTGTATTGCTTTCACTGTCTTGTTTAGACTGATTTTATTTGACTCTGTTTTGTTTGATTGCTATCTTGTCTTGACTGATTTTATTTGAATCTGTTATGTTTGATAGCATTAAGTCTGAGAGTAGAGGCAACTACTCTGAAGACAATAAGATTCACTATGATATCCATTCTGCTTTAACTATTACCCTCTTTTGAAGTCCAATAACATTTCCAATGTTTTGTATTTATCGATTTTGCTCTGTGCTGCTATGTTCAATTTTATTGTGCCTGATGATATGGGCAATTCTATTGAAGATAACAAGAGATACTATGGTAACCATTGTATATCACCTTGCATTGTGGTTTTTAAATCATATAGTATGTCCATTTGTTTTGAATGACCCTGTTTTACTTTTTTCTCATTTGGTTTTATTCTTTTCAAAATTAAGAAAAAAATTGAGAAAAATTGGTCAGGTGTTTTGTACCAGTGACAGGAAATCTGAATAACACACACAAAAATACTCAAAGATACAATTCGGCTCTTGAGGAGCTTATAAATTTTCCAAAGACATTCCTGTCAACTTTTCCATATCCTGAGTTATTCAAATAAATTATTCTGGTCTTTATCTTTATTTCTTGTTCCAGAGGCTTATTTTGATTTCAAATTACAGTACTGTTGGGGTCCTCCCTTTACTCTGCTAGTCACTCCCTGATTAATGGAAGTTTTATTTTGATCTCAGGTTCATGTCAATGGGATTGGCAGAGAATGACAAGGGCTTTGGCCATATACTCGCTGAACTGTGTTTAACTAGATCTGCAAAAGAGCAGAACAATACATGTTTTAGAATGGACTATTAGTCTCTGGAAATCTAATTCATCTCACCTAATTACATGTTTTTCCTCACTAAAATAGACCAATATGTATACATTTTCAGAGTTAACTTTATAGCCTATTACTAGAAATAGTTTTACAAATTCATGGCACTGAGCATTTTAAATTGACACTGAAAAGAGACAACAAAGCTATATCTAAATACATCACAAAAGTCAGTAAGCATTGGAAAGTATTAAAGTTTTAGTTCATACAGATATAAGGGCAGTACATGATTAATCCAAACAAAAATAATCTTCAAAAAAGAAAATAATTCAACTTTAGAAAATTATTCATGTTATCTATAACAATGTCATTTTACTTTTCTCTAAGATCCTAAGATCTAAGATCAGAGTAATATAGGAAGGTCTTCACAATGTTATTTTACTTTTCTCTAAGATCTAAGATCAGAGTAATATAGGAAGGTCTTCACATGGCAGAACAATTGTAAACATTAAATACAAAATAAATCATTGGTAGAATTATAAGATTCAAGAAACTTCAAATAAAGAACTATTTCAAAGATTTTAGAACACATATGTGTTTATGTGTGTTTCATGAGATAATGTTAAAGGAATAAAATGACTTAGTATTTCTATTACCACATATTAACATTTAGTAAAAAGGAATCGTTCTAGAGCTAGGCTTACAGATCAGTGCTAGTGAAAGAGAAAAACTGTACAAGAAAAATTGTTCATTTTAAAACTTTGTTCTTTTTGAAGCTGCCTAGCTGTGTAACTGTGTCATGGCTCTGCAATTACTTTCTTGACCCTGTAACCAAGAGAGCATGCAAGATGCAGACATGCAGGATGTTTGACTGTAACTGATGATCATAAATTTAACCTTGAAACCAATGAGCTCACTCTGCTAACTAATCAGAAGAACTTCCAGGCAGATCGGTCTTGCATTTTTACCTCCTGCTTGTGCATCATATAGAAGCCCAAGACCACCAGAGATTGGGGCCTGCTATTTTGGGAATGATCCCAATTAGTACTTGTCAACATAAAATAAAGCTGCCTCCAAATCCTGTGTGTTGTTTAGGCATTTCTTTTTGCCATAGCAGTAATGCACTTGTTTAGTAAGTGTGAAGTCCTGAGTTCAATCTCTAGCTCCAAGCAAAAAATTTTTTAAAATACCATTTTTAAAAGAATACTTGATATCATTCCTGAGTTCCACAGATCTGCCTCTTGCTTCAATCATGTTAGGACAAAACAGATCCAGGGACTGTCTTCCAGCTTTCTTCTTGAGTATGTCCTGATTCCAAGATCAGCTACCACTGTTTCATCGTGGTTGGTTCCTTCTTGCTAATCAAACATAGCTTTTCAGATTCATTAGAATCATTCACTGAGAAGGAGACAGCTATCAACTTCCTGGTAAAATTACATCTGCAAGTTTCCTCCTCCACCTCTCTCTAAGCTTCTAGTTCCCCTAGCCAATACAGTGCTGCAGGGCATGGGTTGCTTGTGCTAGTTGGTTGAGGTTTTAAGCACAAGAGAGACAAGTATCTCTTGAAGATGCAAAGCCAGTTCAGCAGTTGTGCTCTCCTCTGAACCACAGCCTTTTGAATCTTTATGCCTTGTGTTCTACCTCTGCTTTCTGCTCTATTGACTTCTTAAAGAGCTACCCTTTACACAAAAGAATGTGCAAAGTTGTCAAAAAGATGGCAGCCAGTTAACCGATATCAGCAGACTATAGGCCCCTAGACAAGCCTTGGAGAATATCAGAATGATCAGATGAAAAGCCTCCAGAGGAGGCCACAGAAGACTGCAGAGCCCAGGGATAGGAGAAACCTCTGCGCATACCCTGATACCAGAGCTTCTGCTTGAGCCTTAAGTAGGACTTCAGCCACCTGGAGCCCTCCTCAAAACTTGGACTAATTGGAAATAAACTTTTGTGGTGGAAAAATTAATTGTATTACTACAAAGTGTACCCAAATAAGGCAAAAAATAATTCCAGAAATAGATGTGCATATATGTGGAATCTTTGGAATGACAGTTTTCACCTTAAATTAGTGAGAAAAAGAATGCTGTCTTAATATATTACATGGTTCTAGAACTGGACCACATTCATTATATTTCTTGCCTGTAATTACAAAGTTGACTGCTTTCTGTAGCATACTTGGCCTTGTGAAAGAAGGGAGGTACTTGGTGAAATCATGCTTAACAAGAAAGAAAATAAGTATGATGTGCAGATTTCAAATTAACAATCAATAGTTTCTGATAAGACAAATTTTATATTCAAGACAAAGTAATTCCATCACCAGCCTGTGTGAGTTCTATCAAACTATGTAGTATTTCTTGGAAAATCAACTTTTATTCATATTGAAGAATTTGTTCCTATCATTTCTGGTTTTTGTGCTTTTTTCTTTTTCACATTTTTAAAATTATATGTTTCTTTTGAGTTTTTGGAAAGAGCCAACTACTTATTTTATTGACCAAATCTGGCATTATAATATATTAATTCATTTACACCTCAGTCATGTAATATTCATTTCATGTATTATTTATACTTGTTTATTCTCTTGGCCTTATGAGATAAATTCTTAAAGTTTGTCCACTGTATATTCTCTATAAGAGATTAATCATTTTGAATTTTGAAAGGGAATTGCATATTTATTTTTCCATTTTCCCTTTTGATTATCATTTCTTTTCTATGCAGTTGGATTTGTTTAAATGTTTCAAATTTTGGGCATAAACTGTGTATTTTTCATATTAACATGAGTAGTAGCCTATGTACCCCCCTCATTTGTTCCATGTCATTATTTAACATTTCAATATGTTTGCCACATAAGAATAGTTTTCTTTTCTATGTATGATGCTTAATCTTACATGGACCACATTTCAAAGACAGGTAATTTAAATGTACTAATGTCAGAACAGAGTTAAGGTTCTATTTGTGGTTTTATATGTGAGATGGTACTGATTAGTTGTCCCTAAGCCCTTAAATAATAATTTTATCACCTTTTCACCAAGAACCTGCTGTATCTGACTCCACGAAAAATATGGAGTCTAGAATTCAGAGCTTTCCTGAAATGGAAAAAAAATAACTTTATAAATAGTTACTTTTTTTATATGATATGTAGTAAGTAATCTCTCATATTGGTTATATTTGGGCATCATTATGACCCTACCTATATTCTCTCTTCTAGAAATGGTACAGAGAAACAGTCTGTTAAGAACTCAGCATGTTAATCTTACCAAAGATCTGTTTCCTATTTATTCTGCTGTTAATATTGCTTGTCAATTTGATGGGATACAGAAGAGAGATGAGGTGAAGCCACTTGTTTAGACAACCATATTTTCATTTTATTCTTCTTGGTTTTATTTAATTACAGAACCATTTCTGTACAATACCTGAGAGCAGTGGTTCTAAAAATCATACCGTGTCAGAATCACCTGAAGGCCTTGTAGAAATACACATCACTCCCCTTTCAACAGTTTCTGATTCTGCAGCTATGGAGTGGGGCAGGAAAATTGAGAATCTACCTATTTTTATTTTATTTTAAATTAATGCATGATAGTTTATTATTTTTTGAAGTACATTTCAATTTATGAATAAAATGTGCTCTGTTCCAAAGGAGGTATTTTGCATTTCTGTCTCTTTATCATCTCTTTACTTTTTCAGTCTTCAAGCTTCTTTCTTCTGGCTCTTCATAAAATATAGAAAAGTACAGTGTGAACTATAATCGCCCCATTGTGCTGTGAAACAGTAGAATGCAGTTTTCAGATGATATCTTGTTGCTGGCTAGGGAACCATATTTTTAGAATTACATACTGAGAAGCATCTATCTTCAAGCAGATATGGGGAGATACATTTTCTCAAACTCAGCTGCTGGAATTAGGGTTTACAGTGTTCAAATGGATCCCTGGTTCAGAGTAGAAAGACTGAATCATCTCACCATATACTGTGGACTGAGACTTGAACTAAAGCAAAGAACAGCATAAAGTGGTGATTTGCAAGGAAGGCAGGTTCATGCAGTTTTATAGATTACTTGTTTGAAATATTTATTTTCAGATAAGGAAAATTAGAATCAGTACAATTAAGAGACTTGCACAAATCTAATTACTGATTGACTCAGGAAAACCTTGGGAACACAATTGGGCAGGAGATAAATTGACTGTTTTCCTTTGTAACTATAGCATTTTGCAATAGAGTTTGGAGTTTTACTTAGAGTAACAATCCTGAATATTAAGAGAGAAGTCTCAGTTTGAATCAGAATTGTATTCTAGTACTAAGTGACTCCTGTCGGTGTTTGTCATTGCATTTTTTGTCTGGGAGTACACTCTTGTGACAATATCATACTTAACACATATCAAGAAACAACTATTTCATCTTCTTATTTGAGCTTTTGCCATCTTTTGTCTTTCAGTGGAAGAGGACATTTCATGTAAGATTCTTTGTATTTTCTGTCCGGGTCACAGGACTTACTCATTTTTCCTGCTGTCTCTTAAATGACAGTTGAAACTAGTTTATATTTAAATATTACACGTTCCACTTGCCATTAAATTATAATTGCAGTTAAATGTAAGCAGGAGTCAACATTAAATGTTCACCCAAACCACTGCTTTCAGCCTGATTAATGATTGCAATTGATTGATGTGAATTGAGAATGGAAGAGCTTTTAAAAACATTACAATGATCATGTAGATTTAATTTTCACAGCAATATTCTCTTAGAATATCTGACAAGGGCTGGGGATTTAGCTCAGTGGCATAAGTGCCTGCCTGGCAAGCACATGATAGTGAGTTTGATCCCTCGTACAAAAAAAAAAAAAAAAAGGAAGAAAGAAAAAGAATACTTCACATGTAAATGGTCCTGGAGTTTAGAACTCTATACTAGGATCTAGAAATAGCATTCATAAATTTCAGGCAATATTATTATTCTCCACATTGCTTAAATTATCTAAATGTAAGAAAACTAAATTATTTAACTTAAATAAATACATTGGCTTTATAAAATGAATTATCAATATTTTCTCTTATCTCTAATTTCACTCTGCATTTGTCAGTTAATAAGATTTCATGAAAATACATGCGAGAAGAATAGGTTAGACTTTTTAAACATTAAGGAAAAAATCATGTTTTACTAAATGTTTACATAATTAATATCAAAAGGCAATTTATAACCATGCTTTCAAATTTTATCTACATTTAACTGGTCTAGAAATATGAATGCAAGGATAAATGTGAGCATGCTCCACTTCCAGATTTGGCATCACAAGAGATATAAAACTGTGTGTATGTGACATTTGTAACTATCTTCGGTCTTCCCTGCTCATAGGCCAGTATAAATATTGCTGCATTAATACAGGTAAATTAAATTGAACTTGCTACTTATAGTAAATTCAATAGCTTCGCAAATGAACAAAAGAGTCAGTTTCCATCTTAAAGCTAGTTTTAAGGACTGAGACGGTGAATACATACTTTTCTCTTTGAGCTTTTTTTTTTCTTTTTTTTTCTCCACTTTACCAGAACTGAAAAGGTTTCCAATTTCCTCACTGATTCTTGTTTAGGCTTTTACATATAAAAATGGGAAAATAGCCAGTTTTGGGAAAATATTGATGGTTTTGCAAGGTACAAGAATGTAGTTTAAACTTTGTTTTGTGTAGAGTCAGCCTTTTTTCCTGCCAAAATGAATAAACCTCTCAGTGAACCTCTGAAGTTCACCTTGAAGTTCATGGTAGAGTCAACAGAACATTTAACACAAAGGTTGAGCAGAGTAGAAGTAAACAGATTTCTTTCAATTACGTGATACAAGAGAACATTATTAATTCTAACCCCAATAAGTTGAGACCTTGTAATGTCAGTTTAAATGTGTTCTGAGGAGTGAGCTATCTTTGACAGCTGAAAATATTGCCCGGACATTTTAAGTGTTTATATACTGCATTCTCTGGCTTAGCTTACTGAAGAAACCAAATTTATTTTCAAACATTAATGCAATAATAATCTGCAGTAGAAAATTAGATTGTTTTATATCCTTTGTTCTTACCAATTAAAAATAAGCCCAGATGTTTTCCTATGAATGATTTCATTTAAAAATGTATCTATTAATAGATAAAAATTCTATAATTACCTATTTTCTATCTTCAGAACCACTCATAAAGACATTGCAATTAAAGATTTTTAATTCAACCATATCTGAAAAATTGTTTTTTGAAATAGTATGTTAATTTTATTATTGAATTGTTTGTTAAAAATTAATTTTATTCAACTACATAGTATATAATCATTGAAATTTGAAATGTATTTTACATATGATATGTTATTCTGATTAGTTATTCTGTTACTATATTGGTCTTTAAATTATCTATATTTTTAAATTTTAATTTTATGATAGAGCTATCACATAGTAATGGGGTTCATGTAAAGGAATTCTGTTAATAATGTGTTTATTTCTATTTTCATAGTTATCTCAACATAAATCTTCCTGACATAATAATGAATTCTATATTCATAATTCAACTCTAAGCAGCAGTATAAATATGCTTTGAAAAATTATTCATATATAGTATAATTAATGAAAGTCTAGAAGTTATAGTAATCAATTGAATGCAGAGGTATAATAGGGAAATAATTTTCCATAACCCAATCATTGGAAATGATTGTTAAAACATTTTTTTAACATGGAAATGTATTTATTCTTTTTCAAATAGGTATACAGCTGAGCAGACATTGCACCTAAATCGAAGGTGCAATGAAACACAGATTTCATTATGAAACACAGATTTAATAAAATTCTGAAAAAATTAAATGAAGTACATTTAACTCTGTACTTAGTATGAAAACCAGGAGTCTTTGTAAGAAAAAGTACTTAATTTTTAAAAATGAACATTCCAAAAAACAAACTCATTTGTATTTCATAATTGTATTTCCCAAATATACTGATAAGAACTCTGCCAAAAAAAAAAAAAGGTACATCTGGATCACCGTGTCATATTTTTTCAAATTTTTGAGAATGAAAGATAATTTAGATATAAATATGTTGTAGAAGATACTGTTGCAGAAACAAAAGACTAATGTGTTTACAGACTAAGCAGGCAGAGGACTCAGTGATTCCATCCTGAGCATGGTACTCTTCATAGTGGCTCAGGGCTAGTGCAGAAATACTGAACCAGCAAGTGCTGCCTTCAGAGCCCCAAACACCTTCCCAGTTCTGTGAACTGGGCTGCGTCCTGCTAAGCCCCGAGGCTAATGCACAGCATTGTTGCATCTCAGCAAAAGTTCATTGTAGGGTGCCAAACACCTGGTGGTTCACGTGTATTGTTTTCTAATATAAATTCCATCGTAAGCTATTCAAAGCAGAGACATTTGCATTTCTCACCATGTGCATATATGGTTAATTAAAAATCTGTTTTATGCAGTGATGTTCTTAATTCAGTAAAAATATCTGAACAAATTTAGACAATAAATTATTCTTGAAGCAATGTTTCTTCATTTAATGTGAATATATACACACACACACACACACACATATATATATATTTTTTTTGGGGGGGGAATAATGCACATAATACTCTATTCTTTTAATAATTCACTATAGAATTGATAAATATTTTTAGATTTACTATCACATGTGACACTCCCATTGTGTGATAAGCACAAGCATGTGCTGCCTTGCATGTAATTGTGATAAAAATTTTATTAGAAATCAAAATATTGACTACTTATAAATTTGCTAGCGTTAAAGCATTTATCAAAAGCATTATTAAAACCATTTGTCCCCTTTACATAAGTAACAGAAATTATCTCTTTTCATATAAAGAAAATTGTTTTCTAGTGCAGATTCATTTTTATTGACACTGTTGCAAGTTACTTGATGGTCTCATATGAAAACACTGATGACTTTCTGAGCCTTGAATAACAAGTATTTATAAACTGCAATAAGCCTAATGATTTTTAGCAGTTTAGAGACATCTATACTTTTGTATTAAGTGCTTACTTCATGTTATTTTCAGATTCTTTTTATATTTATAAGTTAATGTTTATACCTTAAGAATAACAGGCTAAAGTTTATTTGTTTTATATATTAAAAATGTTGGAACATTTTTTCTATTCCATAAAGCAAGAAGAGAATGTGACCTTCCCTTTAAAGATATAAGAATTAGAAAATTTTCAACCACAAATTAAATTTAGTCATACGATAATCTCCATAATTCTAAGTAAATTCAAACATGCTGAAATAGTAAGCTGACATCATAAAGTTATTTATTTTATTCAACACTTCCATACTCATTTTAAATGAAAAGGGGCAAGTATGTAAAAACTCTTTAATTACAATTAACTGAAAGTTTTTATTTTTAACACTGATTGAATTTTTTTCTTGTAAGACAAAAGCATTTTTACAAGAAATTTTGTTGATGTCACTTGGACGGAATCATATAGAATAAACAGAAAGTAAGCAATGAGACTATAAACCATAGTTAGAAAAACAAAAACAAGAAAGAATAGTTTCACCGTTTGACGGAGTATAGTGTGAATATGTGCTGACAAAACAGAAAAATATGTAGCAAATTTTACAAGTGTTAAAAAACTATAAAAAGCAAAATTAGTAAGTGTATTAGTTATTTTTCTCTTATTGCTGAGACAAAATACTGAATATCAAAGGTTAAAAAGAGGAAAGGTTTATTTAGCTCACAGTGTAGAGTCCAGTCTACAATCAGCTGGCTCCAAGGCGGAGTGGCAGGTCACACAGGCATCGCAGAGGAGAATCAGTTTATGCCAGTCAGAGGGCAGGAAAAACAACAAGCACCAAGGGACCAGTGATGATCCTTTTCTGTCCCTTAGATTCCTTCCATCCGGGCTGCCCACCTTAGGGCAGGTAGCACACACCCAGGGCACCATAATCCTATCCGGAACTATGACAAATCAATTAGTGGGCCAATTTAGTAATTGCACACCCTTGATTCCAGCATCATACCGTCTAGTCCAGCCACCTCTGAAAAGCCCCACTTAGGTCCTTTGGGAGGACATCTAGACACAAGCTGTAACAATAAAATAGTAAATGTCGGGGGAGGGAAGTATAAGGAAACACGCAATTGTTTTAATGTGATTAGGACCCTAAGCTCAGAAAATTTATCCTACAAAGTCAAGCAAATTCATAGGTATAAACTTTGCACAACTTTCAGCAATATTAACAAAATTTTAATAAAAGAGAAGTAGGTCATAAAATTGTTTTCAAAATAATGATAGATAAATGCTTCAAAGTAATGAGAATAGAATTTAGAAATGACTAATTCTCAGAAAACTTAGAATACATTGTGTGTTCATGAAAGTTACATATACAATTGTAACTTCAGAGGAGAAATATGAGAGATATTTAAGATTCAAGGGAATATTATTAAAATAAACATGAAAGTATGATTTCAAGCTAAAGAAATGTACCACACTGTGCATGAGAATGCAATGAAGCTGTTATACTTGAATAGCTGCAAAGGTTTTCGCTCAGTGATATCAGATGGGAGACAGCTAAACTTGAAGGAAGGGCAGATTTAGAAACCATGTTACATATATATGCATGAAAATTTAGACCATGTATTCACTTCAATAAAACATCAAGGTAGATAGATACTGTGGCTCTCTAGTAGAAGTATATTGTCTCTGGTCTTGGATAAATACTATCATTTTCTTCAGATGGTCAAATTTCATATTACAAAATTTTAACTTCAATAGCTTTCATTTGTTTGAAATGCTAATATGTCTCTCAGAATTGGCAAGTTATCTTCCCAAACCTGACAACATTTTAAAATTAAATATAAAAATGAAGTAGATTATATCCAGAGAACAAATACAGTTCATTTGGAAATTTACAGTGAGCAAATTAAATCATTAAATGACATAATAATTTAGTTTGAATTAAAATATATGATTATGGGATTCAGATTTGTGATTATATAAACTAAATATTATAAAATATTTGATGAAGTTCATATAAGGCATGAGCTTATTTAAAGATCTGGATTGACAATACCTACTCATTTAACATATAAAATTTTCATAAGCTATTTAAGCTTGTGAAATGCTTTACTTATAAAGGTTGTAAATTATCCCAGTGTAACATTTCAAATAATTATCACAAAGTTGGCTATATTAAAGTTCAGATGCATTAAAATATTTATGAATGTTTGGTGAGCATGAAATATAAAAACACATGCTATAAATTCTAGATCAGCAATCAAAAATTAATAAAATGAGAAAGTATTTTAATAAGCCAATAATAAATATAAAATGAAATCATAATGCATTCAATTAATAAACGAGATACAGAATTTTAGTAAAAGAAGAACTGCATTAAAAAGAAAAATGAAGGTGGGTATCTATAGCTAGAGATATTTTAAAGAAAAATTAATATATATTTTCCTTACAAGAAACTCACTGTAGCCTTATTCTCCTGGTCTGAATATTGGCTAGAGTTCTGGAGGACGTACGTAGAGTATTGATGATTTCATTGTCTCATTTTTTTTCTCAAGAGATGTTTAATGGATTAGCTTAGAAATGACACGGTGTTCAAAGTTTTACCAAGGATTTGGGTGAATACACATGCACAAAAGTGACACAGACAAGGTGCTTGACTAATGGAATAAAGTTTAAAAAGAATGCATAGAAACACTGGACCTAAATATAATTTGGATTTACAAGGACAAATAAGAAAAATTGAATATAGTCTTAGGGCACACGAAAACTGGCTTATCAAGTGGCATACAAAATATTTAGAACATATATTTCACAATACAGAAATAAATTTTCCTTGAAGAAGGCTAGGAAAATATATGAATTTCCATGTAGAATGCCCATGAATTGTAATACTTTATTTTCAGAATAATTTTGTTATTGAAATAACTCTCTCATTTTACAGATGAAGTTATATCAATTACTCAAAAGTAGTAAGTAAATATGGAATTTAAAAGTTTGTTTTATTGTAAAAGCCAGGATTTTCCCAACATACTACAGTAGGTTCCAGACTTATAGTTTAACTAGTATCTGGGCTCTTTTCATGAATTATTTTCTTCGTGTGAGGGGTGGGGCAGACACCAGGAATTAAACTTGGTGCCTCAGGCTTGCCAGGCAGGTGCTGCCACACTGAGCTATATCCCCACCCTCCACATACTGCTTTCATTTTATATTCATTTTAAGGAGTATATTAAAATTTAAAATACACTAGAAAAACAATCAGAACAGTAAAGGGGTCAAGAAACAATTATATTCAGTTCAAAATTTTAAAAAAAGAAAAAAATTCAACACATAACCTTTAAAAAGGAAATCGTATTGACACTTAGAATCATTATGCAACATTTTTATTTCTCAAGCAAAAATTCATGTACATTTTATGGGATGAGGTATATTTCACCTTAAATGAAAATATTCTTTAGCATTAGATTCCTAAATAATAAAATGGGCCATTTTTCAAAATCTTACAAGTGGTATTATTTTATTGAGGGCCAGATGCTTGGCCAAAGCATATCATGTCTAAAACAAAATGTGAAAACTATAAAGACATGGTGTTACTTAGTATATTGACTATTTAGGTACTAGAAAGTATTGATAGATAACCTGTTGTCCATATTTTAGCATCAATGGAAATTGCTTAAAGATTTTACTATCACAATGAAGGACTAAGAAATATATTGACTTTTTAATATAAATCTTGTTATAATAATTTGAAGTGACTACCGATCTATTAGGTGGTTACTTGAAGTAATTCAAAGCCACGACAAAATTTGTCAAAATCTAGCGCTATTTTCAGCCAGTTCCTTTGTGAAAAGAAAGAAAGAAAAGGAACAGGAGGAGAAAGGGGAGGAGACAGTTAAAAGTTAAGCACTTTATATACCAGATATTATGCTTGGTATATTTTAAACGTTTATGGATTTGTTTCTAAATGTAAAAACGAGATACTAAATCTAGAGCCTAAGTTCTCTGAATCAGTTCTGCCTCAGTATTTTAGTATATGAGTTCTACTGACAAAAATAGTCTTACTGGTCTTCACTGGGTGAGCCATAATGATACCAAATGCAAGCGATTTCCAGGGAAGCAACCTTGCCTAATTCTGTAATATGGTAATGCATTCCTTTAGCTAAAGACTCTCATCTATCAAGTGACAGAGGGATGCAGCCCTCTAAACTTTATCTCTATAAGATAAATAAAGGCTCTGAAGACAAGTTTTGATAAAGGAGGGTGAGGAGAAGGATTTAAACGTTTCTTGATGGCAGGACCAGAGGTTAAAGTGAAAATCTATCAGTGGACATGATGGACTTGAGAGAGAAGAGGTGACAAGAGAGAGACACATGTACCTGTTTTAAATATTTGCTTTGAGCTTCTGTACTCATTATTTTTCAGTTGTTGTGTGGCACCATATAACATGCATTTTAATTTGGCATCATTCTTCAAGAAAATATGAAAATTGCTTCTCCAGTTCTTTCCTTTGTTTCTAGTATAGATTGATATAGGATATACGTGTTGTATAAATTGATCTTGCAAAATGAAAAACCAGTAAATAGAAATTGTATCATTTTTTGGAATATGGGATTTATTTTACTCATTTTCAAACAAAATTATATGTATAATTCACACACAATGATGTATGACATATACTAGCAGTAGCTAACTGACATTTGTTGCCTAGTAAAAACATTTTATATCCACTTCGTTAGCATTTTTCAAAAACACAAAGTGTTGTTAATTATAGTCACTGTTTTTTGCATCATTATTTGCAACATCCAGGAAATGAAATCAACTTAAGTACTCATTAGTGGACGAACAAAAAGTTACAGCATATATTCACAATAGAATATCACTCACCTTGAAGGAAATATTACAAGAATGTCTGGTAACTTATAAGGCATTATGTCAAGTGAAATCAGGCAGACATAGAAAGGTAATTACCACATGGTCTCACTCATATATGGAATCTAAAAAAGTATATCACCACTTGGTTTGGAGACACAGCCTATAATCTCAATGCACTGAGAGGCTAAAGCAGGAGGATCACAGATTCAATGGCACCCTGGGCAATTTACATATATACATTTTTTGTTTGTGCATTTTTTGTACCAGGGTCAAATTCATCACCTCACACATGCCAGGCAGGCACTATGCCCTACCTTCACAAATAAAATACTCCAGTAAGACACACACACACACACACACACACACGCAGAGAGTTGATCTCACAGAGGTAGAGTAGAATGGTAAAATGCTGCTTATCATTGTAAATGCTGTACCATGGTAAATGCTTGGAATTGGGGTGATGTTAGCAGAGAGTACTGGAAGCATGATAATTAAAGGGAAAGGCCTTTTAAATAAGCATTAAGTTTTCACTAGGTTAACTCACAGTTAAGCTAAACTTTCTCCTAAAATAAATGTCCGTATTAGTCAACTTTTTGTTACTATGGCCAAAATATCTGACATACACTACTTCAAGGAGGAGTGGTTTAATTTGGCATCTGAGTTCAGAGACTGACTCCACAGCAGAGGAGACACATCATAGCCAAAGGACATGGTGGAGCAAAACTGTTGCTTACTTCCTAGGAAAGCAGAGAGAATGCCAGCCAGCAAGAGACAGAGCCTCTAAAGGTTCACCACCGTGGGGCCACCTCCTAACAATGCTCAGCCAGGAGCACAGTGCACTCATGATTAGAGGAGGGTCTGCCAATCCAATTCCCTCTCCAGCAGTGTCTTAATTCAGCCAATTTGATGATTAAGATTGACAGAAAACTGGTTTCAAATATGTATCTACTCTTGGTCTTCATTATACAAGTGATTTTATATCTCAAATCATCTAGTCTATGGTGCTCAGACTTTTGATCACTCTCATATATATATATATATATATATATATATATATATATATATATATATTTCTGTGGAGACTCTCTTTAGATGTCATTAACTCACATGAGTAAAGCAAATGACTATTCATAATGTTCATGGATCTCATCCGTTTAAAGTCTTTGTGAAAAATGATCAGAGTGTTCAAATGAAAAAGGAAGGGAATCATACCTCAAGACTTCATTTGGACATGAGCTGTGATCTTGTTTCTTCCTTGGGTCTCCAATCTGCTGACCAGCAGATTTCAGATTGGCAACTTCCATCCTTACATTTAAATCTCTCATCTAAGAACTCTGTGTGTGTGTGTGTGTGTGTGTGTGTATGCGTGTGTGTGCGTGTGTGTGCATGTGTGTGTGTGTGTGTGTGTCTGTCTCTGTCTCTGTCACTCTGTAAATAAACATTCTATTGGTTTTCTTTGTGGAGAACTGTAATATATTCATTAAAGGTAATATTGGTTTTGTTGTTTTCATTTTATTTTTCAGCCATAAGCAAATTTTCCCTATATATACATCAGGGAGAGTGAATCTGAAATATCTGCTGAGTAATCGTAGGACACTTTCTTCTTATAACTAAATACTTGTTACTAAATGACAGTCTCCACTTTTTGTGGTTTCATAAATGTCTATTTATATTCAATTTGATAAAGCTCCTTATTTTTTTTTTTTGCTGTGATTCTTGATTTTTACTCTATGTCACTGCAGCCTAAGAAAAGCACTTGTCTTGGTTACTTTTCTCTCAGCACTAAGATAAAATACCTAATTCCTAAGGTGAAAGAAGGAAAGGTTTATTTAGTTCAGGTTGTGCAAGTTTCAGTTCATAATCAGCTGTCCTCAAATCAGGATGGTGGGGCAGAAGGCCAATAGTTCATGGTGGTATAAGACAGCAAAAGCAAAAAAGGAGAAAGGGAGTCTCTTTTCCTCCCTTATCTTGTATGCAGGCTACCCGCCCTAGGGCAGGAGTAGCACTCAGACCATCAATCTCAGCACTAGACAATGAAACAATCTAAAATTTTATATTCAGCCACCTCCAAAATGCCTGCCCCTCATCACCAAATGAGGCTTTGAAGGGACTTCTAGACACAAACCAAGCATCATTGCTTAGTGTCTATCTATGGTGCTGTTCACTTTTAAAAAATTCATAATCTTAAAATTAGTCATAGTGGTCCAGGCCTGTCATCCCAGAACTGGGGAGACTAAAGTAGAAAGATAACCATAAAGTTGAAGCCAAATGGGCTACAGATTGAGTTCAAGGCCAGCCTGAACTCAGTAACAAAACTCTGATTCAAAAAAACCAAGCACACATATAATTATAATAATACATACATACATTTTAATCTTAGACATAAACATTTAATCATTAAACAAAAAGAATTCTTCCAAAAATGTTATTTTTCAAACATAAATAAACAAACAAAAACATGAATCCAACTCCCATCTACTAATAAAATATACACACATAGATTTAGGATGATGTATCTATCTCCATTTCAAATGAATAATTAGCAAATAAATTTTAAAAGTATGTGTTATAGTTAACCAATTTATATTAATATAAAAGATGTATATAAGAAATTGGTATTTACTTAAAAATTTGAGAGCAAACATGAAGTTAACATCATCCAAAATATTTCTTCAGTGTCATTCTATCATTCACTACAAATGGGACTATCAGAAAATGTTAGTATATTATTCTAAGATTTTATATATATATATATATATATATATATGAAATTTTTAGACTGATTGAAAATATTATATTTTATCTTGATATTATTGTATTTTGACATAACTTAATTCATAAAGTCCCAGCAAAACTCTGAAGTAAGCACTCTTACTGACCTCACTTGACCAGTGCAGAAAGCGTTTAGTAGTGAGACAGTCAGCAGTATACCCTAGCTAGTGCATAGCAAAATCAGGATGGAAGAATTTACATTCTTGACCACAGAGCCTGTGGTTTTAAGTCTTCATTATGTATTAGGCAACTTTCTGTATCAAGAATTTAGCTGCACAGCATTGTTTTTCAAGGTCATATGGTGTCATAGATACTTTTAAATTCATCATTTTCTTCAGGAATTATTAGCCTTTTTGTCATCATCTATGTGGTACAGCAGTAGGAATAATGTACCAGCCGAGCAGAAGCTTATCAAGTTAATCTTCCAACTTTATTAAACTCTTCTAACTTAGTTACATCTAACTTAGTTTAACATGATTCTTAATTTAGTTAAATTAATCGTAGATGTAAACTATCTTCACACACTGTTAGAGTAACTACAGTGGACAAGTTTACACAATTCTTACATGTTTTCTTGAACTTTATGAATGCTATACATCTCTGTGAACAAATAAAATTGATATTAAAAGCATACCTCGTTTAAAAGTTTTTGTACCTAAACAGAGACTGTCAGTCCTTCAAGTAAAAGACATGCCATGTAACTGTCACAGTGGGTATAATTTACCAGATTAGTTTGAAAATATTTCAGGAAAGTACAAGAGCCATGTTCTACATTATTAATGGGTATATCCATGTACTTGATAGTCCATTAGGAGAATGATACATCAGAAAACAGGCAGACCACTATCCACAAAGAGCTGCAAACACACAACCCATTTGAGAAGCAACCAGACATCTGTTACCTACTTATTTTCTGCCTATGACAGCATTGGTAATGCCTGTTTTCCCACTTCTAATAAGATTATATTTCCACTTTTAAAATTGCGATATTTTCTTGAAGAGATGAATGTCACCTACCCTGTTATTAGAAAGCAGTTTAGAACTATTGAACTCTCTGAACAAAAGGGCATGGAAGGATGGAAAAAATAAGTTTGCATAAAAACAAGAATAATTTAACTAATGAATCAAAACTGTCTGCAATCTTAGTTGATGCTATGATATATCTTAAATCATATATTTCAAAAAGATCTAAACTACCTTCTATACTGTTCTTCTGTACTGTTTCCACAGGTGTATTTTCATGTAGTCTCAAATTATAGATTTATAATATTCATCATCATACTCCATGATCATATAGTCCTACAAATACATTTTAATGTATTTACCACTTAACTAGCATTACGTGCTAAAATATTTATTCATGCATAGTGATGAATAAATCCTGCAGAAGCAATGCAAGTACACTCAGTTTTAGTTCTACTTTTTGTATTATAATTTAAAAAACAGTTTAAATTTATCCACTTTTACTTTAATGGCCACCTTTGCAAAGTAAAAATTCCTAGTTATAGATCTTATAAATCCTAAATTTCATGTATATATTTACTCAAATTCCACACCCCTTTTTCAGGCGACTAGAGTAGCTAGACTTTTTGTGTTAGCTGTGCACTGTGCTGCATCTGCTTCTATTATGTACACCATGACAGGCTGTCTATCCCAACTTCTAGGTTATCTAGTGAGATTAAACCCTTTTTACATGGGATTCACCTTCAGTATCAGGCTTAAAGGTTGCCGTAGTTGTGGAACTTGCTCAATAAAATCACCATCCTCTGTGCCCCCATGTGCATTTGCTCTTAAGTGAGGTGAGCGTTTTCTCTGTAATTGTGTAGGTGCATGTGTGTGTGTGTGTGGGGGGGTCTGCTTTCTTTCTCATGTGAGAATCATACACAGGTGTTCCCTGATTAATGATAAAGTTATATCCTTGTAAATTCATCATAAGTTGGAAATAATTTACAAATCTATTAAGCACACCTAACTTACCACACATCATAGGTTGGCAAGGCAGCATGCTGTGCCAGTTGTTTATTCTCATGATCCAGTGGCTGGCTGGAGCTGACGGCTGCTGTCACTGCCTAGTACCCTTAGAGAGTGTCATGCCACTAACAGTTATTCCGAGGAAACAACAACAATATTCAAAGTATCTTTTCTACTGAATGTTCACTGCATTTATACCAATGTTTAAAAAATTTGTCATTCATCCTAAGTAAGACACCGTGCATTAAAAAGCAGGGTTCATTATTTATCTTTGAACAAGTACCTCCTATGGTTCAGTCAATTTTTTTTTTTGCTGAATTGATTTCAATAAACTGAGAATTATTATTTGAAACTTAAAAGTGCTTCAAAAACCCATTATCATTTAGAGTTAAAATGAAATATACAAAACCACCCAAAATTTCAAGTCTTTTTGACTTTAGAAAAACATCAAGTCGGTTTCATGTTCTATTGAAGTCACTTGGCACAACATCAAATGCAGAATTACCAGATTCATAAACAGTTTCCCTGCAGCAATGCCTTCCTATATTTCTGCTTTATTACTCCCCCAGTGGTCATAGCAATGCAAAACCAAGTCCAAAATTTAATAGTTCTGTTTCCCAGTAATCCTCTCAAAGACTAGCTCTGTTCCTTATAATACAAATTAAAACCGACATGTTAGAAATTTAGAGCATTATCTTGAAGATTAAAAAAAAGAAAATTATTAAATGCAGACACAGGATCCTGTCTTACTTCTTTACAGTCAACTGTAAAACATACGGATCTAATTGTGTTAATTGTGACAGCTTAACTGGAATTCAGGTTCCTTGACTTCAGAGCCCCATAGAGGATTAGTAAAGTAGATTTGTGAGTGTGTATGAATGGGTTATGGAGGTACAACCTTGGAGTTTATTTTTGGCCCCTGGCATCCTTTCTCAATGGCATTAGCTTCCTGCTCTGGTTCCCAGTCATATAAAAGTACACAACTTTGCTGTGCAATACTCTTCTGCTGTGATGTTCCTGCCTTGGAGCCACCCAAAAATGGACTGAATCATCTGAAACTGTGGTTCAGATGAACCACTACTCGTCTAAGTTGTGTCAGATATTGTGTCTTAGTGATGCAAAATGACTAATATAGAAAATTGGTACCAGGAAACTAGAGTCACTCTTATGACTGTATATTTCCATGGTGTTTAGAAGCCTTTGTAATTGATTTGTAGGAGAGTTTAGAGTTTGGAGATGTAGGCTAGAAAAACTTTAGAATATTACACACACAATTTAATTTGTAATTCTAATTGGAAATCAGAAGACTGAAATGCAGATAAGAATGCACACAATAAAGGACAGACTCATAAGCAGATGGTCACACAGGCTTCCAATCTAAGTAGTAACAAAACAGAGGGATCAGGTCACTATTTAAGCAAATCACACCCCCACAAAAGACTCATAATAAAGTAGATTTAGGGAAAAAAACATGAAAATACAAGTATCTAATTGTTTTTAATGCTTATATATCCAGGAAGATCTTATGCATACATGAGTTCCTGTAAGGGGCCAAAAAAAAAAAAAAAAGAAGAAGAAGAAATAGCCAGTAGTATTTGGAGAAATATAGGCAAAATTGAGAAAGCTAATACCGGAATGATTATAGAGGAGGCAGGTTTTTTACAGAAAATCTAGTTTTGTTTTAAGTCATATTATACAACTAGAATTAAAACTGAAGAAAACAGGCAAAATCCCTACCCTTATAAAATTTCTTGTCAAGTAGAAAGAGATATTAACACTGGATAAACAGATTGTAACTTTCTCCTTCCTAAGCCAAACATTGCCATGTTGTTTGTTTGTTTGTGTCTTGGTTACTTTTCTCTCATTGCTGGGAGAAAACACCTGACACTCAAATTAAGGAAGGAAAGGTTTGTTTCTTATGGGTTTTGGAGGTTTCAGTCCATAATCAGATGGCTCCAAGGCAGGGTGGCATGGCACTGGGGCAACACTTCAAGGCAGCAGCCATAACAAAAGGGGAAAAAAACCCTCTTCTCCTGGCTAATACTGTACCCAGACCACCCCTCCATGGGTGGGTGTAGCACTCACAAAATCTCTGTGCCCTCCTCTTGCACAGGATGAATATATTTACAAAGTTAGAACCCTGGTTCTCAGCTGAGTCTGTCAGTTAAACTTCTAAACTGCTCAGGTTGACACATTGTATCAACCCTAACAGTTTGTTTGTTTTTAACAGAAATTGGTATTTATTTCATTCTAGGGAAATGACAACCAGTGATAGTAGGTGACTTCTTGCTCAACCAGGCTACACTTGGCCATGCCACTGTGACTACAGGCTTAGTTCTGCCTCCCCACAGTAGAATGTGAGAGAAATGCCAGTAGACCCAAACAGACAGTATCCTGAGAAAGTAATGTCCAGCAGTACGCAGCTCATTTGACAAAAGATCCTTTCCTAAAGAACCTTCAACATCTGAGCCTACTGTTTTCTAGATGCTCCGCTTTCACACTACAAGTATAAGCACAAGCTTTCTATCAAACACTGGGGTTAAGTAGTCAGCATCCTTTCCCAGACAAAAACATTCTTGTACAGCTGAAAAATGTCAATGATTCTCCCAGCACAGACCACCACCAGCACAGAAAGGAGGTGTGAACCTGCTGTTCATTTGCTTTTAGTCTTCAAAGGATGGGAGAAGTGGTTGGCCTTGAGCTTCAGATTTTAAAACATCTACTTTACCAAATAAAACTACTTGGGTTCAAATTTCCCTTTTTAAAAAATTAACATCATTCTTAGTAACAATTAAGAAAGTAATACAAGAAACTGATAAAAGAAATGAAATTCCTTCATGATCTGATTCTGCATAGATAAAAACAAGTGACAAAATATTTTTCCCAAGATAATGTGAGTTAAATGGATATACCCTTGTGAAAGATTTGTTGATGTAAGATAGAGCAAAATGTGGCCTATAGTAAATAATGTATGTCATATTTCAAAATAACTAAAAGAGATGATTTTACATGTTTTCATCATAAAGAAATGACAGGTATTAGAGGTATATGTTCTAGTTACTTGGTCATTTCAAATTTTGCAAGTACATCAAAGTATTACTTTGTACTTCATAAATATATGTACTGAGGACATATTAATGAAACATGGAATGAAATAAAATAAAATAAATTTTTAAATGTGATTTTAAAAAGTACAAAACATGTGGGTAGTGTCCTAGCAGCTTATGTAACTGGTAAACTTGCTGTAGCTCAGAATTTCTTCCTATTTTCAGAACACATTTAAGAGTAAGCATGTAATTATCTTGATCTGCCTAGAAATTTTTCTCCTTTTTTAGTTTAATCTCATAGTATAGTTCTGTGTAATAGAAATAAAAGAATTAAATAATGAAATAAATGGAAAAAAAACCTGTTTTTAAATGTGCTACTAGTAATAATAATAAGGGAAAAAGAAACAAGCGAAATTAATTTGAAAACACCTTTTATTCAATGAGATTTATCTAAAATATTATAATTTCCATAAAAGGTCACAATGAAAAAATCATTAGTGTTCAGACAGCAAGGCACATACTTGTAATCCTGGATATTTTACTTACAGTATTGTACTTAAAGTATTTTACTTAAAGGCTGAGGCAAGAGGGTTGTAGATTTGAGGCTATCCCTTGGGAAATGTAGTGAGACCATAACTCAAAATAATGGAGAGGAAAACTGAAGATGTAGCTCATTGTTGGAGGGCTTCCCTACCACATGTGTGAGGCTCTAGATATATATATATATATATATATCTTTAATAAGTCATTTTGGTTGTTTGTTTCACTTTTGGACTACGCTTTCAAAGCTTGGTGGCAACTTCATACCAACAGTATATCCAAATGCAGTTTAGCTACATATTAAGAGTTCACATATGACTGTTGGCTATTGTATTAAAAAACATAATACTATAGCAATGAGACTCTTATTACATCACTGTTTAGTGCTATGTATAGGATAACTTTTGTATAAAGGTCAAGACTTAAAAAATAGAGCATGATGAAGATGAAAATCATTTTCTAAGATATAATTTAGAAATAAATCATGTGATACTTCACATAATTCCACTGTTTGAAAGTATTATTTCATTTTCCAAAAGTAAGTAATTAATTCCTTGTTTACTGGATGAGGAAGCATAATATTGTTTAACACTAAAAATTCTTTAGGATAAAGATGTTTAAGTGCTTTATTCTTGATTGATGTCAGTCCTTTGTCTGTGGAATAGCTGGCAAAAATAAGTTAGACACACAAATACTGCATTGCAAATGACTTCTTTTATATGAGAAACATAATCTCTCTCTCTCTCTCTCTCTATATATATATATATATATAGTGTGTGTGTGCGTGTATTGGGATATAGAGAGATCAAAATAGAAGCTAGATGTTATTAAGCAGAGAGAAGTTCATTTACTACCGTAGATTACATATTTATCTGTTTTAAATACATGTCAATATATGCTAATTTGTTTTATTTATACAAATAGTTTTTCTTAGTTCATTATTGAAAGGAAAGTTTGTGTCATTGCATGTTTGTTTCTTTTTTGTAGCAATCTGTTTGGTTTATGTCTTTTACTGAATATTTTGAAGATAATGATACACAGTGTAATAATCATTATTCTCTTATGAAATATTGTTTTATTTTTTCCATAAGAAAAAAAGATGTTTTAAAGCATGAATATATCTGTTTCTTTTTTACTTTTATACAAGCTAAAACAAATAAAGCAAAAACTGTCAGAGATGTATAACATGCATACTCTTTAAGAAATAAAAATCAGGTTTCATAATAAAAGTCTCAAGAACTTCCAGAATTATAGTGACTTAAGGCAGATATGTTAACTTTTGTGAGTCTACTTTTGAAATTGAGTTTGTCTTTTAAAAAAAAATTCCTGTAAAATAATTCTTTTGCTTTGCTTTCCATGTAAGCCAAATGCCCACAGCCTTATTGTCCTGTGGATCTCAAGACAAGTCAGAGGTTGATTGCCAGGTTTTGCTCACCCTTTTCATGCTAGTGTTTGACATCCTGCAAATTCTTCTTTGAATCTTATCTGAGTCACAAGATGTGTCTTCTTGTTTCTCCAGAACCAGCAGGCAGCCTTGTCATGCTCTTCCCAGGTCAGGTTCCCTCTGGGATGCTTCCTTAACTCAATAGATAATTTCGAGATGATTGGCCCTTTTGGCAAACCTATCTTTTAAGTCTGTTTAGCAGTTTAATTTAGTGATGGCTCTAGCATTATAATTTTTTCTCCCATTGTAAATGAAAGAAAGAAGCAACTATCCTGGTGACACACATGGTCAAAATGGTTTTATTCACCAGCGAAAATGGACTTCTCCCTAGTGTTATATTATTCTTTGACCTGGCTCCTCCTGTGACTCTGACTGTGCCTGCCTCTCAAGTGGTTCTTATCAAAGTAGACAATTTCTGTCTAAGTCTTTTCCCTGTGTGTCAGATCAGGCCCTTGGGTCCAAATGATAGTCACAGGTCATTTTGTCTTCTATTTCAGCATTATCCCAGCCTGTACCTGTATCGTAGAACATACTGCTTGTTATATCTCCAACGTTGATAAAGAAGCCAATTTTATGATAGACATTTAATATTTTGACAGAATGATTTTTAAATATTTTACAATTCTTTATTCTCATAATACAATAATTTATTTCATCTTTGATAATTATTTTGTAACATTCAAACTACTACTTTTCAAAAGTAGTTATAGATTGATTTTTAAATACAAAGATTTATTATTTGTCTATAAAAGTAAAAAAAAAAAAAACTATAAAAAATCAGACCATAGAGAATTCTATACATTGGCTTCTATACATTGTCTTGTAATTCCTTATTCTTCTCAGGTTTGTTTGAAGTTTTTCAAAGGTCTTTTGTATTCTATTTCTCGTAAGGATCATATGTATTAATTGAACAATATAATTTTTGATTTTATTTATAATGGCTATGCTGTTTTGATATATTTGCTAAATATGTAATAGTTCATGCATGAATGTACCACAAATAATTAGTCAATCTCTAATGGTGGATAATTTAAGTTTTTTTCTAACTGTTTTTCATTAAAGCCTCATTGTTAAGAGGCATATATATATATATATATATATCTTATAATTATATTATAAGATTTATCTTACAAATCTGTATAAAAATATAAAATGATTGTAAAAAATACAAATGACTACTTTCTGGGATAGGCTTTTTACTTTTTCTATTATTACTTTGTTTCCTCAATTTACATTTATTGAATTGTCATATTTACACCTGTGTATACACATGAAACATATAAACATAACACTAATTTACTTATGTATTGTCGATAGATAAAATGAACAAACTTTTAGTGGCATACTATTGTAAAGTTTGATTCAAACAACAGTGTTTTCATATTATTTTCTTAGTGAGGCATCTGTGTACATTTGATCTGCTATTTATCACCTATTGTTGTTATTTTTATCATCATCACAAACTAGTCTTTCTTTTCCTTGTTACTTTGGAACTGAAGACAGAATATAGGGGTTTCACACTGAGTAATATCCCCATTCCTTATTCTAATTTCTTATTTTGAAACAGAGTTGCACTAAGACACTCACTAAGTTGCTCAGAACAGGCTCAGCCTTGAGATCCTCCTGCCTCAGCCTCGGAAAGTATTGGGATTGTGAGCATGCCCCCAACAAATCTGGCTATATTTTTCTGAGTTCAATGTTATTGTAATTGGAATCATACTGTAACTCCATTCACTCAGGGTAACATGGAATTGATTGTTATGCTAAGGAAATTTAAATTACTCATTTTATCTCCTATAGACATGCAATTATTTCAGGCTGTAAGGAGGATACCATATATGAGTTTATTTCTGTTCCATTGCTATCCTTTTTAAAATGCTAAATTGATGAGTATAATTCTGACGTTACCCTTGACAACACGTTCTGTGCAACCTCTAAGTATGAGGTCTTCCTTTTTTGTTTTAGTTTCTGTTTTATGTTTTAATTGACTACAGTAATTTTAGATGAGTGCTATAATCAGGGATAATGGCGATTAGCAGGAGATGGACTGATTCTTTAAAAACACTGCCAAAAAATGGAAAAAAGTGTTCATTAGTATAAAAATCTTGTGTGAGTATTGTTGGAAAATTACAATAAAATCTATAACTTTGAGAATTAAAAGCTGAAAAGATTTGTGATTAGCACACCTATACTGCAAACAATACAAAGAGAAATTTGTTGAGCTTAATAGAAATTATGCAAGATGAAAAGCTGAATGTACTAAAAGGAATCTAGAACACTTTTTTCCTTTATATCATTTTCTCTAGCTGCCTTAAGTTTTTCTTATTGATTTTTGTTTTCAAGGGGTTCTCTATATTATGCCTACAATTTTTCTTTCTATCTCTCTTTTGTTTAGTTAATATCATTCGGCAGGTCATATCTTTCCCTTGATATATTTTTCTCTCTTCATCATATAATATAATTTCTATGACTCTGCTTCTCAATACTTTCTTGTCCTGTGTACTCTGCTGTTCAGTCCTTTCAGGGAACTGTTCAATTACTCTATTCTATTCTAGAAATGCCATTTGGTATTATTTGATGAATTTCCATTTCTATGTAGAGATTCTTTATATCATTAAGATTATATATTCTGTCAAATATATTTACTATAACTTTGAATTGTCTACTGCTTACTCTACAAGTGGCCTACAGACTTCAACTCCTGTCTGAATGAAATTCAGCCACATGACAAGATGAAATGATAGACTGAGATTTTCTTCTAGGTGACTATTTAAAATTAGCTGAAATTCCATTTAATCAAGATGTTTCGCTTTTAGGTATATTCCTGAGAGAGATAAAGCATCATACTAGAGTCGTACATCCATACTTATATTTATAGCAGTGCAATTTAAAATAGCTAAATCTTGGAAGTAGACTCTATACCCATTAACAGATAAATGGATAAAAAGTATAATATTTACGTACAACAGAATACTTCTTTACCATAGAGAAGGAAAAATTTGAGTTATTTGTAGGAAAATAGATGCACCTTATGGTCATAAAGTTAAATGAAATAAGACTTTGCACACATAGTTTCTCTTATATGAGAAAATCCAAATGATAAATAAATAGCAAAACAAAAAATAGATAATATGAAATAGGGAGAAGATCTTTTGGAAAATGAAATGGGACCAAGAGATGGAGAGGAGAAATGAGAGGAAGGAGATGAAAAAGAATTAAGATGTGTTATATACATGTACAATCCTTGCTCAAGGAATATGATGCTTATGTATTGAAAACATGTACTAATAGAAATAAAAAATATTTTAAAATAATATAACATACTTTAAAATATTTTGGAAGACCTTTAAAAGTATAAATTAAAATAATGCAAAATTTAATATTTTAGTATTGTATTTTTAAAATTAAGATAAATATACTTAATAAATAAAATCACATTTCAATTTTAAAAAGTAACTATGAAGTTAAGATTACTTTTATTCTCCCCCAAAATTATGCCCCAAAAGCATAAAGATTTAAATCTGTTTTGAGCCAGTTTGGGGATACATTAAATCTTGGAAAGTACTCCCAAAAGTGCAGGAGAAAAGGTGATCATTTTGAACAGTTCTTGAAGGGGATAAAATGGCCATGTCAAGGAAAGTGGTGGTCAATCATTCTTAAGTAATAGGATACATTTTCAACTACTGAAGAATAAACTTATAAGACAAAATAAGATAAAATAAAATAAAGTGGCTGATAGGAATCAGATTGGTGGCATGTACACTTGTAATCCTAGCACTCTGGAAGGCTGAGGCAGGAGGACTGAAGTTTCATTGAACTCTGTGTAATTCAGAGAATTGGGGAGCCCTTTCTCAAAAAAAGGGGGAAGAAAAAGGAAAAATATGCTGGATGTTGCTTCTTGTAAAGTCCCTGAATTCAATCTTCAGTGCTACACACACACACACACACACACATACACACACACACATGAACACATACTGAAAATATCCTGATATGTCAAATAAATCAATTCCTGATCAGTTGAAGTCCAATAAACATTTCCCACATGCTCTCTTTTCCCTTTCTTCCACATTGTAGAAAAAGTAGCAACCAGCTCAACCCTTTCCGACAAATTTACTCCATGATAGGAGATTCAGGCTGAGCTGGGACATAGTGCAGGAGTTAGGGCAGTGAAGAAAAAGACGTTATTTTATTTTATAAAACCCTAAATTTCTAAATTTTTGTGTTGTTTTCTTTTGCTTTGCTTTTGATTGTAGAGTTTTTAATTATTTCTTAGAGAAGATTAATTTTATGTTTCAGAATAATAGATATTTTAAGTCACTTTTATATAAAAATGAGGAAAACAATTTATGACATCTTGTAGAAAGCATTCAGTACCAAGAGAGGAACTGATCACGGAAAGAGGTATCAACAGTGTGAAGTACTATGTGAAGAAAATTGTTTCCTGATTTATCCTCATTCTACTTAATTGCTTTATTTTCCCCCAGAGATTTGTGTTTGCCTTTGCAAGGTAGTGGTAATAACTTGCTATCATTTTAATCTGTCGGGAGTTTTGTTGCTATTGCTCCTAAAGGTTGATATATATTGATGATTTCTCAATAAAATATATTTTTTATTTCTACCTTCTGCCTGGAGCCAAGATAGTTCACAAGTCTCTATGCCCCCTCATCTTGAAGGATGAGTTTTATTTTTAAGTTCAATAAAGAAATAGCCTCGTTTCACAAGAGAACACCAAAACCGATTACTCATCTTGCTTTGCCTGTGTATTTTCTCTCTTGACCCCACTGATACAGGAGAAAGAAACTCCCGATCTGCTAGATATCCTGTACAAGTTCATACTTTCTAAAATCAAAGAATGAATTTTAGGAACAATGGAGGTTAACAGCTGAATATATTGATCCAGAGAAAGAAAGTTTCTGACTGAGAGAGAGACTGAAGATGTCCCGAGTGGGTTGCCATAGACTCTCTTTTCTAGGAACTTTCATAGAGCAAAACCAGGGAGTGAGGTGGGTCTGAGGTGGGGAAAAATGGCAAACCACAAGATGGGAATAAGGTGGTCAATCAATATGATCACAAGCATAATTGCTCAGGTAAAATTGATTAAATTGATTAAATGGGTAAATGAGTCACATAGTAAATGGGCGTGAATGCAGAACGGGGGCTCTTCCTGTAGGGCGTTGGATTAGTGGCTCCTTCTGGCTTCCATGGGGTGACTGATACCTATTTAGAATACCAATCCCTGATGTTCATCCTTTGGAAGTATGTAAGTACATTTGTTTTATCTTATGTCTTGAGATCTGGCTGACAAACTCAACTGCTGGTAACTCCACTGCCCCAATTACAGATATATGGAAGGGATAGTAAGCCAGAGACATGAAACCGCTCTAGGGAGCTGTTCATGGTAAAACCAGCTTATTCTGAAAACTTGCAAATCTGTTGGCACTTATTCTGTAGAATTCTTTTTCTTTTAACTTAATAAAACCTGAACCTTTAAAAAACATTATTAAACATTTTCATGTTTTGTAATGCTTTATTTTCAGTATGCCTTGTCTATTAGTTTCAAGTAATAGAACTTTCATCCCTTTGAGAACAATTATTTTACATTTAAAGTACTGATGTTTGTATGCTTATAGTTTAATTTGGATCTCTGTCTCTTCTCTCTCAGCCTCTCTCTCTGTCTCTCTGTCTGTCTCTCTCTGTCTCTCTCTTTCTAAAGTTCAGATGCTGGGTTGGTTGTGGCTGTGGGCTCACAGTCCCTGGGCTTTACTTTTGGGAGGTGTGAACTCCAAGGTATAAAGCTCACAAGTTCTGAGAAAGGCTTGATCCTTTCTCCATTCACTTTCCCCTCACTAGGTAATACTGTCATCCTGTATTCTCTGTATTTTAAACCTGAACACTGTTCAAGTGTGAGCACCTAATGTTCAAAAGCTCTAGTTTATGTGTTCAAGTGCTTAAGCAAACCAACCTGCATCTGTGGCAGTTTACCTGCCTCTGTTCAGAGGCCTTCGGTGCCTATCCTTCAGGTCACCTCTGCAGGGATCAGGGGGCAGGCAATGCTGTTCCTAGGACAATAGGTACTTTATGAACCTATTGTGGGGCAGCAGCTCCATGTCTGCCTTTACTTAGGACTAAAAAGTCCCCACCAGATTCAGCTGTCCACTCTTTCCCTGGGCTTTCCTCAACTCAGATAAGAAAATAGAATGGTCTTATGACTCTCAGTATTTCTTGCTTTACAAAAATTCATCAAGTTTCACGCTGAATTTCTTAAATTAGAAGAGCTTCAAGATCGTGCCAAACAGTGCCATTACCTCAGAAAATTTTGGTAGTATTTGTTATAATTTAATTCCCTTATTGGTCATAGACTATTAAATGGGCAAAGATTTAGGAAGCAAATTGATCTGGATTGGATTCATTAGTCTGGCTATACCACATACTATGAGTTTGACTGTTTACTAGAGTGTGTGATATGTTATAGACAATAAAGTCATTATTTTACATATGTAATCTCAGTTAATCTTGGCCAAAATATTCTAGGACAAAAGTGAGCATGAGAGGAGAAAATAGAGCAATATAAGGTCAATAACTAGTAACGGAGCAAACTCAAAATTTCTATGACGATGACACTGCTCAGCATGATCTTGGAGCTCAATTAAATTCAATATTAAACTTGATGAGTATTTGTAAAGAAAGAAATGCTGAGAGTCATAAAATCATTTTATTTTCTTATATGGAACGAAGAAAAAATTTAAATTTGTGTGAATATCTTCTAAGTGTATGTTTATAAAGTGATATATAAGAAAGAATACTTGTTTATGAAATACTTTTATGTAAGTTTAAAATTAAAGATTTGGAGCCTAAATCTTTATCCTCATTAAAGACTTTCTGGAGCTTTTTTTTTTCTAATAGTAAGTGCTATGGGAATAAATTATTGTAATGAAATAATGAGTAAAGAAGTCATTTTAAATTAATCTTATATGATAAAAAATCTGTAACAAAATCTCTACTAGACTTAATTTAAATTCATTGATTAAGTTTAAATACATTTAAAGTTTATTTTTTCTTCTTCATTTAGTATCAACTCAAGGAAGTCACTATACATGCTAGTTAATGTACCATTGCATATGCAGGATATACTACAGGGACAAATCAATGATCTTTCCATCAAGTTCACTGGGGAGATTCTTGGTTTTAGCTAATGCTATTTGTCATCTGTAGCAGTGGAGTTACTTTCCTTTGCTCGAACTTATGGTCATACATTAAAAATTACTTAGAAGATAAGTAGCTAGTCAAATTTCTAACTTGATATACTCAAGATAAGACAACTTCCTCACTAAGGTAAATACTTGATAGATAATGAAATACCCCAGAAAGTTTCTTGAAAATATCACTAAAACCAGAATTCTGTACAATAACATTTCTCGCAATGCTACTAAACTTTCTTTTTCTGTTATTTAATAAACTATAGATAGGGAATTTTATTCAATCAGAATGAGAAAGCTCTGAAACAAGAATGATTGTATGACCCTTAATGATTTCTTGGCTCAGGATAGTAGTTCCTTGCCATGTATGCAATAAATGAATTCTATGCAAATCAGACACCACAAATTCAAATGCATGTGTCCTGTCCTCTGATGCGAATGAGGAAACAACCAGGTAAATGACAAAGCAGGAGCCTATTGCAAACGTTCAGCTGGCACAATTTGAGACGAACAGCTAGCAAGTCCCTCAGGCTGGCTGTAATCATACAGAAATATGTGTCCAGTGCTGTCAGACTTTTCCAGTCTTTTGAAAAATTTTTATTCCAGATTTTTGTTTGAAATATTCAATATTGAAAACATTCTGCTTAATAAATATAATACCTGGATAGATTGCATAATAGTCACGTAATCCATGGGCACATGATAGTTCTAGTAAATATATGTCACCACAGAATAAAAACAAGTGAAGGAGAAAGAGAGAAAAATACCTCCCCAGTGGAAGAGTGCCCAATGTTTATTTTTGGAAGTAGAGGAAGAAGAAGAAGAAGAGGGAGAAAGGAGGAGGACAAGGAGGAGGACAAGGAAGAAGAGGAGAAGGTGGAAGAAGAGTAAAAAAAGAAGAAGAAATAAAAGGATGGAAACTGATAAAGAAAATCAGGAATTGAATTTTGAAAAAAGAAACCCAGTGGCTGATAATCATGAGATTTTTATAATTCAATTTTGGTGGATTTCAGCATCCAACAATTGGGTTTCTGCTCCATATTGCTTATACAGATTCTTTTTTCTTGGATATATTAGTTCAATTTGTAGTCTCAGTTTCCTAATTTGTAAAATGAAAACCATTAATATAATTTGAGAGGATTTTACTAAATTATGAATCTGAAATTTTACAAATATCTAAAACTAATGTTTGTATTACTTCTTGTTTGACTGGGATTAAAAGAATATGCCTCTCAGAAGGAAATGTCAGGGCTAGGGGTTTAGCTCAGCAGGCGTAAGTGCCTGCCAAAAAGTAACCAGCATTTCTGAAAGATGACAAGATATTATTCATGTGCAATCATAATATTATTTTCTCCTGAACAGTTATTTAAGAAACCTAATGTCAATTAAAGCAAATGTTTTAAGATCAAGGTCTTGCTTTTTAATAGTACATGAAAGGAACCATGGGACAAGTAGTGTCTGAACATACACTGAATTTTATTGTTACTAGACAAGAGTTCTACTTAGGGAACACATCTTTCAAAATGGACTGTTAATCTGCCTGATTTTTGTCACAAAGGGAGACATTATGTTGATTATATTGGATAATAAATGCATATGCACTTTTATCTGCAGGGAATCATTGCCTGTCTTCCAAGACTGTTCAGTATAAATATACTTGAAAATAGAAGTCAAAAAAGTACGTTGGTGACTTAAGAGATATAAGAAATATAAAAAATTGTGCACAAAAGACACACACAAACCATATTCCAATATTCTCAAATAAGTAGAATAATATCCAAATTTCAATATTTACAGCCTTCTGAATTTCTTAATAAGCATTGTTTCACATTCTACTTTGGAAAATAAAAATCAGATATTTTATCTATTGAGTAATGATTATTTACTTTCCTGGCTTCATGTATAGTATTTAAGGCTAAAAATTAAATCAAATAGCTTTTGGTCTACAGTACTGACCCATCAAAAAGATCTAAGCATGTGTGTCAGTCATCAACTGTATTATAGTAGAAATGCATACGGAGTTGGATCAGTAGAAAGAAGGGTTCAATTTTGCTTGAGAGATCTCCTTGTAAAGTGGACCTTTAGGAACATGGAATCTTAATTGCTCAAAAGTGGTGAATCCTCTAGTAAGATTTCAAGAAAGATAGGCTTTTAATGGGAAGGAGTAAATGAGAGTGTTCAGACTACAGAAAAATCAGACAGTAAGAGAAGCCATGGCACAGTGAAGGATTTGCAAACACCTGTTGTTTCCAGAACAGAAGGATAGAAAATGATCCTGTAAAAATGGGCACTTGCGCCATTCTAAGCCATTTGGACATTGTCCTAGTATAGTAAGAGCCAGTAAAGATTTTAAGGATACATACTCACTTGATATTACACTAATTCTTTTCAGTTAAAGCAAGAATAATGTTGACTCCTTAGTCTGTATGAATGGCTTTATTGAGGCACACAGACTTAAAAAAATACAAGCATGTTTTTTCTTATTTTACTTGAAACTAGTAAAGGTGAATTAGAGTGAATACTGAAGGAGTGAATTAAGGAGAATTAGGGTGAATCAAGAAGGAGAAAGAGGTTGAGAAGTCTGTCTGCAAACAGTTCTTCTAAAAGCTGTTTTGTTATACACAAGCAGGAAAGGTACTTTGGAATTTCTAAAAGTACAATAGCAATAGTTCTGGCTTGGGCTGAGGGGGTAGGTGGCCAATGGTATAGTAATGTACAGGCGCTTCATGTCTCCTAGCATACAGGATTAGCTGAGTGCATTTCTCACTCTTACTGGTGACCAGGTGAGTTAAGAAACGATAACAATACTCAATGACTGAGGTTCCTTAAAGAAAAAAAAAGTTTAACGTATCCTTAAAACGTCTTTAAAAACAATACAAATGTTTTTGAGCACATATGTACACCTTACTGGTGCTTTTCTAAGAGTTTTACATGTACTAAAATTTAATTTCTAAACACATATACTAAAATTTAATTATCAAAATGATTCAAACAAACAGATAGGTTTTTATTTTATTTTTTATAATTACAGAAATTGAGATAAAAGTGGCATCTTCAATATCACAAAAGGACCAAATCAAGATTCTCTAAAACTGGTCTGCCTCAGCTACTATATTCTTAGAAACAGTTACATACTGATAAAATAGTTACCACACTGAAATTTCAAACACATTCACCTCATTTTAAAGGCTGTTAGTCTTTAAACTCTAAGGCAAAAATAAGAAATAAAGAAAGGAATACTTCATTCAAAAGTGGGTTTTGACTGTAGGTCACATAGAAGACCCCTTACCCACATGGCTGGGGGTACAGTAATCTCGCTTGGAGAGGATTTTCCCCAGCTGCTCAGGGCAAGAAGGTTAGTAAGGGTGGATAATATTAGGCACATAGCGATTGTATACTACCAATGCATAGACTCATATATTCAATTATATATACTATATATAAAACAAGGGTAATAGAAATTGAAAGGGATGGATTCTTATTGGCTTTTGAAGGTAAAATGAGAAGATGCAGTGACTGATTTAACATGTCAGACTATAAGGGAACACAGTAGATCATGTAATGACTGAAGAGGTTATGTTCTCAATTCAGATTATGTCAATTTAGATGATGACTTTTAGAGTTCCAAGTAGAGATGCCTACTAGGCATTCCTTAAATGGTTGTGAAGTTTAGGAGTTAAGTGTAGGATAGGTCTGAATCAGGTAGGTATAAGAGTATTTGAGCATCAGGAATCATGAAAATGGAAAGATTACATAATTAAAGGGTGCAGCATGAAGGAAAATTGTTCTGATGAGCACAGGATAATAGCCCGATATCAAAAAAATATGAAAATAAATATTTATAGAGAATGAAATTAAAGACATCACAGTTTCACTAAGACCATAAGAGTTTCTAAAAACAAATTTCATCATTTTCATTTTAATTAATTTAATTTAAATTTAATTTTTAATTAATCATGAGCTATAAGATTGTTGGTGATAAAAAAAGATTGTTGGTGATTGTACAAGAGCTAATTTAAAGAAGTAGAGGAAATTGCATTCAATTTGCATAAATTTTAATTAAGAAAAAAGAAATCAATTTACTTTTTCAAGAAATAAAACTGTAAAGTGAAAGAGTAAATGAGAGAGAGATAGAAGTAGGAGGACCTGCAATGAGGACATTTATCTTATTGGCTAATTTTATAGACAAAAATAAAGTAAAAAAAAAGTTCAGAGATAATTTTTAAAATACAAAAAGGCTTAAAGATAAAAACAGAGTGCCATTACTCTAACTGTTTCAAATATGTACACGTTACTATGCCCGATTCAAAGATTGTGGAAAGAAAACAAATATGCCACAAAAAATCTAAAAACATTCGAAAGTATGAGGTAGAAAATTTATATAAACTAAATTATGATGCATTGCCATTCCCATTTGTTCAGCATCCCTTCAATAAAAAGAATGTTGGCAATCAAGATTTCTATACTGAGATATCTGGCATGCAGACAAATCATACTGACAAAGTAAAATTTGTTCACCTCTGTCACATACGTTTAGTTCAAGCCAAACATCAAGAGAAATCAGTCCTCACCCCACCCCTACTGCGTCTCCCTCTTGTTTTAAGTCCAGCATACTTTAAATGCTCAAGCAAACTATTTTTTTTTCTAATTGGATACTCTGATATTGAGGCATATTTAAGTGACTTTGCGAATATGTACTCAAAAATGTGTGCTTAAAAATGATCTCTATTTATTTGTGGAACTATATCTAATGTCTCATAGTCTCCTAAAACAAAAAACGTAGACACACGTAAATATGTAGATGTGTATAACCTTAAGTTAGTCGGTGAAGGGGACGTGAAGAGTAAAATAAAATGTGGTCCTCAAATGACTTGCAAACTGCTTTGAAAAAGCAAAACAAAACATTACACTCAGCATATGTAGGATAGTCTTTTTATCCTATTTGGCTTGCAAACAAGTTTATTCAGGTAAGTCATCCAGTGCCAGGTGTAAGTATGGCTGATGGATTGCACTGATGTATTCAAAGTGCCTTTTCCTGTGATCAGATGCAGATATTTGCAAAAAGCCTAGCTAAAAAAGGAAAAAGTACAGGAAGCCCACACCATGGCTTTGACCTTATTAGTATGGCGTTCTAAACAACTTCCACTAACCACCTTTGGGGGAAATATTTGATAAATATGCACATATATAAAGACAGTACCTCATACAATGAGATTTCTCATACATTTGGATTTTCCTACAAAGTATTTGCATTTCCTAAAATGCATGAATCTATTTTTTTTCAGGGTTAGCCAGGTATTTTAAAAAAAGCTTTCAATTTTCTACTTAACATTAGTGTTCATGCAACTATTTTATTTAAAATAGCAGGTATTTGAAATGCAGTAATTGATATTCTTTTTGAGATAAATTTTTATCTTGTTATACAACAAACACTGGATTTCTATTTAATTATCTAAGTCAGGCAATCCGTACGTTGCTCAATCTCAGAATATTTCAAACCAAAATGCTAGAGTAATAAACGATATCAAGCACTTTCCACAGACAGGAGTTTCTTCCTCTTCTGTTTTCATATCAGTTTGTTCAAATGAATGCTAGAAATGTTCAAATGGCATGATAATTTGTCTGTTTTCTTTTTACATCATAAAGGTATGAGTCCCTGAGTGCTGTATGGTATTTCTGTTTTTAAAATTTCTGTCACTATACAAAATCTAACATATATTGTACTTTCAATGAATGCTTATTTTAAAAGATGATGGAGATAGATTTTTCCATATATTCCAGTCATGCTCATATTTAATGAATATATGCAAGTATTACATTACATATTTTAAAGGCTATTTTAAAAATATATTCATCAATTAGGAAGATATTTTCAGTTAAGGCTTTATTATAATAACATCTGATTTAGGAACCAATTTTTTTTTTAGATATTACTATGTATGCTGCTGCTTTTCATTTTCTTATGTTACTGTATCTAGAAATAGGTAGTCTGTTTAAAATGTACAGTAGGTTTTATATAGTCATATGTTTCTGCCCCAAATCAAATAATTTGATAACTGATCTGTAATAGAAAACTGAGTTCAATATTTTTCCTCTGATGGCTTCAGGTACTTAATATGGTTTTATGTTTTTAAATTTTTAAAATTTTTTTGCTTTTTCCCATAAGAACCTATAGTAAAATTGAGCATAAAAATATATAAATGGTGACATGCTGCTAATTAATCAAAGTAGGGAAACAATTACATATTTTTCTTTTTCTGTTGATTACAGACATTTAAAAATTAACAAAAATTCTGTGGTATTTGGGAGGACATTGGATCTACCTTCTCCTAAAGACAATAAAGTTACCTGTCAAACAACACTCTCATGTTGACCTAAGATAAGTCAGAATGATGCTATTTTAGTCTACAAATGTCAGCACATCTCTGAGATTTATTTTTATTGTTTTAAGCATATAAAATCCTTATTCTTAAGTTCCAAAAAGATTAAACTTGTAGCATTAAAACTTAGAAATAGAATTATAAAAATAAATCAGAACAGTTTCCCCATTTCCTTGGAATAAATGTTGCCTGATCATATTGTGCCCCTCTAATGATCAGAGAAATTAAGGTTATTTTCGAAATAAACACTGGCATCAAGGAAGACAATGTTCTGTACCCCCAGCCCAATTACCGCACTTTCCCTTTTGATAGCTGCTGCTGCTTCTGCTGCTGAGCTAATTAATTTGCCTTTGAAAGATCAACAAGAAAACTGCTTCCACCACATTTACTCACCTCTTTCTCACCAATATTAATGCTTCATAATTTAATTATCAACATCGTAGACCTAGTGGAATAATCAGAGAAAATTCCCAAAAAATTGCCACTCAATGTTCATAACTTGAGGGGACATTTTTTTCCCTCTGAAGTGAGGCAGACAAGTTGTACCAGGGGCAAAAAGGAAGCACTTATATAAAGAGGAAGATATACTACTTTATAAACCCATTATGACGTACAGAGCATGAGATAATAGAATACTGTATACATTTCCTGTTAGAGAACTCATTTTGATTTCTAAATGGGAAAAGGAAAATAGGAAAAATACGAGAGAGATTATTTTTTTACCTACTTACTGAGATAATAACTAATTATGATTTAAATCCTCTACTTAAGGCAAGTGATTGAGAATCTATGATTATTGACACTATAATCAATCCTGTTCTTTTGCATGTTTTATTTTTGTTCCTTACAAAGATTTTCAATCATCAATCCAAAATTCCCTGAGTATTTATTATATACCAAACTATGCTGAAAGCTTCAAATATAGTTTCCAGCTAAATTCTTAAGTTATCATTGCTTTCTTCATCTTAAAATGGAAGAAGTTAAGAACATAGAGAGGAAGTCTTTGTCTTAATATATTCTTCACCTTAGAACTGTCCAATATCCTGCTCATTAACTACTTTTCTAAAAAGCTTAGCCATATCAGAAGAAGCAAAATTAAATTGCATGACATAGCTAGAAAGACAATGTCTTAACAGATAAGAAGTTATCAGCAAAAAAAAAAAAAAAAAAAGGCACAAATCTATTGACCCAATTCTATTCTTTGTCTTTGTTGTCACCAGTTTAATTGTCTAGTATGTGCCATTTTTGGCCAATTCTAAACAGAAATTTAAAATGTTCTTCAATAATTTATCATTTGTTACACAGTTATATTTATTTCAACTACACAAAACAGAATAATTTAGTACTTATGCTATTATAATATGTATCTATATGCTATTGTAAGGAGCATTAAAGGATAAAAAGTAATCTGTTAGGATAAATGTAGTGTAATGAATGTCAAACAGAACATGAGTTTGGAGCGTGCACCTCCAAAGATATTTTTCTACTTTTTAATTAAATGCTAAATATTTTCCATCTATTCCCCTCAAAGAGGAAGATCTAAAAGAGCAATTAACACCTATTTTCTCCATAGTTCCTAGGTGAGGACTAGGAAACATAAAAGTTGTTTCTACAAAAATAAGAATGTAGTGAAAATATGCTAATTACTACAAGTCAGTATGTGGGATAGAACGTTGCTGGCTGTTTAGAGTCGACAGTAGAGATGGGACATGACCAGAAATCTGGAATGACCTTCATGGAAAATTCTGTACTTTCTACAGTTATCAAGGATAATTCTCAATAAAACCAAGGAAGCTACTGGAAATTATTAAATCTAAAAGATGAATTACTATACATACCAATGTTCACATGTACAGATAATTGTAATTTTGTTTTAATTCCATGATGCACTTTTCAAAGTATAGTAAGCAATCATGTACAGTATTATATGAATTGAATGAACTCTCAACAATAGGAGTACCTTTTAATCGTGTCTGGAACTTAATTTTCTACCAAAAATAAATAACCACGTCACATGAATTATCATGTAACTGCACCCACATATGTACACTAATATAAACACTGAGACTCATTCAAACATGCACTGGTACACACCCACCCACGAAAGTAACACCTGCGTGTCCAGCTTCTATTATCCAGTAAGAAAGTCAGAACTAATGCTGTGGATGTGTATTATTCTTGGTCTAGATGATAACATTGTTTCTTTTCTACTTGTTTGGTTTCAGGTATTTCACCTTCCTAAAGGGCAAGAACACAGTTTTGTGTAGATGAGAGTTATTGTTTCTTCATTTAGAAAAGATAAAGTAGGAATATTTTATAAAGCAGAACAACAAAAGCAGAAAAACAAACTTGGAAACTAGCAGACATAATGAACTCTTTTGGTAAAATTATGATAAAAACATATATAAGTAAGACATAGTGTTGAAGGCCTGTAACGAAAGAGAATGACAAGTTGGAACCAAGCTTTGGCAACTTAGCAATATAGTAAGATCATGTGTCAAATTAACAAAAAGGCTTAGGGTAGAGCTTAGTGAAAAGGCCTGAGTTCAAACCGAAGGTTGGGAGGGAGAAGGAAAGGAGGGAGGAAGGGTGAGAGGGAGGAAAACAGGAATGGAGGAAGGGAGGTAGAGAGAGAAAGAAGAAAATAAAACAAACGTATGAACTCTTTTTTACTCCTTGTAGAATAGTTTCACCTTTTATCAATCTTAACACTACTTAGTGTTTCTAAAATCTCACATATAGCAAGTAAGATAATACATTTTAAGGAAAAATGTATTCTTCAAACTAAGAAGAAAATAAAATGGAAAATATAGTGGCATATAAAATACAGAAAATTAATATTTTTAATTAGTGATATCCCTACTCTGCTAATTATTGTAAACTTTCCAATTCTTTGTTATGGTTTAGATCTAAAATTTCCTCCCAAATTCTCATGTGTGTGGAAGATGATTGACTCATCCATACTCATCAATGGATTTTTCCATTGATAAGTTCAACAGTCTAGTTACTGTTAGGAAGTGGAGCTTGGTGGAGTTTGCACTTGAGGGTGTTTCCTGGAAGGATGCATTCCTGTCCCAGTTTTTTCTTTCTCTCTCTGCTTCCTGGCTGCCATGGGTTGAACAGTGTTTCTTCACTATGACCCTCTTCCAGGCCCTTTCTTTCTTGCAGCCAAAAAACCAGGGACAGAATCCTCTGAAATTGTAAGCAAAAATATTCCTCAAAGCAATTTTATGCGTTTTACCTTCTTTGAAGTCCACATGAATACTTATTTATCTTACATTAGAAACATTAAATTTTTAGAAATGAGGTTTAACAAATTCTCATTATTTCCCATAGTAATTTTTTTTAAAGCATAGTGGAAAGAAAGGCTGCTGACCTAAACTGCTTTCAAATCTTACTTTTAATTTGCAAAACTCTTTGAGAAAGGCCCAATTATCTTCTAAAAAATTTGAAATTTTATTTTAAGAAACATGTAGAAACCAAGTTGAATATAGAGTAAAAGGGAGAGTAGAAGTGGTTGTCCAATACAACATACACTTACAAATGCACCACAAATGTTCATAACCTCCAACATTAATCTTGGTCCTGAGTGTTTTCTTTCAAGATTATTTTGTGTCACTAGAAAACAGTGGAGATTTTCACAGTAACAAAAGTTCAGACTGAAACCTAGGCATCAAATTAGAATTCTTGTACAGAGAGAGAGAGAGAGAGAGAGAGAGAGAGAGAGAGAGAGAGAGAGAGAGAGAGAGAACAAGGTTAGTAAGTGCCGTCATTAATTAGTTTTATTCCTCATGGAGGGGGCAGTTGAAGCTGGAGATCCCATAGCATGCAGGCGGGAACAAGGTCAGCCTCAAGAACACAGTGTTGAGGCAAGCCCATAAATAAACTTCTCTAGTCTTTGAAATACTGGGCACCGAGACAAGTCAGTGGATTAGCCATTAGGTAGGGAGGCTTCACATGATACTCCACCTCCCAAGTGTATAAATAAAGGCACTGTAGTTGGAGCTCTGGTTCCTTCTCCTCCTCCTCCTTTCCATACTTCCTGTCAGGAGAGAGGGCTCCATCTGGCCTGTTTTGTATCCCAACTCTTGTCCTTTTTTCTTCATCCTCTCACCATCTTCACCCTGGAAACTTCGAGAGCTGTGCGGGACAGGGCACCTCATAACATGTAAATCAGAACTCTAGAATGAATCTCTGACTCAGAAAGATATTCAAATAAATCTCTTTTCTCGTTTGTAAATTTCTGAGAAATTTCTCTTACCTCTAAAAATGTAAATTTAGAAGGATGCTTTTTATTCTGTTTTCAGTGATTAATTCTAAAGTATATTTCATCCAGGAGTTTTTTCTTAAATTGCTTCTAAAATAACTTGGAAGGGTTGCTCTACTTCTCTTCTCAGTGAGAAGGGTTACTTGGAGGAGTTTGTCTTCTTGTGAATATTCATAGCTGGAGTTGAGATGGAACAGGTAAGAACAACAGGTGAATATTCAATTTTTAAAATGTATTCCTGGTCCAGTTTTCATTCCACTTTCCAATCTTTCATTTTTTTTTTTTTTTTAGTATTTTTCCAGAAAAAAATCACACTGTCTCAAAAATTGTTTCATGTTTTTCCATTCATAGTAATTATTAGGTAAACAAAAAAGTGACTTTTTTTTAATTACAACCTGTGTTATAAATTTCTAGGGAAAACTTAAAAATTATATTAACTTTATTTTTTGTAGTTTGTTTGTTTGTTTGTGACAGGGTCTCACTATGTAGCTCAGGCTGGCCATTTGCCTCAGCCTCCCAAGTGCTGGAATTTCAGCCAAATGCCACCATGCCCAGCTTACACTGACTTTAAAAATTCAGTATCAAACAGAATGAACTGAGCAAAAACCATAGTTTTGACATTATTTTTATTTCTTGATATATATAAAACTGATATGGCCTGTCATTTTAACTGAACATACATGAAATGTTTTCCAAAGACCTTCAATGTAATACAGTGTCTACTGGTATATATTTTATAACATATTCTGTGATATTTTATCCTTGTATACAATAGGAAATGTGTTACAGCTACTCACTGATATTCTCTTCTGATGGTGTGAAACACATAGAGGGATAGATATATTTCCTGTATAATTTTAAGTATTCTCTAATTACTTTATGAATTAATGTTTAAATTGTAATGAGAAATGGAAATAAAGTACTTTATTTTTTTCCATTCAAATGCCAGTTGAAGAGAATTTGTGTTTTCTTTGATGAAGATGGCAACATTCATTTATTAATTGCAAACCTAGTAAACTTGCAAAATCAATTCTCCCTAAATTATCTTGCACATATCTATACACATATAGATATATTAATGTATCATGGCACATAGAAAATATAAGGTTTCATTTTTATGACATATGTACAAGTAAACCAGTTTTTTTTAAATGTGGGCCCCCTGACAGAAGCAAACATCACTAAATGGATTGTTCATTGGCCTAGTCAGGGATACCTGTTTACTTGTTCACAGATCTGTCTCAAGGGCAACAAGAGCTGTAACACACATCGCAAGCAAGAATCCATTAAGAAAAAAATGCTTCGCAAACAAGAAAGCGTATCTGACTCTTGAGCATGTCCTGCTAGAAGCAATCTTAAAGGCTTTTAAAAAAGTGTCTTATTTCCAGTAAATAATACCACTCCAAAGTACACTTACCAAATGCAATAAGACTACTTGTGCCCACATATGGAAAAATTCCACCATTTTAAAAGTGTGTCTAGGGCCTTGTAAAGTACGGACCCATATGAAGATGTCTCAGTTTTATTCCTCTGGAAAGCTAAGATGGAACTTTAATGAAGTTTGCAAGAAGGACCAGCGAAAGCTTTTATTGGCTGTTTCTGCTACCCTGAAGAACATATAATCTTTTAGTAGATGGGTAAAATTGCTACAATCAAAATGAACACTTAGATTTAGTTCAGCTAGAATCATTAAAAGTACATATTCTCAGATTTTCAATTAAGGAAAAAAATAAAACTAGCAAATATTTTACTTCAAAAAATTAGAAAAGTACTGATTACCATGTTGCCTACTGAGTAAGATACCCATTACTATATATATTTTCATTAGGCTGTAAACTGAGAAGTTTTTCTCTAATTATACCTAAAGATTGTTACAAATTATGATGTTTAGAAAATTTCAAATGCAAAGCAAATTGTACCGCTGTATAAATCAACAATAATATAATTCAGTGTTATAGTGAAACACTTGATGGTGAGACTAACATGCCCATTTTTATTTTCTCCTTTTATTTATGAACAGTGCATTTCCTTCTTCTATAGTACAATAACTTGATTTTCTTTTTTAATCAAAATTTTAAGCCTTACAAGGTACCAATGTAAGCCAAACACAAAGTCTACATGGAGATAGTATGTGCTACCATATAAATATTATTTTTCTAAAAACCTGCATTTGGGGGGAGTGGAAGGAAGAAATTATAGATCCAACAACCTTGTACCTACTATCTATCACCATCTCTGCAAACTCTGACCAAGGAAGAAAGGATTGTGAGACTGGGAGATTGATTTGAATATATGAAAACAAAACAATGTGTATCTTTCTTTCTCAGTGGAGTCCATGAATTAGAAAGATCTAGAAAAAACTTCTCCCCCTCAAAACATTAGGCAGAAACTTAGTGTGACAATCTGGAAGTAGTATGTGTAGTGCGATGGAGTGCCTGAAAGATTATGTCAAAAATATTCTCAGATATTTTAAAATTTTAGTGTGAGACAGATCAGAATTAAAATGTGTCAGTCCTCAAGAATAAATGAAAAGCTCAAAATATAACTGAATCTCTGATATGCGAAAATCAATGAGAGCTGGAATTTTTTTTCTCTTCAGTTTATGAACTGAAAAACTATATTGTCCATGTGTGTGTGTGTGTGTGTGTGTGTGTGTGTGTGTGTGTTAGCTTTTCTAAAATTCTAGTTAACCATCCTTCTAGATGATAAAAGTGAAATATTATAATAATATATTCCAGGTAGGTATCATGTATAATTTGTATTCTCTACTTGTTTCTGTATGTGTTTTCCTATATTTCCTTCATAATGAATATAAATTAATATAAAGCTAAAGCTATGGCTACAAATATCCCTTGCATTATATTACTTATGATATACTTCCTTTTAGTAAATATATATTAACAAAGGTAAAAAGAAAACTGCTGTAATAACATCAACACTTAAAGGAGATTAAAAGGAATGGGCATATTTTATAATTCACAACAACTCCAGTAATGTAATTCATTTTTATTTGCTTGGGGGAAAAAACTTGGAATAAATAAACTGTAAAATACATTCAGATATATCTTTATTGTAACCATCAGTGAATATTTTCACCTTTAATCAGGAAAAAAATCACAAGTCTGTTTTCCCAATGAAGCAAATCCTTTTTTTTAAATTTTATTTTAGAGAGAATAAAATCAAACAAATAAAACAGAATAAAGCTAATCAAAACAAAACAGTGAAAGTGATACAGGACTTCAAAACAGGATAATGGGAAATCAACAATGGCTGCCATAAGGCCTCTTGTTGTATTCAAAATTGCTGCCCATACTGTCAGACATAATACAATCAAACAATACTGAACAGAATAAAATCAATCAAAGCAGAACATTGAATAAAACAAAACGACAAAATGGAACAAAACAAAACAACAATATTGGATTTCAATAACGAGACAGAAGGAATTCCCCCATACTCACTATACTGCATGCTGTCATCCCCTTAACAGATGCTCAGACTACCGGCTCCAGGCTTAAAAACTGAATCAAACAAAAGTGTTAAGTTGTTCCTGTACCTCAGAACAACTGGGCTAACAACTGGGAGTTGAAGGGGAGCTGCGTTCTTGTTTCCCAGCCTGTGTGCTGGTTGGCTCATGGGAAGGGTGAACTGGTTTCTTGTTTCTCCCTCTGGGAACTGCAAAGCTTCTGTTGGCTCATAGGAAGTGCAAACAGGCTTCTCATTTCTCCCTTGGGTGACCTGCATGATTTCCATCAGCTCACAGGCAGGGCAAATTTGCTTGTTTCTCTTCCTGGGGACCCACATGGTTTCCACTAGCTGAAGGGAAATAGCAATCCTTTCTTTGGAGATGTTTTTTAGCAAACTGTCAAATGAATTAGAGGTAACAAATGTGGATGTTAATAAAATAACAGTGAAATCTTAATGATAAAGACTTAACAGGTTTATAAATAAAAGAGGGCCGAAATAATTTAAATATTGCCTCCAAGCTGACAGTAATAACTAATTTTCCTAGGTTTTTCATAGCACTATACAAACTTCTATACCAGTAAGAGGAAGACAGCTGCAAGTCAGTAAATACATATGTACAATAGCATATCAGTGCAGTGACTTACTTTGAAAAGATAAGACATCATTTGTTCCAAAGCTTCTCAGAAAGCAGATTGTGTCTTATATTTTATGTTAATGGAAAACAAGTAATGATCCTTCCTAGGTAAATATGTCATGTCAAATTATTTCTGACACTATTCTTTATTAACCTTTGTTACTTCTTTCTAGTTATTTCTGAAAAGATACCACTTCTCCTGAATAAAAAGATTAGTTCTTCATTTAAAATGGAAAAATAAATATTGAATGTAGAAACAAATAATTATAGAGTAGAAGAGCACTTAATAGGGGTCAAGGGAATGGGAGAATTGGGGGAAAGCTCACAATTGTAAGATAAATATATTTGCAAGAACTAATGTATTGCATGGTGACTACAGCTAATAATGATGTACTGGATCCTTGAAATCTGCAAGTAGAGCAGATCTTAAGTGTTTACTATACACACATAGATAAAGTAATTATATAAGGCTATAAATATATTCAAATTATTGATTTTGGAAATCACTTCACAGTGTATATATTCATCAATTCAGCTCATTATATGCTTTGAATAACACAATTTTTCTTTGTCCATTACTCTTCAATAAAAGTGAAATGGCTAATGACATGTAAAAATAAATAAGATATTTCATCAAGAAAAGTAGAGATAGGAACTAAAAAAAATATTTGTATGAATATCAGGGATTTCATCACTACAATTTAGTCCAAAAATGTTAAAAAAAAAAAGGTGACCAACATAGAAAATTATAGGGGACACATGGTTCATTAAGGTAATTTCTAAGAAAAATAACCAAATAATTGAAAAATAGCATTTTTTAAAAATTTCAAGTATGCCTGTATTTGTAATACCTCTGCAAAAGTCAGTATATAAACATGATGTTAATTTATTATTCTAGTGGAAAGAGTTCAAATAGACTTCAAATAGTTCAAATAGACAAAAGAAAAAAATAGAATAAGCAGAGCAAATAGAAAAACCATGATATTGAAGGCTTTGTTTCTGTGAAGACAATTTTGCTTTTCTCTGACTAACTTAGATATCACATAAATCATGAATTGCTTGTAGCCTAAAAGAACTACTTTCATTTTATCTATAACAGTAAATATAAGTAACCTACAGACAATAACAGTGGAACATTCTGCATTCTGAAATGCATAAGCAAACATGCTGAAGTGTTCAAGAAATGCTTTCAGATATATAATTAGTGATCATCATTAAGTGTTTTATTATACTATTCTGCATTTGTTCTTTGCAAAAAAAAAAAAAGACAGGAACAGCTATTTTTAGAATATTCAAATGTCCCAAAGTAAAAGAAGCAGAAATCTCCCCAGAATGCCTATTTCATTAGACCCTGAGAATTAGTTTTTCTTATTTCACAGCTTTGCTATAGATAAACTATCATCAAGCTCCAGCATTTCATGTAGTTGAAATAAACTTAACCCAGGCAGTAGATTGCTATATATTACTTGAAGTTAGTTTATCTAATACATGGAATCTAAGCAGAGAGTGTATGTGGGAAAATACGAATTAAAAAGCTGGTAAGAGTTATTTATCTCAAAGTACATGTTCCATATGGCTGTTTTTTTCTAAGCTAATGCGTTATGATTGAGTCATCCTCTTGTTGGGTGATACAAGAAGGAAGTCAAGATGGTATAATTTAGCAAGCATTAGGGTTGTGTAGGATTATTGTATGGCAGAATCAGAGTAAGAAGGATAAATCACACTTGTTTGTTTAGTTGAAGCCCAACCTGAGATTCTAAGACAAATAATGTAGTGATTTTAATGCCATTCCCTGAGAACCCTTGCTCATATTCCTCCCCTGATAAACATTGCTATCTACATTCAGATTATTAATGCAATTTGAATACAAACAGACATAGAAAATAGAAATTCAATACTAAGACACAAAATGAAATCCTTCATATTATTAAGGGTATTCATTAGACATTATAGAAGAAATTATAATTTGAGTACACCCATTGACAGTGAATAAATAATTAATTTCACATTCCCCATAGAAAATCATGTTGATGGACATGAACTTTTTTCATTGACTGTCATTATTAAACTTTAAAAACTTTACAGATAAGACACTAAATCTTTTAGAATCTATTGTCCAAATAACAAAACTAGTTTAAGGAAGGAACTGACCACTACCTCTATGTTTAAGATATACATAAGTGAAATATGTCCTATTTCATTTAATTACCCCTCAGCATATCAATAACTAATACTGAGGCTTTTATTTTTTACCTTCCAATTCTACTAACAAAACATCATTAAGGTACATATCTTAAAGTAAACATATGTAAAATTAAAATCCTCTTAGTCAACCCAAACCTGTTTCTACATCTTCTTTTATTATGTCATCTGTTTCAGTTGCCCATGTTAAAAACAAAACAAAATAAAACAAATTAGAGTATCCATGTTCTTTTTCTCTTGCCTATTTTATCTAATCTTTCAGGTCTCTAATTTCAAAATAAGTGTAGAAGCAGGTGGTTCTCAGTCCCTCCACTCTTGCCACGTGGTCCACTGGACTCTGTGACTGCTTTCTACCAGGTGCCCCAGCTTCCACCTTACTCCATTGAAATTATGCCCCATGCAACAATAACCCTTTCACAAAGGAGACCTGCAATTCCGTTGTTGAAAGCGTCCCAATAACTTTCCCCATTTCATTTACCTTGAAAATAAAATTTTTTAAATGATTTCCAGGGGCCCCAGGACTCTCGTTTGCTAAAGTCTCACCATTACATGCGGAAGAAACAAAAACTCCCTGATAATCCTTACTTTTGCTTTTCCGTCATGTAACTGCTGGGTCTAAACAATGCATGAATCAGCTATATTATAAATCTTTTAGAAATTAGGTAAAAACTTTGTGTTTCCCTGAAAACAGTATCTCAGCTTCTCTGTATGATAAAAGACTTTCATTTCCTTGTCCAGACACTGCATATGGTCAAATAATCATATGACTTTGTTTTTTGTTTCAGATTTACCAAATTCACTCCTATGTCAGGATTAATGCAAAATACGTTTATGAAATAGTTTCCAGATAACTATATGTTTACTTTATTGTGTTTATCTTAAGTCATTTTTGCCATCTGTGAAAAGATTTCCTAACAATTTATTGTAAACCATCTTTCATTAATTTCTACTGTATCACTCTTCTTAATAAAACTTACTTTATTTTTATTTCTTTAATTTAAATATATTTTTCCTAACTCATCACTGCTAACTTCATCTATACCAATTCTTAACATGTAAATGAACTAAAGAAGATGATACAGCTAAGTAGATGTGAACAATATTTTCAATGCCCTTAGTCTTAATCTATATTGCTGTTAACTTCTCTTAATTAATGTATATATACATGTTTTATTTTATTTAATTTTTCATTTTTTTCTTGCTTATTATTGTGTCCCCAGCACATAGAACAGTTTCTAACACATAGTGGATATTCAGTAAACTTTGATAAAATAAAAATAAACTCCAAAAGGCTTTTAAATTCCATAATTACTTGATTGTAAGTAAGTCTTATTTTGGAGCTGTAAAATTTTATGGCACAAAAATCACTTGCAAATTTATTGTTTCTGATTTTCAGCATGCTCTAATCTTGTAGAGAAAAAGGAATTTGTGTTAGAGATGATTTATTACTATAGGATTAATATTTATTTTTGTCATTCATTTTAGGTTTAGAGTAACTGATCTTCATGAATACTGGATGAGACTCCATATTCTCTACAGTGTGTGTTTTATTTCCAAATGCCTGGGGGAGAGCACTTGTAATTAATGATGATTTTGTCCCTCTAATTGTAGCATCTGTTGTAACTGAAGATACAGTGCATACTGTATGATACTGTGCAGAGCACTGTTGCTCTGGACACTGGTTCCTACATGGGTAAAGAATATTATCCTCCCCAGCTTATGTACACCAGCCCTGTTCCTCACGTCACATTTATATGACTTCTACAAAGGGAAATAACTTGCAATACCAACTGCTTCCAGTTCATCTATTCATTTTTTTTATTTTAAAGAGAATAAAAACAAAACAAAGCAGAATAAACTAATCAGAATAGAGCAATGAAAGTGACACAGGACTTCAAAACAAGATAATAGGAAATCAACAATGGCTATCATAATGTCTTTTCTTGTCTTCAAAATGACTGTCCATAACATCAGACATAATAAACTTTTAAAAAATCAATCAAAACAGACATTGAATAAAACAAAACAATAAAACAGAACAAAACAAAACAGTGAAAACAATATTGGATTCAAAAACAAGACAGAAAGAAATCTTCCATATTTTCTATATAGCATATTGTTATCCTCTTAATGGATGTTCAGACTACCAGCCTTAGGCCTACAAAGTCAATCAAACAATACAAGCATGAAGTTGTTTTTGTACCTCAGTTGCTGTCAGCTCAGCCTGTCTGAATCAGTCAGTTGCTTGCTGGTAGGTGGAGTGAACTGGGATTGGGTAGTGTTCTTGTCTCCTAGCCTGCATATTGGTTGGCTCATGGGAAGGGCGAATTGGCTTCTTATTACTCTTCCCAGGCCAAGCATGGCTTCTGCCAGCTAACAGCAAGGGTGAATTAGCTTGTTTCTCCTCCTGGGCCCTACATAGCTTGCCTCCTCTATTTATTTTGTAAAAGTAATTATACAAAAAAAAATCCCAGTGAATTATCTTTTTAACTCCCTTTATTAATTGTCTTAGAAGATTTTATTTTGGATAGATCGTCAAGTGCACCTCTCAGAAATAACTAGTTAAAAAATTGTTAAATATGTATTTGCTTAGAAAAACTTTGGCTATCTATTGTTAAACCAAAAAACAAAAATATCAGAAAACAGCATGTCAGGTATGAGGTAAGTTGAATCATTATCAATGTGCTCATGGTTATTTCTGAATGGTGCAATTGAAATTTTTAGATGAGGACATGCAGGTATTCTAAGTGTAGTAAAATTTTTTACAGTGTATATTTATATGTATGTATATATGCATGCATGTAGTTTTAAAAACAATTTTAAAAGCAGAACACAGAGCCTGAGTGTGGTGATTCACATCAGTAATCCCAGAGAAACTGGAAGTCAAGCTGGACTGCACAGCAAGACCCTACCTCAGCACAGCTAAGCAAAACTCAAAACAGATGCAGAAAACCAATTCTCACTGTTCTTCCTACCACTCCAATAAAAAGCAAGCTGTCTTGGTTTAATTTGGAAAGATTTAAAAAATTTAATCACCTTTTATCACTCAACCTAGTCAAGAAAAAGTGCAGTGGCCTAAAAATATATACCAAATGAAGGCTGACACCCCTCAAAATGCAGTGATCACACTGATTCTAGAAAGATTCCTCTGCATCAGGAGGAGAGGGCAGAGGAGCTCATAGGCTACATAACTTTCACTGCTGCAAAACTTCTTCTGTCATTGGACCTTAACCACATTGCAAACAGGAAGCCAAGGAAAGCATTCCTTATATCAAATTAGCCTTCAATTTTTGGTCATGCATTTTATACAAATGCTTGACTTCAAGCATAAAGAAAAAGAACATTTGTATGATTCTGTTTTCTTTAGCATGGATGTGCTTCTTATGTTCATTGTTCCAACTCCAACGTTCTAAGTGCAGACTTTTTTAAATTCTAAGGAAACTTTATATAATTTCCACATTAAATTATGTCATAACCGCTCGTAAAAGTTGAATTTGGAAGATATAGTTTGTAAATGTCTCTTAAAATGACCCTTAGTGGACTATGTATCAGCACTCAAATTCTTAGACTTTTTGGAACCACAGTTTCAGTTCCTGGCAGACTTACATATCTCCTTAATTTTCTGCATGATAAGGTACATTCCTTATGTTCATCATATTTGAGTCTTTTGGAAAAAAAATTTTCCCCAAAGTACCATGTTCACCACCTAACTAGTGAAGAAGTCCCCCAAACAATTTTCTGAGGTTTGTCTTTTTTAAAAACTCCGAAAGCTCATTAGAGCTCAATTTAAAACATCCTGAAATATTTAAAGTAACAGAAAATACCATATCATACCAGCAACTATCCACTAACTGATCTAACTATTCACTTGTATTGATTTAAATCCTCTCTTTTTTATTATTTTTTCAACAATAAAGGTTTAAATCTTTCCCTTTCTGTCCAACTAAATTCACTGTATATGTCCAAAAATAACTTGCTTTATGCACATTTTAACTTTAAATTACAAAAATAAAGAGTACTTTTCCCTTTCATTTCTTCTTTATAGTCACAAACTCCTCTTTTTACCATTTTAACTCTATACAAATGGAGTAATAAATGTGCCTCATACATAATACTTTTTAACTCACAAGCATCTACGTGAAGTACAAGTTAGTATCAGTTATGTCTTATAAAATATTCTATGTGTTGTATGTGCTTTTTTCTCCTCTTTGGCACAGATATTGAATATAAAGACTTGTTTTCATTCATTATTTCAACCTTTTATTTGTTCACCAGTTAAGTCCTCATTTCTAATTATGTCTCTTTACCACATTACACTTACTCTTCCATTTGCTCATTACTTGGCATAGGTTGAAGTTAATTTTCTCTTTATAGCTCTTAACTTCCTGTCTTTGTTATTATCCTTTTGTGTTTCCTTCATGCTGATTTCATCCACAGTTGCATTCACTCAGATGTTAGCCTTATTCTTGTGTTTTTGTTATTTATGTATACCAGTAAAAATGTATATTATATATAATTAAAATACTGCTAAAATACGTACTAATATATATGTAGTATACAAAATTGTATATTTATATGTTCATGCATTTATACATAACTAAAAATATATAATTATTTTTTCATAGCTAGCTAATATTTTTATATTGTTGAATTATTTTTATACTTTTAAAATATTTTAAACAATTTATTTTATAATTTCATTTTCAAGTATGGAGAGTGTTTTGTTGTTTCCTTCATCAACTTAGAATTTTAAGTAATGACTGTAATAATAGAAGTTTGACACAAATATATACTTTTATAAGCAGCTACTCTATGCTGGTATCATTCTAAATTCCTTGTATTTATTTAATATTTTAGTCCTTATGCTGACTTGATGTTGTAGCCTTTCTTTATGATTTTTTTTGAGTCAGGGTGTAGTTCAGGTTGGACTTGAACCCACTATGTAGTCTAAGCTAGCCTCAAACTCACAGCAATCTTTCTGCCTCAGCCTTCCAAATACAGGTATTATACACACCTTCCATCTGCACAGCCATGGAGCTTTTCTTGTTATTGAAAATTACAAACAAAGGAACTAAAGTTAGAAGGCCACATAGGCAATAAGTACATATAAATGATATTTTCTATAACCTTAGTTTTCTTACTTGTTATTCTACAGTTTCTCTTAATGCATACATTCACATTTTATTTATTTATTTACCTGTTTTAATTATTAAGGGCTGATCCATAATCAAAGTATTCAGTGATAGCATAAAAAGCACTACATTACATATATAAATATTTACTATATTATATACACATATATGGAGAGAATCCAGCTGTAACTACTCGAGATTTCATTATGTCCATCATTGTATACTTTAAGTTACCTAAGGAAAAAATTGTGTCCTACAGTCAGTAGGTCCAATTGAATATAGTACTTTTATTTAATGTACTATGTTAAACTGAATAGAGACACCACATATGCACAGTTTCAAAATATAACTCCCTTATATTCATGCTGAAAATGTTTGTGCATATGTGAATGTTTCTTGATTCTAAGACAAAATGTTTCAAATTAATGTAATGGGAAAAACTGTCCACCACATTTAGCAAACTGTCTTCTTGAAGGCAGTTTTTGAGAGAATTTTAATTGTATCATATTCATATCATTCATAACAATTACCAACATAATTTGTCAGGTTCAATGGGAAAATCTCAAATTCATTTGTAAAGATGATATTCTTCCTTATAAGAAGAAAAAAATGCAACATTGCTCGAATCAAGAAGATACCAAAGCTGGGTGTGGTGATCCAGGCTTGTAATTTCAGCATTCAGGAGGCTGAGGCAGTAGGGTTGCCATGAATTCAAGGCCAGCCTAAGCTGCATGGAAGACCCTGTCTCAAAAAGACAAAAAAGAAAGAAAAAAGGAAGCCAGAAAAGAACCTTTGACTGTTTGAGTTACAAAAGTCCATTCTTTAATAACATTATGGTTATGTACTCTAAAAACGTTTTTAGAAGCAGAATTAAAATTTGTAATCTCTTTTTATATTTACCTGGCAGGGGAGATACCATGAGCACAAAGGTGGTTTCCCCAGTGCCAGGCTTATCCATTGCACTGTGGATGCGCTGATCCTTGTAATCGTCCTAAATGTGGGAAACTGGACTGCTTACTTCATGGTAGTGGGGGACTGTGTTCACACTTCCCTTTGAATAAGAGAGAGAGAGAGAGAGAGAGAGAGAGAGAGAGAGAGAGAATTCGTAAACTTAGACCACTTGTTTTATGAGAAATAGAAAGAAAGGGAATGTGACTCATTTGGTAACCTTCTCATTACTAAAGGAAAATTGTTTGGCTGATGCAGCTTCACTATTTAAAGCTTAATGACTCCAAGAAGACTTTCTGCTTTATGGTCAGAATTCAAAGACAGATGACTTGACAGCTCTTAAAGAGGGATCTGCGAAATTGATGCAAATTCAGCCTTTGTGTATGCAAAAGTATAGAAAAAGGACAGCCTCATTAACAACTACCCATCATTTAAGGAACAAACTATTTCCAGACATTTGATCTAACCAATCCATTACAGCTAAAGCAATTTCCCCCATTACAGCTAAAGCAATTTTCAAAGTGGATATAATGTTGACAAGAGTCTAAAACAAGAGTTGAGGGACTTTTCCTAAGGACTATATATATATATATATATAGTCACTACTTTATGTCTTGTAGAATGTAAGGTTTCCATAATCACTGTATAATGTACTGTAAGGCAAAATTATTTGTGAAAAATATGTAAATGAATGAGAAAGACTATCTTTCCATAAAGCTGTTTTTACCAAAAAAAAAAAAAAAAAGTGGCTAGCAGTTTTGTTGAAACTGATCTAAATAATGCTCAATGTTACCAAACAGTTTGAAAATATCAATACAAGGGCTGGGGATTTAGCTCAGTGGCATACGCACCTGCCTGGCAAGTGCAAGGTCATGAGTTCAATCCCCAGTACTGGAAAAAAAAAAAAGAATTTAAGAGCTCTGCATCATGTTGGAACTTGGGGCACTGGGAGAACAAGTAGCTTTCTCGCTGCCCTGGTAAGTGGCTGGGGACCTGCCAGTGCGCGGGCTAAGAATCAGACATAGATCCATTATGTGTGCCCCACACACACACCATTAGCAAATGGGAGCCAGAGATCTGAGTATCTCTTGGAAGGATGAATGTATGCAGTGTGGCAAGTAAGGGAGATTTCCTTCCACCATCTCTTTGAAGGCAAATTTTTTTTTAATCACTGTTTTGCTCAGTTCTCATTAATGGTACTGTTCTATTCAATATTCTGTTTTTATAAGTGTGATATTTCCTTCCATTTTGCTCTACTTGATTGAGAGAACAGTTAATGTGAACAGAATGGGATGTACTATTGTCCCTATTGCTGTTGCCTTGGTGACTTGCTGTGAGGCTCTGTGCCAATTTCAATGCACTGCCTCACATGGGTTTGTTCTGTCTTATTCTGCTGTATTTTGCTACCTTCAAAAAAAAAAGTACATAACAAAGTAACAAAATACCTCCCAACTCCACTAAAAAACTCCCAACTCCACTAAAGCTGATCCATGGGGCATGGATGAGGAGAAACTCAAAAACAAACAACAGAATAATATAAGGTGATTAAAAAGTAAATAACAACAAAACAAGTCAGTAAGGTACTGAGCAACCTAAAACAGAACATAACTAAACAGATAAAGGACTTAAAAAGTAAAAGGAGGAAAAGAAAGTGCTCTAAAGGATATAGCTGCATTTATGTTTAAGTGTGTAGGATTGATAACCATGTTGCCAAGTTTTTATTGGATCATTGAACAGAACTGTTTGCAGCCTCACTGTTTGAATGCCCACTCTATATGCTTTAATTTTGTAACTTGAACAACTATGTCTAAGAAGACAATATGTAATTTATCAACTAGTGACTTCCAACTGTTCATTTTTTTTCTGAAATTCTGTTTTGTTTCCACAACTTTTTCTGTTTTGCTTTTTTTCTCTTTAAATAAATTTTTTTAAAAAGAAAATATTAATACCTACTTAGGTTTTTTAAATAAAGAAGCTAAATTGAAATTTAAATGACTTCTTCATACTTATAAGTACATAGAAAATGTATGTAGAAGTTATCACTTAGAATGCAGCTAAATAAAATTACTTGAGTTTGTACCTAATGAAAGATTAATGCTCAATCTCTGCAGGAATTATCTAAAAAGCCACTAGATTTTCTTAGTAAATATAAACTTTTACCATTATTCTTTTAAAATGATGCATGATTAATATATTATACATGTTTATCTTTCCCAAAGCTGAATAATCTTCTTTGTCTTAATAGAAAATAAGTGTGAAAACATGGTGACTTCCTTGTGACCAAAGGAGAGAGACAATTTTCATTACCAGCCCTACCTCAAAAAAAAAAAAAAATCAGAAAATGCAGCTCTGAATGGCTGTTTTGTTGCAAGGATTTTATAGCTCTTTCTCCCATTATAAAAATGGGAAAGTGCCCTAGAAATGAAAATTTTTCCTCAGGGACAAATTCCTATAGATTTATTATCTTGCCTCAAAAGGATGGGATTGAGCCATTTTTATAGCCAAAAGTTACTTTTATTTTCAACATAAAGAGTATTTCTCTCCAGTCTTGCAATGTGTAAAAGGATAACTCTGCTGAGGACTTTGGCCTGCTCTGCAGTGGCCAAGACACCATCACTGATATCTGCCAAGTACTTTAATAGCATTCCAGTAGTTTCCTGCCAGATATGTGAATTTGGAATGTTGTGAAACATTAAAATTATGGGGCCTTGGTCTCACACACCTCAACCTTATTCTCCATAGTTTCAGGCAACTGCTGTTACAGTGATCTATGCTTCCTGGAGATGGCTTCTGAATACCTGTGTTTTTTTCAACTATCCTTCCAGTGATTCTCAGGCATAGCTTTTGGTACAAAAGGATAGAAATTTCTCAGATAATATGCAATCTTTAAAAGTCAATTTCTATTGAGTGCTTATTTATCAGAAATATGTGTGTCCCTAGTGTGTCGAGAAAATATGCAAAAATACCCCCCTTCAAAGTACTTACCAGATCATCAAAAGTAGCATTGGAAGCCAGTGGAATTAATCCTGTCAGACTTCATGAGGTCTTCCCTCAGCTCATTCCTTCCAGCACTATCTAAACCAGTGCTGATTTCATCCTGTTCTGGGAAGACCATGTCAGCATCTTCCATTTCCCATGCTAGGTCAGTTAGGACTACTCTTGAGACAGGGAAATTTGAGCAATTCCAGAAAGTAGCACCACCAGAAAACTACACACGAGCTGACAGTAAACAAAATAAATTCGCAACTGCATATCATACCTAAATTATCATTGGGATATTTTTAACACTGGTGACAATTGAGCTTTAAGGATAGTTCCTTAACAAGCAACAATATCCATAATATAACATTTTTAAGCCCACATAGCAGATGCTTCCTCTGTGGAATGGGACCTTCATGGGATTGATCCAAAGGTCTGTCTATGAATATGCAATAAATACAGAAGTTAACAGATTTTTAGATTTATCATCAATCTTATTTTGCAAAGACTATAACAGTGTTGTGTGAACTGGCAAGCTGCCAGCATTTAACATGATTATGACTGACAGTTGCTGGATATCATTCTAACAAATTTGACTAAATTGGTGTTTTAATTCATTAATGCTTCTGTATCAATATATGAGATAAAATAACATATAAATGATGGAAATTTTCTTCTCAGAGTTCTGGAAGCTGGAAAGTCCAAGATCAAGTGGCTGGCAGATTTAGTGTCTGCTGATTACTATGGTCTGCTTCCAATATGAATGCAGCATCCTCCAAAGGACATGAGCATGATCCTCACATGGTGGAAGACAGGAAAGGCAAAATGGGGAGAACAGAGCACCTCAAGTCCTTACACATGAGCTCCAATCATTGAGTGCTCCACCGAATCACCTCCTAAAGATGTCACTCCTTAATACCATTGCCTTGGGGTTAAGCCTTAGTATAAATTATGAGAGGATCACAAAAATTCAAAGCATTGCAAGCTGCAGTTGAAATTACAGCTGAAAGTAATTATATTGATCACAATAATCATGTACTTAGGAAGTGATGAGAGTTTATCATCAAAAGAGTGAATTACTTCCCTTACTAACTTCACTGGATATTACTTGATAATTTTATTTGGTCACAGATAATTAATTTTATTTTAATAAATTCAGCTTTTGCCTTCCACAGAACCACATATTCCTGTTTTTTATTGCTTCATCTTCAGTAATCTATTCATATGTTGTATCTTCTAAAAATTTCTCTAATATCTTGTTTCCATAGTTTGAATCACCAAATTTCATTGCTGTGTTGGTTACTTTTCTCTTGTTTGTTGAGACTAAATACCTGACACCCAAAACTGGTTTATTAAGCTCACAGTTTGTGAAGATTTCAGTCCAAACACAGCTGCTTTCAAGACAGGGTGGCATGACAGAGGGGCAGCTGTACATGGTGGCAAAAAGAGCAAACAACAAGAGCAAAAAGGAGGGAGCAGAGAGGAAATTCTTTCCCTTCTTTCCCTCCCTTCTATTGTATACTGTATTAGGCTACCCACACCCACAATCCCAGCATTGGTCCATGAATCAGTTACAAACTCTAGGCTTGTGGGGGGGCATCCACACACAAATCATAACACTTGTCTACATTGTTACTATTGGTTTATCCTCCTCCACACTGATCTTGTTTCCACTCTTGTTAACTTCTTATTTATAAGGAGCACCTGCAGTATAAATCAGTCATGCTCATTATTGTTTATAAGTTTTCAGTGGATTCTCTTCTCAAAATTTTGATCCTGTATTAAAAAGAAAACCATTATCAGGTTTCTCCCTTCCTAAAAAGCAATAAGGCCATCCATCTCCTATAGACACCTTGCTCTAACTGTCCCATGTTTCTTTGTTGTCTCCCTCATTGATTACATTAGCCTACTTTTCTGTCTGGCACACATGCTTTGCTTGCAAATCTCTTTCCAGTTCTCAAATTTAGAATTTTGATCCCACTTTATTCCAGGAACTGTTCCTTAAATACCAATAAAAGCTGAGACACTTCTGCATCTTCATTCTGGAACATCACTTAATACACTTCATTATACTATATATAAACTTATCATCACATCATTCTAATGTGATAAGAACAGTGAGCTCTCTGAGGGTAGGACTATGCTTTTCTTGTTGTTTTCACTATTTCAAGGAACTACCATTATCCTCAAGCCAAATTAATAGATAAATGAGTGACTAATGGTTTTCACTCTGAGTAAAAATATTTCTATAGGGTTTGCTTCATGTTCACTAGACAAATATTTATGGACTTTACGTCATCATTGCTAGGAAGATAGAAACAAACATACTCTATATATTTCTTTGAGTTTATGATCCTATTTACCTGTATTGAACACTGATGTCAATAACATTTATCAGTTAATAACTGATAACATGCTACCCATATATTTGGAGAGTAACATGAGCTAAAATGACATATGGTTAAAGACGATAAACAAAAGGGAACAGTGTAATAAGACCTGTCTCAAAATAAGATGCTAAATGAGAAAGAAGCTGGAGTGTAGTTCAGAGCAAAGGCTCTGAGTCAATCCCCAGTTCCATGACAATACCCTGTACCACAAAATCCATTAACTAATTAAACAAACCAAATAGGAGACTAGATGGAGGAAGACATGCTTGGTGTATGATGATACTCAAATCAGTTACTTTATTCACGGTTCCCAATTCATGTTTCAGAATATACACACTGTGTATGTATACAAAGCATCTATCAGATACAAACATGGGGCTTCATCAATTATTGTTTGGCTGACTGTGATCCAGTTATTTACATTTTCTAAATTCTTTTGACATTTATATTCTAAAAGGGGAAACAGACAAGAAGCATGAAATAAGAGATCCCACATACATCCAGAACCCAGTAGAACACACAATATTAAAATCTCAAAGACTGAAAATAACATTTGACTTTGTGCACACCTTTCAGATAGTGGGGAATGTCATGTGGGCCCCCACACCTTCAGGCCAACATTGCTATGCATCTCAAGGTTTGAGACAGGGACCTGTAGCTTTTCCAGGATGGTGCTGTATATTGGTGATGCTTCAGATCTGTGTTCTTGGAATCAGCCCTGTCCCCATGGCTCCATTCAGTATTGCTTTGTGAGGAGCTCTCTACAATGGCCTCAACCCACTGATTCCGATGGCCTGTTGATGTTGTGGCAGCCTCACCTCTTTGGTAGGTCTCTAATTGGAACTCAAAGCTCTCTAAAACATCCTTTAAAATCTCTGTGGAGAAATCCATGGCCCCACAATTCTTAAACTCTATGAACCTGCAAAATTAGTACAACACAGATGCTGACAATACTCTTGTGCCTTCTGGAACAAAGGCCTGAGCTATACTTGGGAGCTCTTCTGGGACAGTTAAAGATGTCAAGGAAAGCTTCATTGGAATGTAGAGAGCAGATAATTCTTGGAGCCCTGGGCTGCAAGCCAGAAGACTTCACAGGCACCCTGGAGCCCTCCAGCTTCCAATAAGTTATTCAGCATTTCTCTCTCTCTCTCTCTCTCTCTCTCTCTCTCTCTCTCTCTCTCTCTCCTCTTTCTCTCTTCTTCTCTCCTCCCCCATCCATGTGTGTTAGTAGGGTTTGACCTGGGATTACAAGAGTGTCTTACCACATCCGGTCTGTATTTCTCCTTTCTGTCTAAGACCATGTCAGATGACCTTCACTGCCCATCTTTTACCAGCACTGTGTGCATGATGACTTACATGTCTCTGAAAGTGAGACCTTCCAGGTTCTCTTCTTCCAAGCCCTCTCCAGAATTTCTGACACATTCCACTCACAGTGATACATTTTTTACAAGATTTATTTCAAAACCAGGTAACCTATATGCACTCCAGTTACAAAGCTGCTCACACGTCAAGTATTTGTTATAGCAGTAACTTCCACTTGTCAGTACTAATTTTCATCTTTGTTGTTATGTAACCAAAATGCCGCAGATTAGGCAATTTATAAATAATAAATATTCATTTCACATGGTTCTAAATGATAGAAAAGCAAGATGAAGTTCCTGTGACAACTTAATGTCTGTTAAGAGCTGTTCTTTGTGCTTCAAGATGGTACCTTGTTGGTTTGTCCTCTAAAAGAATGAGTCTGTATCCTCACAAGGTGCAAGACAGAGCATCAAAAGAGTTGAGGTTTCTGAAGCTTTGTTTTAAGACATTAATCTATCCATAAGAGGGAGGATCTCATAATTTAATCATTTTTCCAGAAGGCCATTACCTCTTAATATGGTGGTGTTAGAGATTATATTTCAACATATGTTTTCTAAGGAGACACCATCATTCAAAACACTACAAAGGCCATGTGACTAAATGTCCTAAAATATTTCACATAAATTAATGGATAATGAATATTTTTAGTCTACTGTGATCTCTACTCATATTTATTTATGATGTTCATTGAATTTATTCCTATTTACTTTATGTAGTCCACAAAGAAGAGACAAGATGCAATTATGTATCTTTGGTAAATATAGAACATAATTTCTGAAAACTGAAGGAATATACTATGTATTGTGTTTTGTACTAACCAAGTTACTTATATATCCATTTAATTTATTCTCCCTCTTAATACTTAATTTCCACATTATTTCTAATTGTAGGCTTTTCAAACATATAAATATAAACTTTAGATTTAAAAGAAAATCAGAGAGGTTATCCCAAAAACACTCAGTTGGATCTAACATATGGCTTTTGTCACATGAATTCACTTGAAGCAATATTTCAGTGAGAAAGTATAAAGAAGGCATTTGGTCTTATTCCCAAACTCTGGGAAAACTCTTCAGAAGTTTTTAGTTTTGTTTCTGAAAGGGATAGGTTGTACACTTTTGTACTGCCAATTTTTATGTAGATATAAGTATTTTAAATTGACTTTATACCATGATCCCTCACCAAAGAACACTGCCTGATGATATTATTCTACTAGAACATGGCTGTGCAAGGCTTGTAGCACTTTTCACTTCAGCTAAATAGAAAAGTGGGCTAGATACTTATTTGGGATCTGAGTGTTAATTAGAACCTAATAGAATCATCTAGCTAAACTGTCTGCTTTGTGGTGCAGTACCACAATGAAGACATTTCTAAAGGAAGACTAGTACATTGACTATACACCTAGATAATGATTTAAATAAGAGAGGAGAGAGAGAGAATATTCTTTAAAGCTGGCTTTTCAGGCTTTTTGCATAACAAAGTTTCTAAGATTACATGCTATAAAAAGAATTTTCTTCGGCTGAGTGTAGGTACTTTTGTACAGTTTATTAGCTATTGCATTTATAGTTGGCAAATCTATGTTAGTGTTTAGGGTGAGATGATACTAAGATACTAAGACACCTTCAGAAAATAACTAATTAATTTATACTAACTTGAAATACACCTATTAAAAGGTGAAGCTACTGATTAAGGTATTTTTTATTTGTTTGCTTACATGTTGTGTTTTACTTTATTTACAAAAGACTAATTTGTGTTGATGTTCCAGAGATAATTTAGCTCTACTTGATAGATGATCAATTTGTTTTCCTTGTATAAATGTTACTATATTACCAAGGTATTATACCTTATAGTTTTAATACTATGATATTTATTTCATCTCCTTTTCTCCTGTAATTAATTATAAAATATAGTTAGTCTTTTCTCTTTCTTTTAAATTATTTATTGTGTTAGTCACTGATTGTACTCGAGTCAAGACTTCTTTCAATACTCTAATATGCTTTCTCCTGTTTTGTTCTGAAGCTCAATGATTCCTCTTAACAGGATTATTTAAATTATAAGAAAGAAAATTCACAAAAAATGATATATGAATTTCACTCTTATCTTGCATGTCATTCAGATCAACTATCTTGATTGAATAACAGATGACTATTGGGTAGTTAGACTGATTGATTAATTGATTGATTGATTAAAAATGTGTTTCAAAATGCTGTTAGACCTAACTATGACTTTGACATATATACCCAGTCTATTCTCATTCTGTTTAGTCCTCTATCTTTTATTTTTGCAATAAAGTTTGTTGTTTAGTTTTAATGAAATGTTCTCTGTAATTTAATATATAGTATTAATTTAATAAATTTCCATATAATTTTCCATTGTTGTATTTATTTTTTTTTATTTTGAAAGTTTTAAAATACAAAAGAACAAGATGGAACAAAGCCAATTGAAACAGTGTAGTGAAATAGGTATAGAACTTCACAGCAGGTTACTGGGATAACAGTAATAAGTACCATAGTATATCTTGTTATCTTCACAATAGTTATTCTTTCAATCAGGTATAGCAAAATCAAAGGAAATACAGAACATTATCAAACTTATCAAAACAATATTGAATAGAGAAATACCATTAATCAGAACAAAGCAAAACAATGATAAAAAATATTTGCCTTCAAAGAGATGGCAGAAGAAAATCCCCCTTATTTGCTATATTGCATATAGTCAACTTTGTCAGAGATGCTCAGATCTCTGGCTCCCACTTGCTAACGAGGGTGGGGTGGGAGGATGTTTGAATTTCAGCCTGTGTGTCTGTGGGCTCACAGCCACTTACCAGGGTGGTGAGCTGGCTGCTTGGTTTCCCAGCACCCTAAGTTCCCCATTGTTGTAAATTTAGTATTTTATCTCTATCCACATTAAAGAATTCCTGCATGATGGTTCTTAGTACTATCTCTCTGAAAGAGCTGTCAAAGTGAAATGTAGTCCTAAAGCTATTAGATGTATTCCAAAAGGAAATTTTTCATAAGTCTAGATTAACCAGTTTCTGGGTAAGATATTTATTGAAGAAGCAGGACTTTCCATTTAATGTACAAGCCATTCCAAGAATATTGGAAAAGCATTTAAAGTTTTTCAGAATTTCTACGTCTTCACAATGCAGTTGTTATACTTCCTTCCTTCAGTTTATCCACCTACAAGTTTACATTATACCCTGTGCACGAAACAATCCTGAGAACAGATTTGGTGATCAATTAGGTTGTTAAATGGAAAGTACATTTTATTCTTTTTGTGCCATTTGTGTCTCCTGTAATATGCTAACAATTGATGTGGGAAGAAATATAGTCAATTTATGGTTGAATAAAATGTGGTGTAAAGAATCATCAAATAAGATAAACTAAATTATGTTAGGGTTAAACCTGATTAATTTTTAGAAAGGTTATAAGATTTCCCTATGAATGGTTAATTTCATTATTCATTTTATTTCTTTAAGATCAAAAAAAGAAATGTACTCCAGTTTCTAATTTGAAGAAAAAGGACTTGGGCTTACAATACATGAAAAACATTTGTCTAATTGTACAGTGAATGGTATGTGATGTGAGGATTTGGGTTTCAACGCCAAGTGTAATGGACTTGCCCTACTAATCATAAACTCCATGAGTTCAATGACTTCACACTAGTCATGTAAGATGTTAAACTGAGGATATAGAGACTTTTCACTTTCTGTGACTATTTCATGACACTAAAATTATTTCAAAATAAAAAGTTGAAAAAATAGGAAATGATCATAACAAGCAGTTATTAACAATTGGGCCTTAAAATTATTTTTCTTTGTTAAGTAATTTTAGTATAGAGACGTAGTATTAGATCTGAAGCTTCTGATTCCAAACTCCAAGCTAACTTAATTGTTAGCAATATTGATGTATAAAATATGTCTTCAAATACTATGATGCATGAAGATATTATTTGTGGTCAATTTGTATAAAAGGAACTTTAGAAATTTCAGATATATTTTAAAGTTTCTTACAAGTACAAAGGCACACTTCTGATTCACATATCTTTAAAAATAATACCAACTCTGTAGTTATAGGAATTATAGTAGTATAAGAAAAGGACTATAGGCCCACCCTGCCAGCGGTAACCCAGCAAAAACCTGAATCAGGGGTAAGCTGCCTGGAACCTCCACTGTGGGCCCGCCCTGCCAGCGGGAACGTCGAAGAGGCCCGCCAAAGACTGAAAACTGCCCTGGACTGCTTCAGCTGGGCCCGCCCTCCCACCTGGAACATCAGAAGATCTCAGTGGGATCCAGTTAGTGTGAGAAAATTTGGAATTTTACTCCCAGGTAGCGAACTTTGGACTACACCAGATTGACTATATCAGTGTGGTGAGTATACCCCTAAAACAGAGGTGTACAGGGGATAAATAGGGCCAGTAATAAAACCCCCTCCAACTAACTGTAAGACTTTGGTGAGTCTGAAAATAGTGTGTGTGATCCCCTCCTACACATAGAAAACACCAGGCAGAGTGAAAATGACAAAACAAAAAAGCAAAATGCAGTCTCAAACATATAGTTCACCAGAAGCAAGTATAGGAGACATTGAAATAGAGGACCCCAAAAGTAACACACCAGGAATCTCTGAAGAGATAGCCAATGAAATAAAAAACAACAACTGCATCAGGCTATAGAGGAAATCAAATTAGAAGTAGTCTCCCATGTAAACATAGAAATAAATAACTTTAGTAAAGGAGTTGTTGAATGCAGCTAAAGAAGAACTAGAGAAAAAAGTACATGAGCATGGGAAACTGATTTAAACTTTGAATGAACAATATAGAAAACAAGCAGTATTCATGAAACAAACTCAAAGAGACATCCAAGAAACAAAAAACTATTGAAAGCATGCAAAACCACCTAAAGGAAGCTGAGGATAGGATTTCGGACCTTGAGGACAGGATCACAGTTAGTGATCAGGAAAGGATAGAACTTTTAAAAATAACAAAGCAGCATGAAATGACAATCCAGAAGCTTCATGATGATGCCAAGAGCAACAATATAGGAATAATGGGCATTAGTGAAGATATAGGAGTCCAGGAAAATGACATACGTATTTACAGAAATAATAGCACAAAATTTCCCAAACATGGGGAAAGAATCTGATATGCAGATAAGTGAGGCATATAGAACACCAAACAGTCACAATCAACATAAATCCACACCCAGATACATAATAATTAAGATCTCAGACATACAGCATAAAAACAGAATATTAAAAGCCAGAGAAAAGACACAACTCACCTATCAAGGAAAGCCCATTAGAATCACAGCAGACTTTTCAGCACAAACCCTCAAGTCAAGAAGAGCTTGGAGTGAAGCATTTCAAGCCCTGAAAGAAAACAACCTTCAACCCAGACTGACATACCCAGCAAAACTTTCATTCAAATTTAATGGAGAAACAAGATACTTCCATGACAAAGAACAACTGAAGAAATTCATGTTCACCAAACCAACCCTAGAAAGAGTACTGAAAGACATACTAGACAGAGATAAAAATGACCACAATCCCCAAAACAACAACAGAAAGAAACCACCAGGTAGGATAAGCAATTAAATAAGAGGAAAAGCAGAAATAAACAACTGGAACATAACATGGCAAAGTCGAACCAGTACATGGAAATCCATATGGAGAATTCTCAGAAGACTAGGATCGGAAGCCCCATAATCCAGCTATCCCCCTCCTGGGTATTTTCTCCAAAGAACTGAAAAATTCATATTACAGTGATATATGTGCACCCATGTTCATAGCTGCACAACTTGTGATAGCTAAATCCTGGAAACAACCAAGATGCCTATCAACTGCAGAGTGAATGAAAAAGATTTGGCATTTTTATACAATGGAATATTACTCAGGTATAAAAAGGATGATGTTGAGGCCTTCATAGGTAAATGGAGACAACTTGAGACTATCCTCATTAGTGAAATAAATAAGAATCATATTTATAAATATCATATTGTGTCTCTAGTGTAAAAAGAAAGTAAGAACTACAAGAGTAATAAAACCAAAATGTTTAATTGCTATTGTAAAAAAGAGAGGAAAAGGAAGTGCTCTAAGGGATATAACTGCATGTATGTTTGAGTGTGTAAAATAGATGACCATATTGCTGAATCTTAGTGGGATCTTTGAGCAGAACGGTTTGTAATCTGACAGTTTGAATATTTACTATGTACCCTTTAATTTTGTAACTTGAACAACTACATCCAGGATGACAGTATATAATTTATAAATTACTGATTTCTTAGTGGGGCTTTTCCTCATTCTCCTTTTTCTTTCTTTCTTTTAGAATTCTGTATTGTTGCTACCCTTTTTTCTGTTTTTTTCTTCTCTTTAAATAAAATTTTAAAAATGTATAATTGCTATTGTAAAAAAAAGAGGAAATAGGAAGAGCTATAAAAGATATAGCTGCATGTATGTTTAGATGTGTGGGATAGATGACCATATTTCTAGGTTCTTGTTGGATTACTGAACAGATCTGTTTGCATTCTCACTGCTTTAGTGTCCACTTTGTGTGCTTTAATTCTGTAACTTGAATAACTATTTCTAAAAGAACAATATGTAATTTATCAGCTAGTGATTTCTTACTGTTTATCTTCTTTTCTTGAAATTCTGTAATATTTCTACCTTCTTCCTGTTTTTTTCTCTTTAAATAAAAAAATGTATAATTGCTATTGTAAAAAAGAGAAAATAGGAAGTGCTATAAAAGATATAACTGCATGTATATTTATGTGTGCAGGATTGTTACACATATTTCTTAGTTCTTGTTTGGTTGTTGAACAGATCTGTTTGCAGTCTCACTACTTGAGTGTTCATTTTGTGTGCTTTAATTTTGTAACTTGAACAACTATTTCTAAAAGAGCAATATGTAATTTATCAGCTAGTGATTTCTATTTATGCTTTTTTTGAAATTCTGTAATATTTCTCTCCTTTTTCTGTTTTATCCCTTTAAATAAAAAATTTTAAAAAAAGAAAAGAACTATACATCAAAATCATCCAATTACACATGAAAATAAAATATAATTCATTTATCCCTTTCTTGGATTCACAAGAGCTTCTGGATACACTGACTAAAGCATAGAATATTAAATTTAGAAAATGCTTCAATACTTTTATATCATCCTCCTTAACTTCTTCTACTGTAAACTTCTTTTCTGTCCCACCTCTAATTATTTTACTTTCTCAAATTCATAGAATATATAGAGAAAACTCAAACTTCAAAGTTAACCTATAGCTAATTCTTAGGTTGATCAAACAATTAATAGATTGATGTTTTGTATCAATCATGGCAACTTCGCACAGACATATGGGATGTTATGAAACAAGACTCAGTTTGAATGTCTTTATTAATTCATTGTATTTTAATAAGACTGGATTATTTAAAATCAAATAGAATGTATACTGAAGACCAAATTGTCATCTGAAGAAAACATTTATTTACATAATAGTAAGGGGATACTTGATTCAAATGATTGAAGCAATCATAACTGGAAATTAATCTTTCTAGATGTTCATTAACATATTGTGCACTGAAATATGCATAATATTTTCTAATTTCATGCTACAAAACCATGCTATAAGGAACAGATATTTTGTTTTGGCAGTTTAAAACCTGATCACTCATTTTCCAGGACAAAAACTTTCTTCTGTCTCAATGTCCTCTGCAACCTTCTGCATTTTCTTAAGTTGCACCAAAATCTTAGAGACTTTCATTCTACTAAAACCAGGATTGTCAGCTGTAGATAGGAGCTGGGAGCGGGGGCTCTTTGTATGTTGATATTATGCAGCTCTTAATCTACATTACTACAAAACATCCATTGCCTTTATCATTAGGAATTTTCAAAGATTTAGAACATTGGGATCATGCATGAAAACAGACTAATGATCTAATTTCCTTAAAGCAGTTACCATGCATCGTTTTCCTTTTGTCCTGTTTCTCAAGAAAATGCTTTTGTTACAGATCTTCTCTTTATTCTGCAGAGTCTCAATAAATCCCTTTTTGATATTATAAGATACATGCTTTTCTTATCATGCATTGCTTTACACTAAGTTCTTTCTCACATTCTCTGTCAAATTTCTGGCTTCTTAAACAATCATAGAAATACTACCTTGACTTTAAAGTTTGAGGGTAGGAGTATTTACGTTTACTGTCAATGAAATACTGTAGTAAATATTTCAAGCACTTGACCAGTGCTTTGGCCTGCTTTGCTTCATATTTTCCTTGAGGTTTGTGTTTATCCATTACTGTAACAAAAATTCCTGAGATAAATCAACCTACTAGAGAGAAAGGGTTATTTTGGTGTTCAGTATCAGTACCTCCAGTCTATAGTTGCTTTGCCCTATGATGACTTTGAGTCTGTGGCAAAGCAGAATGTTATGTCTATGTGAATGGTAGAATAAAGCTGCTTACATAATCTCAGTCAGAAAGCAGACTCATAAAAAGTGGGTCAGGGTCTCAATAATTCCTTAATAGTCACATTGTCAGCAGACTAATTTTTTTCCCACTGACTCTACCTCCTAAAATTTCCACCATTTCCAAATTCAAGTGGAGATCACCCTTCAACACATGGTAACTTGCAGATACTTAAAATCCTAATCATAACATGGTCTTTCATTTATCTCTCCTGAATGTAAGAAATGTAAAATCATGCAAGTTTACATTTCCTAGCTATATCTATGATTTTTCAAATTATTTGAACACTACTATCTACTTGTAGGTCTTTACCAAACACAAGATTTTTAAGTTGGCATAAACTATGTGTAAAAAAGTGTGTTAACACTAATGTAGTAAGAGTTAAGCCCCTCTACTAAGGCTGTGATTCTCTTTATAGTTAAAGCACATTGCATATACAGATGCCTGAGAAAGCTCAAACAGTAATATTGAATAATCCTTTTTTGCTCTGGGGTACAACTAAGTCAGCAGAGAAATCATGATGTTCTGTTGCTATGAGCTACTTCAGAGAATTTTCAAGCAGCATTTGCTTCTTTTTCTTTCTTAGCTTGCATTTTTAAATCATTCAATATGCTATAGGCAACTTTCTTTTTTCTAACTAAAGCAATGTTATAAAGAGAAGAGAATCAGTTGTCATTCTCCTGGAATTACCTATGCCTTCTCTCTCCTTTTAGAATATGCATCTTTATTATCCCTGTGGAACAAAAATCTCAAGGTTTGCAAGCTTGGAGTTTCGAAATGTTCAGAAAAAAATATAAAGATTGTAGATATAGTTGTTTATATTTACAAGGATTTCAGGGTTATTCGTTCTATAAAATACTCTATTTCCACTTGTTTCATGAAAAATACATTAATCTATGTTCCAAAATTTGGGGATTTGAGATTTTGTTTTTAATTTTTACTTTACAAAGAATAAAACAAAACAAAATAAAACAAAGCAAGACAAAACGAATCAGATGAGAATAAAACAATGCGATCAACACAGGATCTCATAACAATACAATGAAATCAACAGTGGTTACCATAATGTCTCTTGTTTTCTTCGAAATAGTTGTCCATATTTTACACACAATAAATTCAAACAACATAAAAATAGTATAAAACCATTTTTTTAAAAAAAAGAATGAAAGCATCACAGGCCTTCAAAACCAGACAATAGGAAAATCAATGATGTCTGCCATAATGTCTCTTGTTCTTTTCAAAATAGCTGTCCATATCTTCACACATATTGAAATTAAATAATGCAAAGCTCACTAAAACCAATCAAAACAAAGAATAAAAGCATCACTGGACTTCACAAAAAGATGATAGGAAATCAGCAATGGCTACCACAATGTCTCATTTTCTTCAAAGTAGTTGCTCATACCATCACATGTAATAAAATCAATTCTTATAAACTCTTTAAGAGAAGTTCTAGGCATGTATAAACCTAAATGTGTACATCTATCCTTTCTGTATTAGAGGGAGAAACAAAACAAAACAAAATAAACAAAGTATGAGAAAAACAAGAAACCAAAGAGACATATAAACAACAACAAAGATCCCAAAACAATGACCAAATAGGCTTTCAAAATAAGGTGGTAGGAACATAACTAACTAAGGTTGTTATTTTGCATATTTATCTTCAAAAGAGTTCTTCAGATTACTAGATATAAACATGCAAAATTGATCTACTCCTATGGATGTTAACTGTTTTGTTCCAAGAACTAATAGAATTAGTAGAGCAATCATCCTAGCTATCTTAAGTGTGTATATGAAGATTTATATCTGTTTTCTCCCCCTTCCTTTTTTTCTCCTTTTTCCTAGCTGAGTTACTTTTTCCCCATCTGAGCAGTTTCTTACCCTTTTAAAATATTTATTGAAGATTTTGAATCTTATTTACTCTCAGTTTCTTACATTAAGGAGACAATATGGTATTTGCACATGTGAGTTTTGTTTATTTCCCTGTGAGTATAGTCTCAAGTTGCATCCACTTATTTATAAAAGTCTCAATGTGATCCTTCTTTATAGCTGAGTAGTATTCCATTGTGTAAAAATACCACATCTTTTTTATCTCTTCCTCAGTTGATGTGCAAGATTTGGCTATTACCAGTTGTGCTGCTATAAACATCGTGCACGTATATCACTCTGATAAGATGTTTTCAATTCTTCTGGGAATATGCCCAGAAGAGGAATAGCTGGTTAAAATGGGACTTGCCAGCTTTCTGAGGAATCTTGAGGCTTATTTCCACCAGTCTACACTCCCACCAACAGTTCAGAAGAGTTATTTTTCCCCACAGCCTCTCTAGCATTTGTTATTGGTGATTTTCTTGATCCTGGCCATTCACTCTGTAGTGAGATGGAATCTCGTGTGGTTTCAATTTGCATTCATGACATGACCAATGATACTGAACATGTTTTGATATATTTATTTGCCATTTGTATTTCTTCATCTGAGAAGTGTTTATTCATCTCAGATGCCCATTTTTGGATTGGGTTTTGAATTTTGAGGGTCTGGTTTTTCTTAGTTCTTTGTATGTTTTAGATAGAAGTCTTTTGTCTGAGGGACAGTTGACCAAGTTTTTTTCCCAATTTGTGGGTTTTCTTTTTACTCTATTGGAGATTTCTTTTGACATGAAAAAAATTTTTTTTTGGTACCAGGGATTGAACTCATGACCTTGCACCATTCATGACCTTACCTTTATGCCACTGAACTAAATCCCCAGCCCACAAAATTTTTAATAATATGAGATCTTAGCTATTGGTTCTGGAAAGTATTCCCCATGCAGTTTGATTTTTGCTCATGAATTCTTTCCCTACCTCTATGTCTTCAAGAGTTCTACCTACTTTGTCTTCCAACAAATTTAGTGTTTCTCTTTTAATATTTAGATATTTGATTCATTTTGACTTTAGTTTAGTGCATGGCAATAGGCATGGGCCTAGTTTTAATTTTCAGCATATGGAAAGCCAGTTTTTCCAGCACCTTTTGTTAAAGAGGCTATCCTTCTTCCAGGGAACATGTCTGCCCCTTTGTCAAAGGTAAGGTGGCTAACTGTGTTTGTGGTATGGTTGTATCTTCTAATCTATTTCATTGATCTTCAGGTCTGTTTTTATTCCAGTATCATGCCGATTTTATCACAGAAGCTTTGTAGTATAACTTCAAGTCAGGAATTGTGATGCCTCCTGCCTTGCCTTTGTTGTCCAGAATTACCTTTGCTATTCTAGGTCTTTTTGGTGCCAGATGAATTTTAGGAATGATTTCTCTAGATCTGTGAGGTATGCTAATGGTATTTTGATTGGAATTGCATTAAATCTGTATAACAACTTTGGGAGAATGATCATTTTCACAATGTTTGATCTTCTTATCCATGAATGAGGAATGTCTTTCCATTTTCTGAGATCATATGTAATTTATTTTTTCAGAGTATTGCAATTTCCACTGAATAGATCTTTTACTTCCTTTGTTAGACTGGTTCCTAAGTAGTGCATTTTTTGGATGCTATTGTAAAGTGTATGGCTTCTTTTCTCTTTCAGTGAGTTTTTTGTTTGAAAAGAGGAATGCTATTGATTTTTGAGTTGTTGACCTTGTAGCCAGCTACATTACTGAATTTTGTTATTAAACCCAGAAGTTTTCAATGGAGTCTTGGGGATCTTCTATGTAGTATATCATGTCATCTGCAAACAATGATAATTTAACTTCTTTTCCTATCCTTATTCCTTTTATTTCTCTCTCTTGTCTAAATGCTCCAGCTAATATTTCTAGCACTATATTGAATAGGAGTGGTGATAATGGACATCCTTATCTTGTTCCTGATTTTAGAGTAAAAGCTTTCAGTTTTTGACCATTTAATATGATGCTGGCTGTTGGTTTTTAATAGATAGCTTTTATCAGATTGAGGTAAAGACCATCTATTCTAATTTTCTGTAGGGTTCTTTTCATGAGTAACTGTTGGACATTATAATAAGCTTTTGCTGCATCTGTTAAAATGATCATAAGATTCTTATCTTTGGCTCTATTGATATGATGGATCACATTTATTTATTTATATAGGTTTAATCATTCCTGCATCCCTGGGATGAATTCCATTTGCTGGTGGTGTATGATCTTCTTGTTTATTTGTTGCATTCTTCTTGCCAATATTTTATTGAAAATTTTTGCATCCATGTTCATTAGGGAGATTTGCTTGTAGTTCTCTTTTTTGGTGGGTTAGTTCTCTGGTTTTGGTATTAGACTAACACTTGCTTCCAGGAATGAGTTAGGGAAAACTGCTTCCCTTTCAACTTCATTGAAGAGATTGAGGAGTGTTAGAACTGTCTTCCTTGAATTTCTTGTAGAATTCAGCAGTGAATCTATCAGGACCTGGGTAACAACTCATAAGGTTTTAATTATGTTTTCAATTTCATTAACTAAAATTAGGTTATTCAGCAGTTTTACATCTTCTTGATCCTGCTTTGGTAGTGCAAACATGTTTCTTGCAATCTGTCCATTTCTTCTGTGTTATCAAACCTACGAGAGTAAGGTTTCAAAGGAGGTATTGATGATCTGTATTTCCACAGGGTCTGTAGTGATTTCACCCTTTTCATTCTTTATTGCTTGAATTTGAGTTTTTTCCTTCTTTTTTAAAATAAGTTTAGCTAGGGGCTTATCAATTTTTTTTTTATTCTTTCAAAGAACCAACTCTTTGATTCATTGATTCTGGGTATTATTTTCTTAATTTCTATTGCATTAATTTCTTCTCTGAGATTTATAATTTCCTCCTTTATTTTGTATTTTGGTTTGACTTGCTCTTCTTTTTCTAGATGTTTGAGGTGAAGCATCATGTTGTTTATTTTTGTTCTTTCTATTTTCCTTATGTTGGAATTAACCACAATAAATTTCCCTCTGAGAACTGCTTTCATTGCAATCCACAGGTTCTGGTAGGTTGTTTTTGTATTTTCATTTGCTTGTAGATATTGTTTAATTTCTTCCTTAATTTTGTCTGTGACTCATTGATTTTTCAGGAATGTATTATTTAATTTTCATGTATTTATGGAGTTTTTGCAGTTTCTTTCATTAATTTCTAGTTTCATGGCACTATGGTGAGATAATATGCGTGGGACAATTTTGATTCTTTTGCATTTACCTAAGTATGTTCTATGGGCTAGTATATGGTCTATTTTAGAGAATGTCCCATGTGCAGCTGAGAAGAATATAAATTCTCATGTTGTTAGATGGAACACTCTACACTTTTACTAAGTCCATTTGTTCACACATTTGATTCAGTTCTGTTATTGCTTTGCTGATTTTCTGTCTAGTTAATCTGTCTCTTTGTGTCAATGGGGTGTTAAGTTCTTCCATTATAATTGTGTTATAGCTTATTTGAGTCTTCATTTATACTAATATTTGTTTTATATAGCTAGGTGCTCCCATATTTCGTGTATATATATATTAAAATTGTTATCTCTTCCTCTTGAAGTTTTCCCCTAATCAGTATGTAGCAGCCTTCTTTATTTCTTTTGATCATTCTTAGTTTTAAGTTCACATTTTCTGCAAACAGAATAGCTACCCCTGCTTCTTGGAGATTCTTGTTGCATTGCTTTCCATCCTTTGACTTTCAGTCTATGAATTTTCTTTTGGTTAGCTAGGTTTCTGGTATACACTATATGGTTGGATGTTGTTTCATGATCCATTCTGCCAGTCTGTTTCATTAAATTGGTGAATTAAGGCTAGTTACATTAATGGTTATAGCTGATATATATTGTCTTATTTTTGTCATGTTATCTTACCATTCCCCTCTGTTTAATTGCCTTGCTTAGTGTTTTTTTTTTTTTCCTGTTGGTCCTCTTAAAGTTTTAGTTATTTTTTTCACTTTTTAAAACAATTTTATTTAAAGAGAAAAAAAAGCAAAACAGAAAAAAGGGTAACAACAAAACGAAATTCCAAAGGAAAAAAAAAACACTAAGAAATCAATAGTTGATAAATTACATACTGTCATCTTGGAAATAGTTGTTCAAGTTACAAAATTAAAGCGTACAAAGTAGACATTCAAGCAATGAGACTGCAAACAGTTCTGTTCAATGATCCAACAAAAACTAAGTAATATGGTGATCTATCTTACACACTTAAACATACAAGTAGTTACATCATTTAGAGCACTTTCTTTTCCTGTCTTTTTTACAATAGCAATTACACATTTTGGGTTTTATTACTCCTACATTTCTTATTACTTTTTATACTAGAGACATAATGTGATATTTATAAATATGATTCTAACTTATTTAACTTTTAAGGATAGTCTCAAGTTGTCTCCATTTACCTATGAAGGCCTCAAGATCATACTTTTTTATAGCTGAGTAACATTCCATTGTATAAAAAATACCACATCTTTTTCATCCACTCTGAGGTTGATGGGCATCTTGGTTGTTTCCAAGATTTAGCTATTACAAATTGTGCTGCTATGAACATGGGTGCACATATATCACTGTGATATGACCTTTTAAAATTTTCTGGGAACATACCCAGGAAGGGAATAGCTGAACTGAATGAAACTTCCAATCCTAGTCTTTTGAGAATTCTCCATACTGATTTCCATAGTGGTTACAACAGTCTATACTCCCACCAACAGTGGAGCAGTATTCTTTTTTCCCCCTGTAACCTCGCCAACATTTGTTTCTTGATGGCAGCTATTCTTTCCAGAGTGAGATGAAATCTCAATGCTGTTTTAATTTGCATTTCTCAAATGACCAGTCATGGTGAAAATTTCTTTATGTATTTATTTGCCACTTGTGTATCTTAATGTGAGAACTGTGTTTTCATCTCAGGTGCCCATTTTTGGAGAGGGTCTTTGAATTTAGGGGACTTGATTTTTTCAATTCTTTTTATGTTCTGGATATAAGTCCTTTGCCTGAGGGGTTGCTGGCCAAAATTCTTTCCCATTGTATGGGTTTTCTGTTCACTCTATTGGTGATTTCTTTTGAAGTGCAGAAACTTTTCAATAATATGAGATCGCAGTTGTTGATTCTTTGAAGTGTTTCCTGTGCAGTTTGCATTTTGTTCATGAATTCTCTGCTGACCCCTATGTCTCCAAGACTTCTACCTACCTTGTCTACCATTAGATTTAGTGTTTCTGTTTTAATATTTAGGTCTTTGATCCATTTTGACTTTAGCTCAGTTCATGGTGATAGGCATGGATCTAGTTTCAGTCTTCAGCATGTGGAGAGCCAATTTTTCCAACACCATATATTGAAGAGACTTTCCTTCTTCCAGTGGACATGTTTAGCCCCTTTATCAATATCAGGTGGCTGAGTATCTTTGTAGTTGTGTTTGCATCTTCTAATCTGTTCCATTGATCCTCAGGTCTATTTCTTTGCCAGTACCATGCTTATTTTATCACTGTGACTTTGTAGTACAGTTTCAAGTCAGGAATTGAGATGCCTTCTGCCTTGCCTTTGTTGCCCAGCATTGCCTTTGCTATTCTAGGTTTCTTCTGTTTCCAAATGAATTTTAGGAGTGTTTTCTCTAGATCTGTGAGGTATGTTACTGATATTTTGATTGGGATTGTGTTAAATCTGTATAACAGTTTTGAAAGTATGGCCATTTTCACAATGTTGGTTCTTCCTAGCCAAGAGCAAGGAATATCATTCCATTTCCTAATACCCTCTTCAATCTCCTTTTTTAGCATAGTATGATTCTCAGCATATAGTTCTTTTACATTCTTAGTCGGGTTGATTCTTACAAATTTTATTTTTTAGATGCTATTGTAAAGGGCGATATTTCCATAATTTCTCTCTCAGTGAGTTTTTTGTTTTGTGTACAGGAATGCTATTGATTTGTGGGCATTGAATTTATATCCAGCTATACTGCTGAACTTGTTGATTACCTCTGGTAGTCTTTTAATGGAGTTTTCTGGGTCTTCTATATAGAGTATCATGTCATCTGCAAATACAGATATCAGATATTTAACCTCTTCCTTTCCTATCTTTATTCCTTTTATTTCTCTCTCTTGTCTGATTGCCCTGGCTAGCGTTTCCAGAACTATATTGAATAGGAGTGGCAATAGTGGACATCCTGATTTTAAAGTGAAAGCTTTCAGTTTTTGTCCATTTAGTATAACATTGGCAGTTGGTTTGTCATAGATGACCTTTATAAGGTTGAGGTAGACACCATGTATTCTGAGTTTCTGAAAGGCTTTTATCATGAACATGTGTTGGACTGTATCAAAAGTTTCTTCTGCATCTATTGAATGACAATGTGGTTTTCATTTTTGACTCTGTTGATGTGGTGTATTACATTTATTGATTTGCGTATGTTAAACCATACCTGCATTCCTGGAATGAACCCATTTGGTCATGATGTATGATCTTCTTGATGATTTGCTGCATTCTATTTGCCAGTATTTTATTGATAATCTTTGCATCAATGTTCATTAGTGAGATTGGCCTATAGTTCTACTTTTTGGTTAGGTCTTTCTCTGGTTTTGGTGTGAGAGTAATACTTGCCTCCAGGAATGATTTAGGAAGGATTGCTTTCTTTTCAATTTCATCGAAGAGTTTATGGAGTATTGGCATTAAATCTTGTCTAAATTTCTGGTAGAATTCAGTCATGAATCCATCAGGACCTGGGCTTTTCTTTGTTGGTAAGTTTTGAATTATGTTTTCAATTTCAATAGCTGATATAGGGTTATTCAAAATTGCTTTATCTTCTTGGTTGAGCATTCATAATTCATATGTTTCTAGAAATCTGTCCATTTACTCTGTGTCTTCAACTCTATGTGTGTAGAGATTTTCAAAGGAGGTATTCATGATCTTTTGAATTTCCATGGGATCTGTAGTAATTTGCCACTGTTCAGTCCTTATTGTGTGTATTTGGGTTTTTCTTTCTTTTTCTTTGTAAGGTTAGCTAGAGGTTTGTCAATTTTGTTTATTCTCTCAAAAAAATGCTTTTTGATTCATAAATTCTTTGCATTGTTTTTTTAGTTTTAATTGCATTGCTTTCTGCTCTAATCTTTACAATTTATTCTCTTCTATGAGCTTTCAGTTTAACTTGATCTTTTTCTAGAAGCTTTAGATGAAGCTTCTAGGTTGTTTATTTGTGCTCATTCTGTTTTCTTGATATGCAATTTATTGCTATATATTTCCCTCTTAAGACTGTTTTCATTGCATCCCACAGATTATAGTATGTTCTTTCTCCATTTTCATTGAATTGTAGGTATTGCTTTATTTCTTCTTTATTTTCATCTGTAGCCCACTGGTTGTTTAAAGGTTGTTATTTAATTTCCATGTATTTATGCAGGTTTTTCAATTTCTTTTGCCATTAATTTCCAATTTTAGTGCACTATGGTCAGATATTATGCATGGGATGATTTAAATACCTTTGCATTTACTTAAGAATGTTTTATAGGATAATATATGGTCTATTTTGGAGACTGTCCCATGTGTAGCTCAGAAGAATGTGTATTCTGATGTGGTTGGATGGAACACTCTGTAAACATCTACTAAGTTCAATTGCTCACAGGTATTATTCAGTTCTGTTATTTCTTTGCTGACTTTTTGTCTAGTTGATCTATCTCTTTGTGATAATGGGCAGTTGAGGTCTCCTGTTATAATTGCATTCTTGTGTATTTGGTTTTTCATGTCCATTAGTATCTGTCTTATACAGTTGGGTGCTCCTGTGTTTGGTGCCTATATATTTATAATTGTTAGTTCTTCCTCTTGAATTTTTCCACTTACAAGTATGTAGTGACCTTCTTTATCTCTTTTAATTGTTTTAGGTTTGAAGTTCATGTTGCTGCAAATAGAATAGTGACCCCACTTTTTTCTGGGTTCCAGTTGCATGGAATACTGTTTTCCAGCCTTTGCCTTTTAATCTATGAGTTTCCTTTTGGGTCAGATGTGTTTCTTGCATACAGTCTATTGTGGGATCATGTTTCTTGTTCCATTCTTTCAACCTGTTTCTTTTGATAGGTTAATTGAGGCCATTTACATTTATGGGTATCACTGTTATGTACTGGCTGGACTTTGCCTTGTTATGTTCCAGTTGTTTGCTTTCTGCTTTTCACTCTTGCTTAATTGCTTGCCCTACCTGGTGATGCCTTTCTGTTGTTATTCTGGGGATTGAGGTCATTTTTATCTCTGTCTAGTATGTCTTTCAATACTCTTTCTAGGTTTGGTTTGGAGGATGTGAATTTCTTCAGTTGTTCTTTGTCATGGAAGTATCTTGTTTCTCCATTAAATTTGAATGAAAGTTTTGCTGGGTACATCAGTCTGGGTTGAAGGTTATTTTCTTTCAGGGCTTGAAATACCTCACTCCATGCTTGTCTTGATGGTTTGTTTCTGAAAAGTCTGCTGTGATTCTAATGGGCTTTCCTTGATAGGTGAGTTGTGTCTTTTCTCTAACAGCTTTTAGTATTCTGTTTTTATGCTGCATGTCTGGGATCTTAATTATTATGTGTCTGAGTGTAGATTTATATTGGTTGTGACTGGTTAGCATCCTATATGGCTCACTTATCTGCATATCAGATTTTTCCCCATTTTGGGGAAATTTTCTGTGATTACTTCTGTAAATATTTTAGTTATGTCATTTGTGTTGATTTCTGCATCTTCACTAATGCCTATTAATCTTATATTGTTGCTCTTGGCATCTTCTTGAAGCTGCTGGATTGTCATTGTATGCTGCTTTGTTATTTTTAAAAGTTCTATCCTTTCATGATCCCTAATTGTGATCCTGTCCTCAAGGTCTGAAATCCTATCCTTAGCTTCATTTAATCAGTTTTGCAAACTTTGAATAGAATTTTTTGTTTTTTGGATGTCTCTTTGAGTTTGGTTCATGAATTCTGCTTGTTTTCCATATTGTTCATTCAAGGTTTCAATCTGTTTCCCATGGTCCTGTACATTTTCTTCTATTTCTTCTTTAGCAGCATTCAATAACTTCTTTACTAAGGTTGTTATTTCTAACTTTACATGGCGGAGTACTTCTAATTTGATTTCCTCTATAGCCTCATGGAATTGTTTTTGTTTTTTTTATTTCACTCACTATCTTTTCAGAGATGTCTGGTGTGTTACTTTTCAAGTTCTCTATTTCAGTGTCTCCTGTATTTGCTCCTGATGAACTAAATGTTTGAGATTGCATTTTGCTTTTTCATTTTGCCATTTTCCTCTTTCAAGTTAATGTTTGGTCCTTCAGTCCCACTAGTGTCAACTGTTGGTAGTGTGTATCTTGGGGTCCCAATGTAAGGTTGATGTTTGTCCAATTGCTGGGTCCCACAATGAATTGTTGAGCTAGTCACCTTACTTCCTGCTGCAGGGCCTGTTGGGTGAGTCCTATATTCTTCCTGGGCTGACAAGCCTAGTAGTATTGATGTAGGTCAACTTTTAGTTCCTGCTATTACTTTATCTTCAGATTATTCCAGGTCATCAAATCTTCCTGTCTATAGTGTTTGTGTCAGCTGAGGCTGTATTGTGTCCCTATTGTGTGCCTGTGTGTCTCATAAGCACTTCTGATTTTCTTCAAGTTGGGGGGGTCCTTCTTGGCACACTCCTCACTCTGACTGATGTTTTCTGTGTGCAGGAAGGAGTCACGCCCACTCTTGTCAGACTCACCAAGATCTTACTGTTAGTTGGAGGGAACTTTACTACTGTCCCTATTTACCAACTGTACACCTCTATTTTAGTGGCATACTCATCACACTGCCTGGAGTCTACTGAGATCTTCTGTTTGATTGAGGCAGTCACTGAATCTCCCTTCAAGCTAGCACAGTTAATCTGCTGTATTCCAAGGTTCTGGGAGAAAGGGTAGGATCCGAAGATCCATAGCAGTATTGGGTCCAGAAGGTATGGGGTGTCCCTGAGAAGCTGGCAGATGTCCTGGGTTTGGGTGTCCACTGGGCATGGGCCATGGTCCCAGGGTAGTGTGGTGCTCCTCAATGCTGGCTGGAGTCATGCCTATTTCCAGGTTTTGAGTGATGTTTCAAAGTTTCCTTGGTGCACTGGGAATCACCTGGCCCCACTGGGAATCACCTGGCCCACTTTAGGCTCTCGGGGCAGACTGCTGGCAACTGCTTGCCACTTGGAGCTCATTGAGTATGGGCCAGTCGGGCCTGAGCAGACTCCATGTGTCTTCTGGTGATTTCAGCTACAGGGAATGATCATACTGCCTCGAAGTGAAGTTCCAAGTTTTCCCTGTGCACTGGGATTCCACCAGAGCACTAGGTCAGGGCCCAAGGCTGGATTCTGGGCCCTGCTTGCTGCTTGGAGTTCACTGGGTGTAGCCCAGTTAGGCCTGCATGTACCTCTCGTGTATCATAGGTGATGTCAGATGCAGGGCACAGTCTCACTGCCTGGGAGTGAAGTTCCAAATTTTCCCCATGCACTGGGATTCCACAAGAGTGTGCGGTCAGGGCCCAAGGCTGGATTCCGGGTCCTGCTCACTGCTTGGAGTTCACTGGGCATGACCAGTTGTAGTTATTTTTATGTCTATCCAGAATATCTTTCAGGATTCTTTGCAAGTTTGGTTTGGTTGTCCTGGAGTTCTTCAACTGTTCTTTGTTATGGAAGTATCTTATTTCTTCATCAATTTTGAGGGATAGTTTTTCAGGGTACATCTATCTGGGTTGAAAATCGTTATCCTATAGGATTTGAAACACTTCACTCCATGATTTCTTGACTTCATTGTGTTGAGAAATCTACTGTAAATCTGATGGGCTTCCCATTATAGGTGATCTGTCTCTTCTCTCTAACAGCTTTTAATATTCTATTCTTATGTTGAATTTCTGGGATGTTGATTACTATATGTCAGGGTATAGATTTATTTTGGTTATGGCTAATTGGAGTTCTATATGATTCACTGATCTGTATGTCAGTTTCCTTTCCCATGTTTTGGAAATTTTTGGCTATTACTTCTGTAAATAGTCTCTTGATATCATTTGTGTTTTCATTGTCTTTTTGGTTTACACCTGTAAATCCTATATTGTTTTTCTTGCATCACTTGCAAGTGTTGACTTGTTATTTCCTGATTGCTTGTTATTTTTAAAAGATTTTTCCTTTCCTGTTTACTGGATGCAATCTTGTCTTCTAAGTTTGAAAGTTTATCTTCACTTTCATTGAGGCAGTTTTGCCAGCTTTTGATGAAGTGATTTCATCCTTTTCATTCCTTATTGCTTGAATTTGAGGGTTTTTTCCTTCTTTTTTTTTTTTTAAATAAGTTTAGCCAGGGACCTAACATGTCTCCTAGGTTTGCTTGGGAAGGGCTGGAAGTTTGAGATTGCATTTTGCTCTTTTGTTTTGTCATTTTCTTGTGTTCCCATGAAGAAGGTGAATGCAAGTTCTCAGTTGCTTCCTGGGTTGGGGATATCTGTCTGTACTGCAAGGAGTTTCCCCAGTTGAGTAGAGGTCATTAGTCAGGCCTTACCAGGTCCTTAGTGGCATACAAAGTCTCCTCAAATGTGGGGAGTATGCTGCACAGGCATTCAACACACCCCACATGGTACTATGAAGTTCCTGGCTGCTTGAGGTTGCTGGACAGGACTCTACCAGGTTCTGAGTGGCATATCAACACTGAACAGCTAGATGGAGTACACTATGCAAGCTTTCAGTTCATGCCACATGGTGCACCAAAACTCCATAGCTGTTTGGGTTCACTGGGTGGTGCCCTACCAGGTTCCAAGCGAGGTGCTGAGATTGCTTGCTTGGGTGGGGTTTGCTGTGCAGGCCTTGGGCTCACCCCACTGAGCTCAGGCAGTTCCCTGGCCACCCAGGGTCACTGAGCAGCACCCAATCAGGCCCCGATGGACCTACCTGAAGGCCTATGGCTGATTGGGGCACGGGGTAGGGTCTTAACAGGTTCTGAGCAAGGTTCTGAGTTTACACAACTGGATGGGGTTCACTGTGCAGGTCTTCAGCTCACACCAGGATTTGAGAATCTTGATAGGTTGGTTTATCTCCCCCAAATTTGAGTCCTCTAAATCTGAAAAGAACATCAAGTATAATTTTATTATACTCCCAAAGTACTTTGCATTAAATTTAGATAAAAACTTCAGAGATGTGTGGCTTTTGAACTAACAGTAATACAGTAATAATAAGTACCCTAAAGAATTATTTAGTAGATTTTTTACAGAGGAGAAGTGGGCGGGGCAGAGAGTGAGAGAGAAAAAGTAAAACAGAATTTTAAAATATGAATTAGATATGAGTCATAATTTCATTTATGACCTGATGCACAATTTTAAAAATATAATTAAATATGAATAATTTTCATTTGTAATTAACCAAAATAGATGCAATACTCCATTGCTTCTTGTATCACTATGACAGAAAAACTGTTTTCCTGTGAAAAGCCCTTCACAAAGTAGTAACTTCAGCAAGTGGAGAGTTTCTGTTCCTGACAGATTTCTAGCTAGTGAGATGACAAAATTTTGGAAAACATTAGTGAAAGAAAAGAAGATTGTGAATAACTTTTAAAAATATAAAAAATATGATTGGTTACCTTACAAGAAAGCAAAGGAAGTAGAAAATTTTCACAAGACTACATGTTTATCTAAAATAAGATTAAGTAAAAGATTATAAGTTATGTGTTGAGCTGCATCAGGTTAAGCAGCAGTGTGGGTGTGATATCAAATGAAACTAGTGTCTTCATAAGTTTATAAACATCACCAGCCATTGGAGAATCCAGTGAAAAGGTGGACTTCTGTAAACCCCCAAAGTACCCTCTCCAGACACTTAATCGACATTGCCCTGAAGTTGGACTTTATAACTTCTGAAACTGAGAAATAAGTGTTCACTTGTGCTAACAAGTTTATAATATTTTGTTAAAGCATCCCAAAGAAAGATATCCTCTAACTTTTTCACAATGATGAATAAATCATCATGTCCTAATTTTAGGTAGAAGATTTAAGAAGTCTGTACACACTTCTCCATGATTTTCTGAGTGTATGGAGAATAAGGCAGCATCTTTGTATAGCAACATCAAGTTATCCCGGAATTCTGATCCAATCAATAAAGGAAAACTGCAGTTGCAAGACTAATAAACTGAGTAAGATGTGGCTGAATGAGTGGGTGATTTATTTATTCAGACTCTATTCCATGATGTCATTTTAGCTATAATATTTGATAAGATCTCACTCTTTGAAAAATAGTCTCTTTTTGAACAACAACAAAACAGATTCTGTAGAAAACTACTGATTTTTTTAAGATTATTTATTTTATTGTAAGCTAACCTAAAATTAATAATATAATAAATATTAGGTTAACCAGTGAATTTTGAGTTATAATGATATAGTATTGAAACTTTTCAGACCTAGACAGGTCATATAGGTAGGAGACTAAGATAGAAAAGATCACTGTAAAACAAAACAAAGTTAAAGAGTATGATACACACACACAACAAACACACACACAAATCATCTATAATGTTATCATCAGAAATAACCTTTCAGTTGGAGTGGTGATGAACACCTGTAATCCTAGCAGTCTGAGAGACCAAGGCAGAAAGGTCACAAATTCATGCTCAGCCTGGGCAGTTTATTACCTGAGACTATCTCAAAATTTTAAAAGATCTGGGGTCATAGCTGAGGCAGAGAAATTCATTGCAAAGTTATTAGAATACCTGGGGCCACCCAAAGTATAAGTTGACCTACTATAGTGAAACTAGAGAAAACTGTTTAAAACCATATTTAGGAAGCAAAGGAATTTAAAAGCATATTTAAAGACTATTTCAAACTATTTAAAAACATATTTAGGAAGCAAAGGAAAAACCATCAGATCTTGTGGGTGTAGAAGTGTAAAGGACAACCACATTCACATTGTAGCTGATTCAGCTACAATCAGCTAACAGAAGGACCTTGCCTCCAGCAGAGATAGAAAATGAAAAGAAGACACTGGGTAACTAAGTTAATGTCTTTGGCCTAGGAATGCTACTTTTAGAAGTTATTATATGTAGAACAGTTAAAATGTACTTGAGTACTCTTATTCATGTCAAGTCCTTACACTGATATTTTATTTTTCAAGGGCAAAATGTACATCTATCAGCCTAAAATATCAGATACCAATTTGTAAAAATGTAATAGCCAAGTAGCCTTATGAGCTGTTCTAAAACAAAAATACTAATTTGTAAATAGCACTTCACATAGTTATTTTGAAATGATTAGAAGCTCATTGAATTTCTCTTTCCTGCCAGATGCTCCTTTGAAGATTTTGCACAATTCTAAAAATGTTGTTAGTATTTCATATCTAAACTTTTTAGGAATAGGTCTCTTTCAGAATTTAACTTCAGTATTGCTAGATGTACCCTACTCTACATGAATTTTCAACCCCGTGTTTTATTACTAATTCAAATTCCATTATCCCATATTGCAACATCTCTATATGTATCAATACATTTGTTCCCCTAACATCAATCCTCTTAAATTTTTATCCGTATATTTTTTGACAACACCATGTTTCTATAATTTATCACTAAAAAGTTTGATTCTATTTTGGTTTCCTATAAAATCAAGATAATCTTTGGTCTATAATTTATTTTAAATTAAAATAATATAAAGTTTAATATAAAAGAAAACATTTCTTTTATCAGTCCAACTTATCAATCAATTAAATTATGTCAAGTAAATGTCAAAATTGGTGCCATGTTTCTTCCTCCTAAAATATGTGCACAGCACTATTCTTATTAACAAAAACTCATTTTTAAAAAAGTTTTTTCTCTAGGAATTATTCCATGTTCAGGAGTTTTTAAATCTAAAACTGTAGTGACCTTCTACAATTTTCCATACATGGCATTGGTACTCTTTTGTTCTCCAAAGTATAACTAATTTAGGGTCATTGTGATCCTTACTGAAGATAAAAATAAAGATATGCAGTTTTAAAAGAAAATATTCCTTTTCAAAGTTTGAATGGAAAGGTCACTGAAAAAATAGTTAGCTAAAATTAATTTTCCTCTTAAAAATTGAAGAATAATATGCTTTGTTTTAGTATCTTTGCTTGTTAATAGATTAGAAAAGTGTTATAGACTGAAGTTTTATATTTTTTCCACAGAAGCAATCCTTATATACATATGTTGAAGTATCATATCCACACCCAATATGCTATTTGTATGTGAAACATTTGAGAAACATGACACAAAAGTGAGTGATTACATCCTTATGAGACATTCTAAGAACTCCACTAACTTTTCCTCACACATATACATACTCCAGCTCTTGAGATGGATCCCAAGGCCTTTGTACTGAGGTATAACCCCAGTTCTTTCTGATTAATTGTGAATGACTTGTTGGAGACAACCTTATGCTAAATTGCTCCATCTGAGATTGAACTGGTGATTCTCTTGCCCAGAGTCCTGTTCCTACATGCCTGGGCCATCACAATCAGCCATTTTATTGCTATGGGAGGATAACTCACATGCATAGATAAAGTGAAATAGAGCTACCTATGAGAAAATAGATGTATCCTCACCAGAAATTCATTATGCCCACATCTTGATCCTGAAATTTCCACCCTCCAGTACTGTGATAAATACCAACAACTGTTATAATCTGGTATTCTATTTTAGCAGCCAAAATGAACAAAGACAGAAATTGTGGTAGTCCAGACAAGTGAGATGCTGCTTTAAGAACACTTGAAAACATGTAAGTGACTTTAGAGGTGGGTATTAGGTAGAGAGTGGGAGAGTTTTGAGGTTTATGCTACACTGTTATGAAGAGGTTACACTGGTATGAAGGGGGATTCTGGTGACAGATCCACAAGAAAAGAAGGCACAGTAGAGAAACTACACTCTTTTTAGCAAAAATGTAAATAATCTTGAAGGCAATGTTAGGAGAAATGTTAGGTGGATAATACATGCTAGACTAGTGAAATACTATATGAAGGTTAAAAAGTCATGTGCATTAAATCTCTTTCCTTTTGGTAAGAGCAAAATATCAGACAGTTGCAAATTAAAGGAGGGTTTTATTTTGGCTCAGAGTTTCAATGGTTCAGTCCATGTTTGGCAGCTTTAAACACAAAATAGCTTGGTGGAAATGTTTGATCAGAGGAAAGATGGTGACATTATGGTGCCCAGAAAGGACAGAAGGAGATAAATATGGAGGGAGATATACTCTTTGAAGTCACCTGCATTTTCTGACCAAACCCCACCTCACAGCAGCAAGTTATTATAGAACCTCATGATTCAACCACATTCCAAAAGCCCCATCTGTGAGTACATGAGGCTCTTGGGGGACATCTATATCTAAACCATAGCATCATATTCCTGGACACTGGAAGAAAGATTTTCCTCATTATAAAGAAGCAAAGCAATTAACTGAATGCTTGTGCTCTGTGGAAGGTATAACTAGTGAGTGATAAAACTGGATATTTGGTAGAAAAAATGTGTAAGTAAAATGTTACAGGAATTTCCTGGCTTCTAGTTGCTTATTGTAAAGTTCAAGGAGATAGAAAGAAATCAAATATGGAATTATGAAAGAAAGATGAACCATGACCTAAAGGTCTGGGAAATTCCCAGACTGTTTGAATAACAACAAGAAAAATCTTTTGAAAAAGAATAGTAACCTTGTAACTTAATATCTTTTTAACAAAGAGACTGACAACCAAATGAGTAGAACTCAAAGGCTATCAGTCAAGACGATGAAAGAATGACTTGAAGGCAGTTCACGCATCTTGGGGCTGCCATTATGCTCTCAGGCCCAGAGTGGGTCCAGAAGAGAGGGTCAACTTTGTGGGACAAGTTGCTAGGATGCTGTTGTCCTCAGGCTGAGGACACCACAGAGAGCTACACAGTTGGCTGCACTCAGCAGTGTTGTATCAAGGATGTGTTCATCTAGATTTCAAAAGATGAGGTTACCTGTCAGACATACAGCTCAGGGCTCCAGTAGAAGAGAACTGAAAGCATGAAAATTCAGCCTGAAGAGCCACAGAGCACCAGCAGAGAGTTGCTGCAGGGCTGTCCCTCTAAATCCTAGGGGTGGCATCGACTCCAGGGAGCTTAAAAGGAAGAGCATTCAGCCACTGTGAATTATTTTCAAGTCTTATTTCTACTGGAATTTGCCCCCTTGGTTTTGTTTGTACTTCAGCTCTGCCACTCCTCCATTTTTTGGATGTCTTCATTTAGGAATGGGAGTACCTTTCATGAGTCAGTCTAACAGTGGCATTTTTAGGAGAACAATAATATAAGATGTTAGACTTTAGACTTTTGAATTGATACTGCAACAAGTTAAGTCTTTTGGAACTGTTGAAAAAGGAATAAAGTACTTTGCCTATGAGAAAGACAAGAATGGGGGTAAGATAGAGTGCCATGGATTGACTGTTTATGCTCTCTTTCATCCTTCTAATAGGATATTTGGAAATGGGACTTCTGAGAACTAATTAGGTCATAAAGGCAGAGCCCTGATGGGTGGGATTAGGATTTATTATAAAAGAGACCTCAGGATATTCCCTACCCCTTGTTATGCTTTGTGCCTGGATGTCTCTCCAAAGCCTCACATGGTCATAAGTGATGTTTTCTTCAGGAGTGACTGAGTTTAGAGTATGTGATTGATTCATAGTACAATGCTGGGATTAAAGGTGCTGGAATAAGGGAAAGTAATTGCTGGATCAGTCCGCTGATTGGATTGGCACTGCCTAATCCTGCAGACTGGATACAACATAGGGTAGAGAAAAAGACATGTTTATTCATCTCACCTACCTCAACCTGAGCAGTTAGCATCTCTTTAGAGGGTAAGAAAAGGCTAGACACACTAAAAGAACAGTCAGGACCAGGTGGGACCTGATCCCTCTGATGGTGAGGCAGCAACAACCCAGTGTGATCTGCATCTTTATTTATACACAGTAATAGGGGTGGGAAGAAGCACTTAATGGAATCAAAAGTGCAAGGTCTCATTGTTTTGCTGAGAACACTGCATGCGAAACATTCTGAAAACTATCTGTTGCTGTAGGTAACAGGGAAGAATACCAAGGCCAGACACCTATTGGCCTGGACTTGCTCTAGTCCCAAAGAGTTTGCTGACTTTCAGCTCAGCTGTGGCTCAGCCACTCCCCACACTCCCCTTTGTTGCTTTTGCTGTCTTCCATCATCATGAACAATTACCCATGTGCCGCCCTATTTTGGAGTCAGATGATTATAGACTAAAACCTCTACAAACTGTGAGCTAAATAAACCTCTCTTCCGTAAACTTTGGGTGTTGGGTATTTTGTCTCGGTATCAAAAAAATTAACTAACACACCCCTCAAACTATGTAAAGAAATAGCAAAGAAAAAGTCATCTATGAATCAGGAAGTGAAACTTCACTTGACATTGAATCTGCATGTACCTTGATACTGGACTTACCAGTCTTCAGAAACATAAGAATCAATTGTTGTTTATCATCAAATTTATGGTACGTTGTTACAGCAGACAAAAAGTCTAAGATAGTCACCTTTCTATCCTCTTAAATTCTAGTTCAGCATTTCCATCACCCCCATAACAAACAACCACCAGTTACTTTTGTGTACAGTTTAGAAATAGGATTATCTATATAAAGTATAATTTTATACAATATTGTACGCAAAACACAACTTCTTGTTTCTTCTAACACCTTCTTCTCATAACTTTTTCACTTTGGTTGTTGAGCCCCCTTGTCCTAGCTCCTGTACTCTTCATTCAAGCATTTTATCATCTGCACAATGATGTACCATGCATTCCTAACCCATGAGTTGCAGCATAGAAACCAATTATGTGACCCCAATGTCTGGTTGTTCTCCTCCTGAGAAACAGACCCTTGGTGCTGACATTTCACTGGGTGCTATGTGCCTTCCCGTAGTAAAGCTAATTGACTTTGAGTTTGCTTGATATTTTTCTACCATAGCCCTTTACTTAGTCATTTTTCATATTTTGACTTTGACATCCTGTATTTTCTCTGTATCTTTCATATGTATTCTCCTCCTCTTCTCTATACTCATCCTCTGCCTCTGGAGCAATTCTTTAGAGCATGATTTCAAACTTGTCTTCTATTTCACTTATCGGGATAGGAAGCAAATAAACTCTCTTGAAGCCATTGGAAACAGTCTCCTATTTCGTGGCTTATTAATACTTGTTCAAATGACAGAGCATTATGAATTACAGAATGCAGTTTGTTATCTTCATGGTCAGTAATATCAAAATCTGCTTTGGAACTCAAATATCTGACATATATGCATTTACCTAGGTCCTGGAATGAGTCCTTGACTTCAGCTGCTTTGCATCAGTAGTCTTCCCTTTGGTCAGCCTGTCATTAATACCAACTTTATTTTTGAATCTTGCTTATCGAACCATGCCTTTTGATATTTCCTGGTATCATGCCTTCCTCTCCCTTACCATGCTTTCTATTATCGTTCTGCTTTAGCTTCTACTGTCCTGCTGAGTAATCAAACAAATCTCTAGACACTGTGGTCTTGCTGCTCATCTCAGGAAAGGGAAAAAAAAAAAAAAAAAAACAAATAACAGCTGCTGAAATTGTGAACCTTCCTTCCTGGCTGTCAAATTTAGTGAAAACAGATGCTCCGAGGAGTTGTTTGTAATTCAAGCAGGCAGAGAGTAGAAAAAGAAACCCCTTATTTGCTGAAACTAGAGTAGTTTTGCTGGGTCAACTTGGCTTCTATTTTACATGCCAGCTGGAAGAAACTGTTTTCTTACTGTGAAAGTGCCCAGCGCTACCTTTCTAAATTAAGTCATCATATACACTATTAACACCTAAACAGGTGTCCATGAAAGATGTATATCTTAGAAGAAAAATGATCTAAATTATTATAATGTTATAAAGTATTGTTCTAAAATGTTAAGTATTCTTTGAGGAGTAAAACAGTTCCATTTTTACAGGCCTAGGCATGAAACAGAATATCGAAAGCACGGGAGAGAATACCGAATGACCTATTAAGAGATGTCAGGTCTTGTAATGACTTTCACATGTCATTTACACTTTGTGCCTTTATTTTTCCTTAGTAGTGGAATAAGTGGCATTCAATCTGATCACATCCAAAGTGATTTACAACAGTGATACTCTATTAAATTCAGTGAATTTAATGCCACTTTGAATATTTTATTTGGAAATTATTTCCAAAATAATAGTTATTCTAATGAGACAAAATGACAACATCCATTAATAGAAAATATTTCTTTGCCAAAATATTGGCTGTTCCCAGTTATTTAGTACCAGATCTTTACCATTTAGTGTTATAGAGAGCCAGCTAATTCTTTCACCTTATTAGTAGAGAAAAAAATACATACAATATAAGGTAGCCTTTCTCCGATTGATCTTGTGGCAATGAGAACAAGATTCTTTTTTTTTTTTTTTGTCTTTTTTTTGAGACAGGGTCTCTATGCAGTTCAGGCAGGCCTTGTGCTCATTTTGTACCCAGGCTGGTCTTGAACTCGCAACCATCCTCCTGCCTTAGCCTCTGAGTGCTGGGATTACAGGCGTGAGCCACCGCCATGCCCAGCTAAGAACAAGATTCTTAAAGGCATGAATGTAAATACAATTATATAATTATAAATAAACTAAATAGAATCTCAGAATTTAGCAAGGTAGGATAAAAGAAGGGTATTATTGTTTGTCAAGTCTTCAGGAGGAGAAAGTGTGTTTAGAAATGAGGTAACCTGGGTAGACCCAGCCTAGGGAAAAAAATCAGTTTTTGAGGTGAAAAAAGATTTAAAATGATGGAAAGTAACAAGATGACAAATTAGAAAATAATGAGACTGCCTCTAAAATAAGAGTAAGTAAGGGAAGTATATGAATAGAAAAGTGCTTTCTCACTTCATGTACATGTGTTGAACACTAAGAAAAATGAAGATCTCTTATAGACCCCTTCACCTACCATTATAGGCCTAAAAAGTAGTAAAGTGATCAGTAAATTCAAGAGGGTTCACTAGAAACTGAAGCTTAAATGTAATTTAGTTAAAACCTCAACCTTCTATAGAGATATGTTTTTGCATTGTTTTCCTTGGAATCCAATCTTGTAGAAATTTAAGATCACAAATTTTAGCAACTCCTCAAGGGTTTGAGTAATTAGGTGGAGTTTTGGGTATCCTTTCTTTTAAAAGAAGCTTCACCCTCTATCCCAGTTCTCATTCTAAAAATTACTAAAAGTTGATGGAAATCAATGTGAGCAGTTGGGTAAAGAAACTTAAATGGACTTTTAAACCACAGAGAAAATATCAATTTTTCCATGAATCTTCCTTTGTACACTTTCTTTACTATTGCCTCCATTGCTATGGTATATTAAGTTAAATACAAAATGGAAAAGGTGACTTTTTAACTATACTTTATACAAGATTATATTTATCACTGGCATGTATTTTGTTTATTCCTTCAAGAATTCTCTTTGGATAACTAAGACATTCCATTGGAGAGGGAGTCATAAAACAAACAACAGAATATATAGCAATAAATACATTTTATTATTTATAATACTATATTTTCATTTCTTCCAGTACTTGTGTTGCAAAAAGCCATTTGAAGCCTGCAATCAGGGTTCCTAAATAATGACCCAATGCATCCTTTTTTCAACTAACAGCTTTCAAGGAAAAACACAAATACCCTGCAGTGTAGCTCATACCTCAGCTTACTTTAGAATTGATTCAATATCCTAAAATAAGATGGTAGATTCAGCTTTAAAAACACATCCTGCCTCCTAGCTTAGTGGCACACACCTGTAATCCTAGCACTTGGCAGGCTGAAGCAGGTGGATCACCACTGATAATAGGCCAGCTTGGGGTACATAGTGAGTTTGAAGCCAGCCTGAACTACATACTGAGACACTGTTTCAAAAATCAATCAATAAATAAATCCCCACTACAATTCAATTTTTATCCCTTATGGAAACTGGAAGATCATCAATGTTTATAAATTTACCAAGTCTACTAATTAATTCTCAACTGTCTCTTTCTTACCCCATTGGTGATATTTGTCAGAGTTGGTAAGTTTTTACTCCTAAAAACTCATGTTTCACATGGATCCCAAAGTGTTTGATTTGCTGCACACATTTCATCACTAATGTCCTTCTTGTCTTGCCTGATGCTTCTTACTCTCTTCACTGACCTCTTAACACTGAAATGAATATCCATGCTAGTATCTCTTTCACACACCTTTGTACTATTATTAAAATTTACAATGCCCCATGTATATCTCCATACTCAACCACTGCTGTAAACACCTGACTTGTGTATTCAACCTTGCATTCAGTGTCTCCGCAGAGTATTTAATGAACATCTCAAAGTTTATCTCAAATTTAAATTTCCAGAACTGAATTCCTGATCTTTATTCCCAAATCTGTTCTACCTGTAGTCTTTCACATCTCACTTAAAATCAATTCCATCCTTCCAGTTGCTCAGGCCAAAACCCAGAGACATCAGTGCTTCACATCACTCCTTCATTCATCACTAAAAGTCTGGTAAGCAGTCCTGGGGACTTGGCACTAAACATACATTCAAACTTTGAGATGTGTCAACACCTCACTGCTATCACTTTAGACAGAAAAAGGCATCTCTTTCCAGGTCCAGGATCAATGCAATAGTCTCTGCAACAGTTTGCCTCTCTCTGTCTTTTCCCCCATCTGGAATCTATTCTTAACATAGAAGCCAAAGTAATCTTTACAAAATATTTACCATATTATGCCATCCTCTTCTCAAATTCCCTCAGTCTTTTTTTTTCCATCAGTCAAAATGAAAGACAATTTTAACTGGCTAACAATTTTACATTGTTTATACTTTTTAGTGTTGCAATATTTCTTTGCTCTGATTTGTTTTTGTGCATTTTCACAATATCTTTCCCTAAAACCCTCCTCAATATAGCTGCAGGATTTGTTCCTTTTTCTAGCTTAAAATATTTTCCCAATGAAGAAAATTTTGTACAAATGATTGTAGTTATAATTCCTCTGTTATGCCTTAATTTATTCTTCTCTAAAGATCTAATGACCTTCAAGAAATTTTTATTATGCATATTGCATTACAAACACATCAAAGATAGGGACTGTCTATTTTGTGTAAGAATAACATACTTAACATAATGAAAATACTCAAAAATATGTACAATAAATGAATAAACAAAACAAAGGAAGTGTCTTCAGAAGAACAAACCAAACATTCCATATAATAAAATTTTATATTTTTATATATATTATATAAAATATGTAACAGTCTTTCACATTTCACGTTATGTTATCATATATTCTATTGTATAGAATATATGTTATATATGTAATAAAATTACCTTCAGTGAGAGACAAATAACATATTCAAATGGAATCACCAATGAAAGTCATTATTTGTCCAATTCACCAACTAGAGTAGATTTGTTTTTTGCTATTTCTGTGTATCAGTGAATGTGGTCTTATTTTCCTCATCCATACATTGGTTGCATAAATTCATTTTCATCCTTGGAACAAATTTTGTCTAACACCATTTGTACCTTCATCACAGTTTATCTCCAACTCTTATCTACTAGTTTCCCTACTCAGTTTCCTAATTACATTCAGCTTTTCTAGTGTATATCAATCTCTTCATAATATTTTATGCCTTAATTTTTATTTAGTTATTTCTTTAATTTCTTGTTACTTCCATACTAACAATGGCTTTCTTAACTTTCTTGGCTTTTTTTATCTTTACACTTTAAAAACCTCTGTAATATGTTCAGAAACTTGTGAAGAATGAGTGAAATTTCTGGATTTAGCCAGTTTAATTATAAGTCAGTCAATTCAGGTGAGTATTAATTGTGTGATAGTGGAGTGGGACCACTGGTAGAGGGTCTAGTTTTCATGCATTTTTCCATTTGTTCTTCTTGCTGAATCAGAAGCTGTAAGGAATGAGCAAGTTAGTCACTGTAAAAAGTCAAAACACCCATCATCTGCTCTTCTTTTGAAATGAGATGAATCCAATTTTAAAGTTACACATCCATTTTTAAAGTTACATTTACACCGTGAATTGAATAATAGCATCATTTTCCAGATGAACAAACTGAGAGCCAATTTTTAATTAACTTTCCTTGCCTCACCTACCTTGAGTATTAATTCATTTTCTGTTGCTAATAATGCAATACCATAGGATGGGTAACTTATAAAGAGGAGATATTTAATCTGACTCCCAGTAATGGAAGTACAGGGTCAAAGGACCCCACCTGCGGATGTTCTACTTACTAGCAGAAACTCAAGGTGGTGCAGAACATCACGGACCAAGTAACAGAAAATGCATGTGTGTATATGTGTGTTTCATTTGGCCTGTCTCTCTTCTTACAATGCTGCTAGGAGGCAATCATGGAAACTCTTCTCTAATGACTGTACTCCTAATCACCTCTCGAAAGCCCTACCTCTGAATACCATAGATTAATTTTCCACTTACATAATGTCTCACAATGGGGATTAAATTTCAATGCATAAAGCCTTAGATGACACACTCAAACCATATTTGAACCACAAAGGCTTATATGTAATGTGTATAACATTCAAAGTTGGGAATGCGTGCCTTCAAAATCAATGTTCATTATACAGTGTTACATTGCCTCTCAAATCCAGATATACCAACACATTCTTCAGTGCTTTTCCCCATTAAATATACATTGTTACCTCATGCTTTCAGAATATGCTGGCTGCTGCCTTTTCACCCTCAGGCATTTAACAATCATGCATTCTTCACACTTCACTTCAAAATCTATTTTATATACAATGCATTCATTATGCATACCAAAATTGTAACCAAAGTGGGAAAACATCTAACTAACTGCCAATAAAAATATTTGAATATTTGCTATAATTAGAAACATGCAGTCTTCCATAGATTTATTTTAATTAATGTTATTGACCAGTCCAAACATGAGCCACTTCATAGTTTTAAATTAGTTTCTCATCCACTATTTGTAAACTTTTCTTTACCTAAATTATTGGTCCAGATAATAGTAAAGCAGACATGTAAATCAAGATAATATTTGAGGCCCAGAAGTTTAGATTCTCTCCAGATAAAAAGACAGTATTTTCTGTCTTCAGGGAAAATTAAAAAAAAAAAACATTCAGGGTATTCATATAATTCTTTCTGACAGTGAGATAATCTCAAAATGTGAGCCAAAGTCACATTTTCCTTTGAAACTAATATAGAGCAACATTCACCTTGTCTCAAATAAAAGAGCAGATGATGAACATTTCAACTTTTTCCAGTGACTCATTTGCTCATTTCTTATAGCTTCTGATTGTATAAGAAGGCCAAATGAAAAATGAGTGAAAACTAGACCATCTCTACCTGTGGCCCCACTCCCCCTCCACACATTGATACTCACCAGAACTGTCTGACATAGTTAAACTTTTTAAGTTTAGAATTACCAAAGTCCTAAGAATTCCGTAATTTCTTTTAAAAGTTTCTTTAAAAATAGCAATTTTGGGTTTTAAAATTAGTCATCATATTCTGCCTCTATGTATGACAGCTCAACTAATATAATTAACAAGTTGATTTGCATAAAGTAACAAATTTTGTGCTTAAATATGTGAAATTTTTTAAGACTATGAGTTTACCTTTCTGCTGAACTCAGAAGTAACAAAAATATATGAGTTTTGAATATAAAAAATATGTATCCAAGGGACAGAGTAATTAGAAATCTTTCAGAAAAAGTACCAGACATCATTAGAAAAACACATAAATTTTATATTAGGAATAATGAAATGCAAAAAAGCTGACAACAAGAAGGAACATGGGTTATTTTGTTGTTTTAAATCAAATATGAAACATAAAGTGATGTTTGAGAAACCTAAAATTCATAAATGATCCAGAGAAAATTTGTCGAATTGAAAGTTAGGATGATACACTCAAAGCTGGAGTTACAGCAATGGGAAGGAAGCTTAAACTGAAAAACCTAAAGGATCCTAAAAAGAACTTCCTTAGGAATATAAAGAATAATCCCAATTCAATGACGGTCTGAAATAACTTTTTAGGCCAAGGATTCAATTCTTAAAATGGGAGTCATTTAGCATGGATTAAGGACTGGAGTGGTATAAGACTCAGAGTTGGTGCAATTACAAGGGAGATGTGAAAGAAGACACACAAGAGCAAATGCACAGAACAGGGAGGGATGTTCAGTGAAACCTGGGGCGCCAGTCAAAAAACTTTCAAGCTTCAGATTCTATTGCTATTTCTGAAGCTTAATTATGATCATAATACTTGTTTTAAAGCCTTCTGTTTTTTTGCTAAAAATGATTATTTAGTAAACAAATAGGAAATTAGAAAACTAAAAAGAAAGTAAAAATAAAAAAAAGAAAAGAGGAATCAATAAATTATAAAATAAATTTAATAGGGGAGATGAGCTAAGATGGTGGATTGATAGGTAGCACAATAGAGAGCCTCTCTGAGATAAACAACTCAGATGCTAGAATTTAACACCGTGGAGAAGACCAGATGAAAGGAGAAGGATTTTCATAACCCAGGAAGAAACTGAGGAAAAAGAAAAAGAAAGAAAAAAAGGGGAAAAAAAAGTGTGGACAGAAGACTGGAGCTGGTCCTGCGCTGTGCTGGGTGGAGGGCTGGAGCTGGACATGCTCCCATCAACCAGATCCCATGCTGTGCTGGGCATGTCTTAGGGTTGGGAAACTCACGATTGAGCTGCGGTAGTGGTCCTGCCGAGATCGGGGGTTGGTGAGCCCCAAACCCCTGGCGGGAGGAGGCACTGCAACAGGGAGTGGAACTGGTGAGGTGAGCTGCACTGACCCATGGTGAGTTCTGAGAACTGGACCCCCACAGGGGAGGTGACTGGCTTGATGACATATTGGAGTTGGGCAGGTCAGGCTTAACTGGCACCTGCAGTGGCATCAGTCAGCTGCTCCTGGCCGAAAGTGGACTGGTGGGATCTGCCTGGACTGGGTCATGCCCCTGGTTGGGACCCAACAGCCAGGGACAAAACTGTCCCAAACCTTTGACATCCACAGGGCACATACTAATGTGCTGAAGGCACTCACTGGCTGACTGGCTCAGAGGAGAGGGACAGGCCCACATCACCCCTACGTGCACCTCACAGATCAACAGCAAATTGCAGAGGGCAGCAATCCCCTAGCCAGTATGCTGCAGAAAAACTGTAAGCAAAATGAAAAAGTCCTGAGACCTCCACCTTTCTGTCTGAAAGAAACCAGAAACATGACAAGACAAAGAAACAACAAAAAGCCTCCAACTGCTGACCCAGGGAAAATAAGTCCAGGAGAGGTAAATACAGAGGAGATCAAGGGCAGCAAACATGAAAGATCAGACATGGCCTCAGTGGAAATAAAGAAATACTTCCATGACCATTCTAACTCAAGTGAAGCAAGATATAAGATTAATAAAAGAAACACTGGGTATTCCTCAAGTAGACACAAATGGAAGAAAGGAGGAACCTAGAGAAAGGAGAGAAGCCTTTGATGAAGAATATAAATAAAATCTAGAATACATGAAACAGATCCAAAGAGAATATCAGGAAATTAAAAACTCCATTGAAAGCCAAAACTTCTTGACAGAAACTAAAGACAGACTTTCAAAACTTGAAGATAGATTTGAAATATATGATCGCAAAACTAAGGATCTCTTAAAAATAACAAGGAACCAGGAAGTAACAATACAAAGGCTAGAAGATGATAAGAGTATCTACAACTTAAGAATAAAAAATGTGAGTGGAGAAGCAGGGACAAATACAAATGAAATAAAAAGATTATTCATAGAAATAAAGAAAACTTTCCAAGCACAGGAAAAGGAAATGATTTTCAGATATATGAGGCATACAGAACTCCAGACAGCTACAACCAAAACAGATCTACACCCAGACATATAATAATCAAAACCCCAGAAATTCATCATGAGAACAGAATATTAAAAGCAGTCAGAGAAAAAAAGCAGATCACCTATAAAGGAAAACACATCAAAATCACAACAGAATTCTTGACACAAATTATCAAATCAAGAAGAGCTTGGAGCGAAGTACTCCAAGCCCTGAAAGAAAATAACCTACAACCCAGGTTGATGTACCCTGCAAAACTATTGCTCAAAATTAATGGAGAAACAATATGTTTCCACGACAAAGAGGAACTGGGGGAGTTTGTGACCACCAATCCAACCCTAAAAAATACTGGACATTCTAGAGAGAAGAAAATCACCAGGATTCCAGGAACAATGGCAGAAAGGCCTCAATGAATGGGGCAGACAGTGGAATGAAGGACAAAAGTAAACAACAATGACAGAAAAGTAGCATAGCAGAGATAAGGCAGAGAAGATTGGCTATAATCTCTAACACAGATGGTGTGGATACACAAACAAAAAGAAACACAGGCAGAGTAGATCAGAAGATAGGGTCCATCGAGAGATGCTCTGAATAGGAAATACAATCAACCTGAAAGAGGGTTAGTGAACTGAAAGTCAAAGGTGAGAAAACAATGCTGTATGTGACAGGGAACCAGAGAGAAATAGAGACAGCTCATCCAGCAGCCACAGCTAGGTTGGAAACCCATGACACTTTTGTGCAGTGGAGAACTACTCAGCTATAAGGAAGGAAAACTTTGAGGCTTTAGTAAGTAAAGGAATACAGCTCATGATCAGGCTTAGGGGTGAAAGAGTTCAGAAACACTTGGGTAGATAGTGGGTTGCTTCTCTTATCTAAGAACTGGGGAGTTGGTGGAACCTGAAATGTACAAAGCACTGTGGAAAGGGGGAGGGGGAGGAATAGTCTAAAAAGGGAGGGCAGAGGACATTATTAATAGTGTATCAGGATTTAAAAGCCACATTATTCTCATCACTCTGTTTATTCTGATTTTATTCTGCTCCAGTCTGTCTACTCATACTAGATATGAAAGCACAGACAGCTACCCCCAAAATAGCAGGATATACTACAGTAACTATCCTTGATTTCCCATTAACTTAAATTGAAGCCCTGTATTACTTACAACTGTCTTACTATGACTGATCTTATTTGAATCTGGTTTGTTAGATCATTGTTTTGTCTTGACTGATTTTATTCAAATCTGGTATGCTTGATAGTATCAAGTCTAAGAGTAGAGGCAACTATTCTGAAGATGACAAGATTCAAGATTCTGGCTGGATTATTAACTGCTTTTGAAGTCATATAATGTCTCCAAAGTTTTAATAATATTGTTTTTAATAATATTGTTATGTACTGCTATGTCCAATTATACTATGCCTGATGATATAGACAATTCTATTGAAAATAATGAGACATCATAGTAACTACTGTAGTTCACCTAGTATTGTGGTTCTATATGACTTTTTTGTTTCATGTTTTTCTATGAATGTGCTCTGTTGTCTTGTTTTGATTTGTTCTTCCCTCTAATACAGAAAGCATAGATATACATGTAGAGATTCATACATGAGTATAACTTCTAAGCAGTTTACGAGAATTGATTATAGTTACTGTAAAAAACGATAGAGAAAGAAAGTATTCTAAAGGATATAACTGCATATATATGTAAGTCTGTAAGATTGATAACCATATTACTAAGTTTTTGTTGGAAAAGTGAACAGAACTGTTTGCAGTCTCACTGTTTAAATGTTCATTTTGTATGCTTTACTTATGTAACTTGAACAACTACTTCTAAGAGGAAAATATGTAATTGTCAACTAGTGATTTCTTACTTTTTTTTGAAATTACATATTATTTCTACCCTCTCTGTGTTTTTTTTCTTTAAATAAAAAGAGATTAAAAAATAAATTAAAAATAAATTTAATAGAGAAGATAAAGTCAAAATCTGTTTCCTATCTGATTGACAACAGAGATACAAATCACTAAATTTAAAAATCCAAAATGTGACACTTATATAAGAATATTATAAGTTATTTGATGATGAATTTGAAAATTATGTGAAATTTTTGGAAAGAAAATTTATTTTTGCTTACATTGACAAAATACATAAAATCCAAATAAGAGTGCATTAGCTACATAAATTACATTCATTGTAGAAGATAGCTTCACTGTTTAATTATAGAAAAAAGGAAAAGTGACAACAATTTTATACAAAATATTTTAAGAATTGTGAAAGCAGATATCATTGGAATGCATTCTGTAACATCAACATGTTATTATCCAACTCATCGAGCTCTCACAAGGAAATAATACTTTTCCTCTCTGTAGCTTTGTAAATCACAGTTTCATTGTCCATGATTAATCACAATTTGAAAATGTTGCATGGAAAATTTCAGAAGTAAATAATTCATCAGATCTGAAAAACTTCATTACAATATATTATTACAATATTTTGATTTTATTATCAGTGTTATTAATCTGTTCATGTGCCTAAGTAATGAATTACATTTTGCCATAATTTTTTAGGTGTAGAAAAAAGTAGAGTGTGTGTGTGTGTGTGTGTGTGTTTTATAACACCTGCAATAAGGCTTCTACCTGGTGTCTTGAAATATATCCCAAATAGATATGAGAACTACTGTTAATGTTATGTTAATGAAATGAAAAATATTCTAAAAAACATATCAAAACAAGTCCACCAAGATATCAAAATAATAATGTACCTCAAGGTGGATCCATTCTAGTAATGTCAATTTGGATTAATTAATTAATTTATTTATTTTGGTACCAGGGATTGAACTCATGACCTTGCTCCTGCCAGTCAGGCACTATGCCCCTGAGCTAAAATCCCTGATGATTAATTTCTTTTTAAATAAAAGTACATGACTATTTTAGTAGATAATTATTAAGCACTTAAAAACATTAAATTAATATTCTTAAATGATGCCCATCCATTTATAGTTTTCTAAAATGTGATTTGAACTGGTAAAGATGCTAGATATAATTTTCATTTTTGGTTTATTTTGCATGACAAAGGCATTAGTACATGTAAGTAATGTCACAAATCATTTGACACCAAAATAGAAAGATTAACTGGGTTGGCCTTACCAAATCATTTGAGCCCATTAAGTATGGAGTTAGAGTTAACAAAAAAGGAAAGTCAGAGATGTGAGATTTCAATGCAAAGATCAGACAAATTCACTTGAAAACTGAGGAAAAATCATGAGAAAAAAATGTGATAGCCTCTAGGAACTGAGAATTGCTGACAGCTAGCAAGGAACTGATTCTGACAAGGCCAGGAATACATTTTAGAGTGACATTTTTCCCAGAGCCTCAGATGAACACTTAATTATTGAATCTTGATTTGAATCTTGTGATAACCCTGATCAGTAAATTTAGCTATTTCACACCTATGAATTAGAAGCTTAGAAAATATGTATAAGAATATAACTGCATTATACTACTACCCCAAATCCAGAAGCAATTTAAAAATCTACTGTAGGTAAATGAATAAATATACTGTTACATATTTATACCAAAATTCTACGTAGTAATGAAAAATCAAAATGACAAACTATATTTGAAAATACAGTTAAATCCTAGAGCAAAGTTTTGAGCAAAGAAAGTCAGATCCAAATTAAACATACTGTTTAATACTATTTGTGTATATGTCTAAAAAGAATAAAACTGATATAGAGAAGTAATTCTACAGAACATAGTCATTGAAATGATTTCTAGGAAGACTCTGGGTACTGGCAATTCTCTCTTCTTGGTGGAGCTGATGATTATGTCAATGGGGCACTACCCTAGGACATTCAGTGACCATACAGTGAGTGTCTCTGTAATATATTTCAATATGAGTTAACTTTAAAAGATACTGCACAAAATCCTTTTGCTATATTTAAATAATTGTAAAAAGATTCTTCAGAGGAACAAAACCAATAGAATATCTATGTAAAAACAGTTTATTAGGTTGGTTAAAATATAGGCTGCATATGGTTACATGTACACTGGAGAACCATGGAAATGTGTAGCTACTTGGTCCAAGAAGCTTGAAGCCTCAGAATGGTGTAGTTTTCAGGCTGAAGGCCAACAAGCCTCCTGAGGAGGAAGTCTGCAAAGTATGTACTGTCTACAGCACACAAAATAAACCTGCTTAGAAGAGTTGATGGTTTATGTGTATACAAGCTCCCTTCTGGTTTAACGCTGCCCTATTTAGAAAAAGTCTTCCCCACTCAGTTTGGTCTCTTGCCTTCCAGTCAGCTCTGGAAACACCCCCAGAGTCTCACTAACATTAAACCATGTTTTCTCAGTTTTCTGTGTGTCTCTTCATCCACTCAAATTAATAACTAAGATTAAACTTCACAAAAATAGTTGCAAATAGTCAAGACAGGGAAGTGAAATTATAGCAAATACTTATCAGTACTCATTAAATACATGTCTCTTACGTATTTTTGCTATTGAAAATATAATAAGGATGAAAATATAATAAGGATTCAGAGAATATTCTGTAACAAAGTTTTATCTTCACTACTAACATCAGATTTGAATGACTAGCCAAATCAAATTCTACACGATAAAAATTTCTTAACTATTGTATCTATTCAATAACTGCTTTAAGCTTAAATATACCATTGTATCACTAGGATAATTCTTTATTAACAATTAAATGTATAGCAGTAAAAATATCACTAGATGGATAAACTATTTTTGTTAACTATGGGCTAAAATTTGCAGAATCACCACTAAATATTGACCTTACTGCAGTCAAAATTCAATGGTTCTTTCTCAAAATAGTATAATCTATGGACTTTGGATAGTCCAGAGCTGTCAATAAATGTAGTAGCTAGTGCACTGATTGTTTCTACAATACTGTGTATTATACAATATCTATGCTTGCAATGTATAATTTTGTTATGTATATTTGTGTCTATGTGTACATGCTTGCCTGCATAAAATCAGAAATGTAAGATTAATTATGAACTTAAAGAAAACTTAGTATTACAAAGTTTTAAGTGATTGGTCTTTTCACAAAATTCTTTCCAGTTTATTCTAACTGATTATATTCATTTATTCTGATTTCATCGGTTTTTTGTTTTGATCTGTTTTATTTTTTGTTTTGACATATATCATCCCTGAATCTATCTAAAAACATTTGTGTGTAGCATACTCCTAGAAAACTGATGTGTTTGGAACTTTTTTATCTTTCAGTTTTAATAAGCTAATGTACTTGGAAATAAATATTTCACTTGGTGTTATTTTGAAATGTATTATGCTTTTCTTTTTATACTCACCAATACTAATAAACTAAATTACAAAGCTAATATTTTTATTGTTCTTCTTTTGAACAAAAGCTACAAATTTATGTATATGGTGTTTTAAACCATTTCTTCAATTTTGTGACACCTAATTGTGGCTATGTTGTGTCTATGCATGAGATACATTGTTATATACCCTTTGTAGTATTCTTTATGTCAATATATTTATTTCTGAAGTTATTGTTATTTCTGAAAAACATCTTTGATTATTATTTCCTCTAACTATATTCTATTATTTGATTTTTTTGTTTCTTCCAGATTCTTATTAGTTTACATCAGTACTTCCATCTTGTATATTCCTGATTTCCTTCTCCTATCTTATTCTCTCATCTTCTAGTTCTCTTATCATGATTGCTATTCAACTCAGCCAATGTGTTATTTATACTCAAATTTTATAATAATTATTCAATTTTATTTCTCATTAAGTTTTCCTACTGCTTGATGTTTTTCACTAAAAATAATATTCTGTTAAATAAAATGTCTTATAAATATTACTTTTTTCTTGTATATTTTTCTCATCCCTATTATGTCTCTTTATCTCTCTCTCTCTCTCTCTCTCTCTGTTGTTCTCTTATGTACTTCAGAATATATAAATTTAGCTCACCATATATTCCCTCTTTGCTTCAGATTACTTATCTAGCAACCCCTAGGAGAAAGAATGCCAGTGAAAGTCTAGATCATATTATACTGTTCCAGGTGACTATAGGATTAATACCACTAGGTTTACTGTTATTTCTCACTGCACTCAATTCTTGTTATGGCTTGTGTCTAGATATCTCCCCAAAGCTTCATTCAGTCATGTGAGCAGGCTTCTAAAGTTTGTGATTTATTCATGGTCCAATGCTGGAATTATGGATGTGAGTGCTACACTCACCTTGGGGTGCGTAGCCTGCACACAACAGAAGGGAAAGATAACATGTGCCTTTTACTCTTGTTGCTTCTGCTGTCTTCTGCCAGCAACATTAACTGTTGCCCCTCTGCCATGCCACTCTGCCTTGAAGTCGGCTGATATAGACTTAAACCTCTTTAAACTGTGAGCTAAAAAAAGTCTTTCCTTTGTTAATTTTGAGAGTCAGGTATTTTGTCTCAGCAATGAGGGGAAGGTAAGCAAGAGAATCCTCAAGTGTCACTGTATCTCTCCTTCAGATTACTGATATAATCAGGAAGAGTATGTCCAGTCTTTGGAGTGAGGGTAGCTCATAGATTAAGAAGAACTGAAACCATACATATTGTTGCTATGGATCTCTACCAAGAGCATTTCCAGTACTATAAGTTCACTTCTTTCTTAAGGTCACAGTTGATTTTATGTATTGCCCTGTAAGAAAAAAGCTAATAATGATCTCTCCCAGATCAGAGGGAAACTATTTTTTATTAGGAAGATCTTCCTCTGTCCATTCCCTGTGTCAGACTCTATACATCTACTCCAGGAATCAAGGCAGGTTTCTGCAAGCCTTGATTGAAAACTCCATAATGACAAAACTTGCCATGTTGTGTCTTCACAAAGGACTCTCAAAGGTTTTGATTCAGTTATTAAACACAATGCTAAAATTTTCTAAATTCCTGGCAAATTCTATGACTTCTCTCAGCTTCTATTCAAATGTTTCTATAATACTTCTATAGTTTTATATCATATTAAAAATAATTTTTAAGTATGTTTTACCATTAGGCCATGAATTTAGAATTTAATTCAATAATTTTTGCATGCCTTAATTCTATCATGATATCTGAAACTCTTTATAAATTTAACGAATGTTTCTTGACTGCATAACCTACTCATATTTACATGAGGGAAATATTGCTAAAAGTTTAGAAATATAAATGGGAAATGCATATTTCACAGAGTATTTATTGAGATTTCATATTATCTTGGCCTGTATGTAATAAAACATGTTAAAAAAAAGGAATATCAAATGCCATTTCAAGTTATTGGACTACCTAAGTTTTCTTATATTACTAACATGTGCTATATAGTTATCTGATTCTGATTGTAGAGATCATTGAGAAAATTTTTGTTCCTCTCTTTCACACACACACACAGAGAGAGAGAGAGAGAGAGAGAGAGAGAGAGAGAGAGGCTATATTTGGAAATTGTGGGCTACTGGCTACTTTAAAAACAAATAACATTTAACAAATATTTCTGGGAACCATGAAAAATTTCATTGAAAAGAAAGGAATGGTTAAATAGTACCATGTAAACAAAGCAAAAAGAATCACAGATTCACTACATTCCTTCCTCTTATACAGTAAAAAGAATGAGAAGCATGAATATTTTCCAAATAATAAAAATAGTACAGTAATGAACCAAAGAAAAAACAAAAAGAATAGTATTTCTGATAGTATATTTGCAGCTTTGATATTATTCTATGTTTGTATAAGTGCTGTTATATGTAACAAAATAGTCAAGAAAAAAATAACACAAGTACCAGGATGAAATGATTTTAACAGCAGAAACATGGAAATATGGCTTTAAATATGGATATACTGCTTTCTTGTTTCATTAATACACAAATCAAACTTATGCAAAATGAATAATAAATATATCATAAACTATAATATATATTAAATAAAATATAGAAATAAATATTGATTAATAATTGCATTACAGTTATATTGACATAACATTTGATAATTTTAATATAGAATAATTATGTATACATTTTATATAAATTTTTATATAATTTTAAAATTTTGCATCAGTGCATGTTTACATTGTATGATGATTACACTCACTACAGGGAATTTCAGGTTGCCTAAGTATAGAGTAAAAAAAGAAGCAAAGAAAATAAAGGTACTGGCATGGAGAATCAGTGACACAGGCCCAAACTCTCAGTTGCTCCCACTCCTACTTACACCTAGAGTTGAAATCCTATCCTAGAAAGCATTTTAAAGAGGAAATGGTTCTTTCACAGTGAGAGTAACAATCATCACACCAACGTTACCTTTCCCCTGGTGCAATTGTGAAAAGTCTCTGTATTTTTCTTTGCCAAGGAATGGGATCTTCTGGTATATTTGGAATTGTTTTAGCATGAGAATAGGAGAAAGAAACAAGGTGGCAGGTTGGCAGTGTTTCTTCTTTGAAAAAAAAGAAGAAAAAAAATTCACAACTTAGGAATTAAAGGGAATTCTGCTCTTGCTCCTTTCCCAGGCTCAGCTCCCTCTGGGAAACCGCACTTTGGAAGAAACTCTTTGTGGCAGCCACCCAAGCTTTCTGCTCTGTAGACTAAAGGAATGGGCAAATTGCCCTAGCAGAGCTGCCCACAGTAAAAGATGGTTTACAGAAGAAACTCTCTCCTCCCCCATCAGTTAAAGCAGAAGCCCTCAGGGAAATAGTCTTTATGGGCTAAATTTCAGGATGAAAGAGCTGGAAACCTGTGCTAAAGATTCAATTAAAAGTACTGTCCCATTCAGACATGTTGGAATGTAAAAATTGAAAAGGAGTTTTTTGGAATGTGAATGAGAGGGGGAAAGTGTTGAACTAGGCAAATACATAGGATGGACAGACAGGATCTGTTAAAACAAGGTTTACAAAAACTTTCTCCAATAAGTAATAGTATGTAATGAGCTACAGGTAATGAGGGAATAGTGATTCCTTAAAGAAAAAAACTTAGTTTATTTTAGTGACTATTTCCTAGATATCTGCAAGACAGATTTTTTTCTTTCTTTCACATTCCAACAAAAGATTTTCTGTTCAGTTTGATTTTCATTTAGAGTCCTCCATGCTTGGATGCAAACTTCACTTTCTTACATGATTTATTTATGTGATGGAAACTTGAGACTTTATTTTCATCGATGGATTTCATTATTCTGTAAGAATCTAAAAGTGGGTGACTGGCATAATTAAATGAATGACCTATGTATTCCTTGCCTTCTCCACCACACTCACAAACATCACTCCCACACACACATACACCCATGGCCAGGTCACTGTGCTTGAAAAGAGGCATTCTTATAGAATGAAGTGTTTACTAGCTTACCCGGGAGGAGTTTAGGGTAATTTCCAACTAATGAATCTGAAGCACCATTTTTTGAGAAAGACAAAATTTGTGTCCCTCTCTCTAGTCTAGTGATACTCATTTTACTTTTTTTTTTTTTTTTTTTTTTAGTTATTATCACCTTTTCCCCAAATATTTGAAGAGCAATGGAGAAAGGCTAGCTAAAGAGATGAAGTTGTAATGAATATCTAATTACTTTTGGGAGCTTACCCCATCCAAAAAAAAAAAAAAACTCCCTGATTGCTTCACTTAAAAACTAATGCAAAACTTATATCATAGCATATGAATTCTTTGGAGTCTGACTAGTTTCCATCTTTTGACTTCAAAGAATTAGTTCATTCCTTTTACCTGACCCCACATGAAGTATCTAGACCAGATAAGAAACAATTTTGTATGGAAAATATTATTTCCCAAGGTGTTTACTACACAAAACATGAGAATAAAGATAACCAGTGTGTGGACTTTAAGAGGATTATAACTAGCGCCTTGATTTTCTTCTTGGAATTTCAAGTTATTTCGCTGTGATTTGTAAGATTGCATTGCTGCATCTACTTAAGGAAAACAGAAAAAGAATAAAGGACAACCTCAATAAGAAATTTGTGGGTGAACAGTATATGATCTATATTAGGCACCATACAAGTGCACAAATCCAGAATCTGTCCTTCATTACTATATTTCAGAGATTGCACACCCATCTGCTTATGGTAGTGTGTGAAGTTCTGCTGTAACACTGGAAAGCATTATCTTATTTATTTTTAATTACCTTATGCAATATTATTTTAACTTTGTGTTCTGTTAGCTTCTGTTCAAATAAGATTTATTTTTTGGCAGATTCTCTTTGGGAATTTTAGAAATAGTGTGCAATGATACCGATATAACAGCAGTCAGTGATATGAGCTTAAAGTACACTAGTTATAATTAGCAATGAGGTAATGACATTGAGAGAAAAAAAAACAAAGACCGAGTGAACACAAATTTGTAAAGTTCTATAACCCAATATTCCTTCAGTGTGTAAAACCATAACTCTGGAACTTTCTTTCTGAGATTCAAATCATTTACCATTATGTAAACTAATTCACTGGAAAAAAAAATAATTTCGGGACAGAAAGCTTATTAAGTTTAAGCATCATTCTAAGAGTGGAAAGATACAGATCAAGAACTCTAGGTCCCTAAAACCTCTGGTTTCCTTCAACAGTTGTTCACCAATAACAGTAAATTCTGCTTCATCCTTGAAATATGAATACCATGGGAACTGCTGCGTTTCCAAAGAAGACCTGTAACTGCTGCATTTCCTAAGACCTGTAAATCATCTGGAAGAAGACTGTGAATTTCAAATTTCAAATGTGATTAAAATTTTCAAATTTCATTTGAATGACATGATTCAACAAATTTAGTGTTATTAGGGAGATGAAATTTTAAATTTTTTTAAAAATATTAAGAACTTTTTTCTTACTGGTTTGATTAATTGATGAAATGAAACAAGAGTACCATCCTAAAGCAAATTACAGTATGTTTACTTCTGTGTAACAGCAGTTGGAATTTCAGGCACCAGAATAGATACATTTTTTCTTTCTAGTGATCAATTAATAATCCTAATTAGATTGAATAGTTTCTTTTCTTTCCATATTAATTTGAAATCAATTAGTCTAAATACTTTTACAGTTCAGTTATTTTTATCATTATCCTCCTTTTTTCCTTTTGTTTGAGATGAGTTAAGTCCTTTGCTTACCACATTTTGTAGTCCTGGCATCTCCTCCTGGAGGTGATTTTTCAATTCTTTCAGACCTGGGCAAAGAATTGGTCAAGACAAGCATAATGGTACCAAAGTTTTATTAAAAGCAGGGAAAAAAAAAGTTCTGCAGAGCAGGTTTGGAGCCAACTGAAAATAGGAAAAAAAAAAGCATACTTTCTGGCAAGAGGGTGGGCCACCAGAGAGAGAGAATGCAGGTGCAAAAACTCAGAGTGGATGTGCTTTGTGTATCACCCAATTCTTAGGCTGAAAGCCTGTCCAGTTCTCTGATGGAAAACCTACTCCTGTTACTATAAGGAGTCCACATGCAGGGCTTTGGAAATTGTTCTGTGCGTGTGTCATGGGGTTTTGTAATTAACAGGTCACACCTATCCCACTCAGCTTTGTCATTCCCTAATCTGCTGCCTCACTTCCACTATATGCAAAAATATTTTGAAGAACTACACATAATGCTGATATTGATGATCCACAAATCAAATTAGAGGTTCTATGAGGATGTATAAAATAGTTTCATTCTGAGCCGAATCAGGTAAGATGTTAGTCATTCTGGTGGTCTTTGAGTCACAAAAGACTAACTCCACTGATAGAGATAACCCCTGAAAACTTAAATGGAAAAAGAGATCAGATCTTGAAAAGAAGCCACAAATGAAGGCTTAGACAGAGTATCCCAGAAAGTAAAGGAAATGGTAATGTTTAATTTAAAGGAATTAAACAGAAGAGTTACAGCATAATGATTTTTGTCAAAAACAGAGAGACAATTACTATTAAAATGTACAAGTATATAATATTTTCACATTTTACTATTAAAATGTATAAGTATATGATATTTTCACATTCACTTATTATTACACTTCATTTCTTCCATAGAAATTAATATTTGAAGACTCAGAACTAAGCAGTAATTATATCACTTTTAGGCACATTAAGACAAAATAATATATGGAGGGTATATTTTTGTACACAATTATTTTTGATGAATTAAAGAATAGAATCAATACGAACCTAAGAGAAATAGATATGGAAAAATTGAGAAAAAATCTCTGGTCTCATCTGAAAATGTTGTCAATATGAAGTAAGCATTACTATTACAGTGAGAAAAGTTTTCCTATGTGATCCTCCTTTGAATTAAAAGAAAAAACTGACTTTTTAAAAAAAACCTCCTTGGTTTTCCTTTGCATGTGTTTGTTTATATGTCCTGCAATTCATGGTGATTAAAAATAAATGTTGATTAAACTTTAGCTATTGTATGTGTCTATAGTATAGCTTAATTTTTATTTTTACTCACAGAAATATGGAAAAGTAGGAATAACTCTTTAAACATAGAACTGAGATATGTCCAAGATTACACAGTATGATGAAAACTGGATTAATCATATAATTACTGATTTCAAAGTCCATACTTGCTCTAGTCTTTGAATCATCCTAAATTAAAGACAAGTGTCAGGGGAAAACTGTCAAGTCTGAAAAGTTCAAGTAGGGTGAGACTCATTTTATAACTCAGTCATTGATGTATTTATGTTTATTATTCAAATGTTTATGTGTTTCTTCATTCCATCATTCATTAATTTACCTATTCATTTTGTAATATATGATACAGTCAAAGATAAACACTGTAATAGGAAAATAAATTCTGTATCTGTAGTTGAGATGTAGAAAAACAAAATGTTTTATGTATATAGAAAAATTACACACAAAATGTTTTAATCATGTACCTTCTGGAAACAAAGTTAAAACTATTAACATAAATTTTTTCGCACAACCAAAGGGTGATTATCATTTATTGCAATTATCAATTTGAGTGATGAGTATTATCAGTATGCTAAGTGAAGTCTATGTGGATAAGAAAAAAAGAAAAAAAGAAGTTTCTCTAACCCCCAGAATTTGCATGTTAAAACTAAATGTCTAAATAAATCATATAACTTAAACAAATAAATGCAACCACACAAATATACACTAAAGATTAATACATGTTTATTAGAGACATTACTACTATAAATCATGTCTTCTAAGAATTTTATTTTTGTTGTAGTGACTATAGTACAGTTACTATCAAGAAAAAGTTCTCTAAAATATAAAATGTGGTAGAATAGGAAGAGAAGGAAGTGATAAATTACATTAAATCCAAGAAATTTCTTTAATGATCTCTTCTGTACTCCAATAAAGAACAAAGTATCTCAAAATTTTTATCCTATGAATTTAATATCTGCTGCCTTAGAGTCCATAGAGACCTAAAACACCTAGAAACTGAGTACGCCTTTCAGAAAATGAAGTATGTTTAATTTATTTTAAAGGTCCTAGGAAACTCCTCTTCCTGTTTCCAGATAACAGAGACAACTGACTAAAGTATCAGTGACTTTTCTAATAGATATTAGTTTATGAGAGCACTTAATTGACAGGTTACTAGTTTTAAAGTCAGAATGACAAAAACATCCATCTTCTTGAGGGTAACCATAACTACTAGGCTGGTGAAGATCTATGCATCCATTATGCTTACAACATCTCTTAAGGAAGATGGTCATTACTATCTCCATTTAAAAGATGACATAATAGGCTCTATACAATCAAGTTTATTTATACTTCTCAGTCATATGAATTCATAGCCCAAATTCTTGGCTAACTAAAGAAGGAGGTGGTACACCTGAGCAATGAATCTGCAAAGCTGACCTTCAATAACCCCTCAGAAACTTGTTGAGGCAAAATGCTGGGCAGGAAAACACCTACCATAACAAACTCCCATAACTGCAAAGAAGACCCAAGAAAACAACAAAAACAAAACCTGTGAGGATGCCAAAAAGAAACTTCTGTGGCATCTAAGTGAAGCTATAAGGCAACTACAACAATTGCTAAGACGCTTGTAGAGAAGTAAAGCCCAGGGAAACTCAGATGGGTGAAAATAATGAGTGATCCAATCATGAACATATTCATTGTCCTCTTCCAAAGCAAAATCTAAGACATACATTATAAATTTTAAAAACATGAGAGGTAGCTAAAACAGCATATAAAATCAGAGAATAATGGTAGATTCTTTCCCCTCTGGTACACAAAGAAAAATAAATTATAGGAGACTAAGTAGAAAACAAAACTGACAAAACCACTTAACAACAGAGTTCAAATTGCAAATCAGATTATGAGTACTAACCCACTGGCCTTCTTAGTAAACAGTCTTAACTTCCTGATATATACATGAAGACGTTAAAACTTCTAGAAGTTTTCCCTTTATTTCAGCCTTACATATTTTGTAATATGGATTAGCCAGGAGGGTCTTTCTTTTTGTCTTTCTCAAGATTTCAGGATGTTGACTTTTTAAAAATGAAAATGCTAAAAAGACTTGTATTGATGTGCAAAATACCCATGATTCACACATAAGTGAGACAATATGAAATTCAGATCTCTTTTATTTGTTGCTCAGATTAAAAGAATAAAATTCTCCCAAAGTTGATCTACACAAGCTAATAGTACTTGATAAAAAATTATGTCTTCCATTCACTAACCAGGTAGATGCTTCATGGGAGCTACATTTTCATTTTGTCTTAATATAAATTCAGTGGATAGAGGAGTTGTGGGGAATTTTGGAGATTTTCCCCAAAGCAAAATGAACAGCGTTTTTCTCATCAGAAAAGAGGAAATGGCAAGTATCTTTCTGATTTTCATTTATTTAATAGTTTAGATGAACTAATTATAGAAAAAATCTTAAAAATTGCTATCGGCAAATATTTAAGTAAGTACACTGTAGTAGCACAGATACACATAAACATCATGTAAAATACATATTTTAAATGTTCAGTGATCTCCAGGAGGGGAAAGATTTGCTAATTTAACTTTAATTTATGCTTGAAAACATAGTTGGAATGAAAAATGAAAGCCAAAGACCATGTGACAATAAATCAACCTAGATATGCATCTCATGGAAACAATCTTTGAAATCAAAACAAAACTAACACATACAGAAACATTAAACTTTTTAGAAAACAGATAATACTAAATATAAAGAAGTTTTTTTAAGTGTAACTTGGTGCCATGCACTTGGTGGATATTCAGGAAATATTTGATGAATAATCTAAATCAATTCACTACAATAATGAGAATATATTTATAGACAGCTAAAAAGGAAAATTGATGAGTGCTTATTCTGTGCCAGTTACTGTTTTAAATGTTATTTCCTAGTGCATGTTACATTGGGATTATGTAACTTGCTTTTGATTTTTACAGAGATTCACAGCTAAGGGAGTAGTTTAAATCTCACAAGAGACTTCCTCAAACTTTCGAAAACTTCTAGAATTGTTGAGATTTTGAAGAAAGGATTGTTGTGTTTCCATTTGTACAAAGGATGGTTGTATTCTGTTAGATGAAATTATAGATTTGTCTCTATTTTTATTTGGAGATTAAGTATGGCTTAAGGAAATGACTTGGGAGTGAGATGTGGTGTTTAAAGCAACGTGTCAACTTGATTGGCTTTGGGATCCATCCCAGCAATTGGTGTGGCACATTTCTGAGTGGTTCTGTGTGTCTTATAATATATTACTTTCAGTATTATATATGGACCTTGTCTTGGTTTATGCCCATGGCCCCCGAGCCTCATGTAATTATGCGTTTGTGATTGGTTCATTGTCTAGTGCTTGGATTTGTGGTGTGAGTGCTACACCCCGCTAGGATATGATGCAATGGCAGGAAGAAAGTGTCTCTCTCTCTCTCTCTCTCTCTCTCTCTCTCTCTCTCTCTCTCTCTCTCTTGCTGGTTTCTGCCTTGCTGTTTGCAGCCTGTGTGAAGGGCTGTCCCGCCATGCCACCCTGCCTTAGAGCCAACTATGGACTGAAACCTCCAAGAACTGTAAGAAATAAACCTTTCCTCCTCTAATTTTGGGTGTTGGGTATTTTCTTCCAGTAATGAGTAAAAAGTAACCAAGACAGACCCTGACCCATTTTCTGACTGGAGCTATTCCCCTGTCTACTTCCTAGTTATTATGAACTAAGCATTATGTTCTGTTACATTTTCTACCAGTATGTCTCTGTCTTGGGCCAGCTGCCCATGGACTGAAATCCCTGAACCATGAATCAAATTAAACCTCTCCTTTAAATTGTGAATCTTGGGTGTGGTGTCAGGAAATCGAGAGCTGACTAACACAGATGTAATATACAAACTTGCCTGAATACTCAGTGTTAAAACTGAAAAGAAAACCCAGAGGTTCTAAATTTGAAGATTACAAACTTAACCACTGAACCCTGTTGTTTCTCTCTCTTCTCAATTCTTAAATAAACAATATTCAGTCACTATATTTTGCTTAAAGCATAAAAAGCATAAAAAAGTGATTCTTATAAATTTCTATTTTAATATAATATGCAAAGAATTTTACTATGTTTTCAAAGTATTTCTTCCAAGCATATCACATTCAAATTCACCAGGGATAAAGCTTTAAAAAAAGCTACTAGAGCTAATGCTATGCAGAATCAAACTAGTCTATAGTTGCACAGATACATAAAACTATAATTTACTATGGCTGCCTATTCTATTATTAGGCATATTAGTAAATATGTGTCATTCTTATTTTCTCTGCTTAGGAAGAAAAGCTACTCTTTACATAAGAGTAAAGGCATAATTTGAGAATCATCATATTAATATGATAATCCCTATTTTTACAGTCCTAAATTAGAATGGTCTTTCAATTAGAAATTCATACAAATTTTAATTGTAAAATTTCTGTCAAAAGGAAGACAGCTATTTGCATACTCTACTATGAATAATTTCTGGTTTATATTAAGTGAAAAAAAGGGTGAGGCCCCAGGAAATATGAATAATATAACATGATATTATATCAAGGGATGTAAGTTTATGCATATTTATTTCATTTTAAAAATAAAGAAATAAAGTGAACAAACAAAATAACAAGGACAGTGTGTGGGGAAAACTGAATGCTCACGGAAACTAAATTCTTGTAATACACCATGTTTGATATTGGAATCATATTTCAATTTAAACTTTTTGTAAAATTAATGATTCTTATATTTTAAAATTTCATGCACAATATTAAGATTTTAAAGCTTTAAAATCAAAACAAAATGAAACTTAGTAGAAAATTAGTGGCCAGCAACACAGAGATTTTAATTTAATTAACTTCCAACATGGTCAGTTAACAAAATATATCCTTAAGGATGAATATGTCCCATGGTGAAATAGACCAGAAAAGTTCTTAAAGTATTTCAGAATTCATAGTATCATAAGTAATGTAAAACATACATAAAATATGTTTATATTTATATGAAATATGACATATATATGTCAATATGTTCAATATGTGGATAAACAAAATTGTTAAGCAATAGATGAAAAGTTTAACTACAACAACAAAAAAATCAAAGTGCTTGAAGAAGTATGTAAATAGACAAATGAATGTAGGAGGAAAGATAATGAGTTTAAGAGAAGAAGAATAGGTCTTAGCACTCAGAGTCACAAGCTCAACTAAAGAGTTTTGATCTTCCTGGATGGAACCTCTAAAATTATAAATTTGTCTCTTTTTATTTAACCTCCACTGTACACTTGTTTGGAAGATCGGGATCTAGGGCAGGACCCGATAACTGGTGCCTGGACCAGGGACCTAAAATGCTTGGACTAGGAATTTTAGCCTGGAAGAGTAAGTCTAATGGAGTGGAAAAGTTTGGATACAGAGGAGGCCTTCACAAGAAGAACACTTTGCCAGGGATGCCTGGAGAGAAGAGAGGGAAGAAAAAAGAGGTTCCGTGGGCTTGAGTGGACTGCGCACAGCAATCTTCATTCAACCAGGGGAGCCAGGCCTGCCTAGGGGGAGCCAAGCCAGCACTGTGCTGCAAGATGAGATGCAGCTCACCAGGGCAGGCCCTGAGAAGTTTGGGACCATCAATCCCGGTAGCTGGGTGCTGACCAGCCCACTTAGGACAATGGACTAGGCTCCAGGGGTTCCGCTGGCTTGAGTGGACTGTGCCCAGCAACCTCCATAACCAGGGAAGCCAGGCCCACCAAAGGGTGAGCCAAGCCAGTGCCACTAGGTGAATTGTAGCTCACCAGGGCAGCCCAGAAAAGTCTGGATCCATCAATCCCAGAAGCTGGGTGCCTGCCCAGCCCCTTAGGTCATTGGACTAGGTTCCAGAGGTTCCAGGGGCTTGAATGGACTGTGCCCAGTGACCTTCATTCAACCAGGAGAGCCAGACCCACCACACAAGGGAAGCCAAAGCCAAGTGAGTCCCAGTAGCAGAGGTCTCAGGAGGTGATTTCCATTAAATCCAGGGAAAGCTTTGGAAAACCAATCACTGGAAACATAGAAATATAGGAAAGTGACAAAACGAAAGACCAAAATGCAACCTCAAGCCTCCAGCCCATTCCAAGAAAACCTAGGAGCCATGTACATAGAGGAAAATACTACACTTACACCTGAAATGCATGAAATGATATCAACAAAATAAAGAAGCAAGTACAGGAAGCTATGAGGGAACTCAAATCAGAAATATTCTCCCAGGTAAAAGAAGAATTGATAAAAGTAGTGAAAGAAACACTGAATCCATCCAATGAGGACAGAGCTAAAAAATTAGAGGAACAAAGCAAAATGATAGAATCCCTGAATGAACAGTTTAAGAGACAAACAAAATGCATTAAGCAGATTCAAAGAGATATACAGGAAATCAAAAACTCTAATGAAAGTTGCAAAAACCACCTCAACAAAAGTGAAGATAGAATCTCAGACCTCAAAGATAAGATTGCAGCTAGTGACTAGGAAAGGAAAGATCTTCTAACAATAACTAGAAATCAGGAAATAACAATTCAACAGCTGCAAGATGATACAAAGAAAAACAATATAAGATTAATAGGGATAAAAGAAAAAGAAGGGGACAATACAAATGATATCAAGAGACTATTTATAGAAGTAATAGCTGAAAACTTCCCAAACATGAGTATGGAAACTGACATACGGATTAGTGAGGCATATAGAACTCCAAATAGCCATAACCAAAACAAAACTACACCCAGACATATAATAATCACCATCCCAGAAATCCAACATAAGAACAGAATATTAAAACCTGTTAGAGAGAAAAGACAGGTCACCTATAAAGGAAAACCTATAAGAATCACAGCAGACTTCTCAACACAAACAATGAAGTCAAGAAGAGCATGGAGTGAAGTTTTTCAGATCCTTAAAGAAAACAACTTTCAACCCAGAATGATATACCCTGCAAAACTGTCCTTCAAAATGGATGGAGAAATAAGATACTTCCATGACAAAGAACAGCTGAAGAACTTCATGATCACCAAACCAAACCTACAAAGAATACTGAAAGACATTCTAGATACACATAGGAGAAAACCACTAAGCAAGACAGACAAACAGAATGTAAAGTTAAGATACAACATCAGAAAGATAACGTGTCAACAATAAACCAATATATGACAGTTATAACCATTAATGTAAATGGCTTCAATTCAACAATTAAAAGAAACAGACTGGCAGAATGGATCAGAAACAACACACAACTATATGCTGTCTACAAGAAACGTATCTAACCCAAAAGGAAACTCATAGACTGAAAGTCAAGGGATGGAAAACAATACTCCATGCAACAGGAACTCAAAAAAAAAAGTGGGGTAGCTATTCTGTTTTCAGACTATATGAACTTCAAAACAAGAATGGTCTGAAGAGATAAATAAGGGCACTACACACTAGTTAGTGGAAAACTGCAAGATGAAGAGATAGCAATGTTAAATATATATGCACCAAATTCCTGAGCACCCAACTACACAAAGAAAGTATTAACAGAAATGAAAAATCAAATAGGCAATAACACAATTATAACAGGAGACCTTAACACACCATTGACACAAAAGGATAGATCAACTAGACAGAAAATCAGCAAAGAAATAACAGAACTGAATCAAACCTGTGAACAAATGGATTTGATAGACGTATACAGAGTGTTCCATCCAACAACATCAGAATATACAGTCTTCTCAGCAGTACATGGGACATTCTCTAAAATAGACCACATACTAACCCACAGAACATATTTAAGTAAATGCAAAAGAATTGAAATTATCCCATGCATGTTATCAGATCATAGCACCATGAAACTGGAAATTAATGATAAAAGTAACTGCAAAAAACCCACAAACACATGGAAATTAAATACACTATTGAGCAATTTGTGGGTCACAGAGGAAATTAAAGAAGAAATTAAACAATATCTACAAGCAAATGAAAATACAAATACAACTTACTGGAACCTGTGGGATGCAATGAAAATGGTTCTCAGAGGAAAATTTATTGCACTGAGTTCCCACATTAGGAAAACAGAATGAACACAAATAAGCAACTTGGTATTACACCTGAAACATCTAGAAAAAGAAGAGAAGCCAAACCCAAAGCCAAAAGAAGGAAGGAAATTATAAAGATCAGAGCAGAAATTAATGCAACAGAGACTAAGAAAATAATTCAAAGAATCAATGAATCAAAGAGTAGGTTCTTTGAAAGAATAAATAAAATTGACAAGCCCCTAGCCAATCTAATTTTAAAAAGGAAAGAAATGACTTAAATTCATGCATTACAGAATGAAAAGGGAGAAGTCACTACCGACCCTGTGGAAATGCAGAAGACCATCAAAAACTATTTCAAAAACCTCTACTCTCATAGGTTCGATAACACAGAAGAAATGGACAGATTCCTAGAAACATATGAACCGCCAAAGCTGGATCAAGAAGATATAAAACTGGTAAGTAACCCAATTTCTATGAGTGAAATTGAAAATGTAATCAAGTCCCTACCAACAAAGAAGAGCCCAGGCCCATATGAATTCATTGAGGAATTCTACAAGAAATACAAAGAAGACTTAATGCTGACACTCCTCAAACTCTTCAATGAAATTGAAAGGGAAGCAATTCTCCCTAAGTCATTCCTGGAAGCAAATATCACTCTAGTACCAAAACCTGAGAAAGACCCAACTAAAAAGGAGAACTACAAGCCAATCTCCCTAATGAACATAGATGCAAAAATTCTCAATAAAATATTGGCAAACAGGAAGCAGCAAATCATCAAGATTATACACTATGACCAAGTGGGAAAAGAAGAAGTTAAATTATCATTATTTGCAGATGACATGATACTCTACATAGAAGACCCCCAAACCTCCATTGAAAGTCTCCTAGATATAATAAATAAATTCAGCAATGTAGCTGGATACAAAGTCAGTACTCAAAAATCAATAGCATTCTTATACACTAACAACAAAATAAACCAAGAGAGAAATAAGAGAAGCCGCACCCTTCACAATAGCATCAAAAAAAAAATGAAATACTTAGGAATTAATCTAACAAAAGATGTAAAAGAGTTGTACAGGGGAAATTATAATACCCTGAAAAAAGAAACTGAAGAGGACCTCAGAAAATGGAAAGACATCCCTTGTTCATGGATAGGAAGAACAAATATTGCAAAAATGGCCATTCTCCCAAAGTTGTTATACAGATTCAAAGCGATCCACTAACATACTTCATAGATCTAGAGAAATCACTCCTAAAATTCATCTGGAACCAGAAGAGACCTAGAATAGCAAAGGAAATTCTAAATAGCAAAGCCAAGGCAGGAGGCATAACAATCCCTGAGTTGAAGTTATACTACAAAGCTACTATAATAAAATCAACATGGTAATGGAATAAAAACAGACCTGAAGATCAATGGAATAGACTAGAAGATACAACTACGAACACACTCAACCACCTTATTTTTGATAAAGGGGCCAAGCATGTTCACTGGAAGAATAACAGTCTCTTTAATAAATGGTGCTGGAAAAGCTGGTTATCCATATGCCGACAACTAAAATTAGACCCATGCCTATCACCATGTACTAAACTAAAATCCAAATGGATCAAAGATCTAAATATTAAAACAGAAACACTAAATCTGTTGCAAGACAAAGTAGTTAAAAATCTTGAAGACATAGGAGTAGGTAAAGAATTCATGAACAAGAACCAAACTGCACAGGAAATACTTCCCAGAATCAATAACTGGGATAACATCTTATTAAAGAGTTTCTGCATGTTCAAAGAAATCTCCAGCAGAGTGAAAAGAAAACCTACAAACTAGGAAAAAATCTTAGCAAACTGTCCCTCAAACAAAGGACTTCTGTCTAGAACTTAAAAAGAATTTTAAAAAATCAAACCCCCGAAATTCAAAGACTCAATGCAAAAATGGGCATCCGAGATGAACACACAGTTCTCAGATGAAGAAATACGAATGTCAAATACATGAAAAAATGTTCATCATCATTGGTCATTAGAGAAATGCAAATTGAAACCACACTGAGATACCATCTCACTCCAGAAATAATGCCCAGGATTAACAAATCTACCAACAACAAATGCTGGAGAGGCTGTGGGGAAAAAGGAACTCTTCTGCACTGTTGGTGGGAGTGTAGACTGTGGAGGTCAATCTGGAGATTTCACAAAACGTTGGGGTTGGAGGTCCCATTTGATCCAGCTATTCCACTCTTAGGCATATTTCCAGAAGATCTGAAAACATCTTACCACAATGATATATGCGCACCCATGTTTATAGTGGCTCAATTTGTAATAGCCAGGTCTTGGAAACAACCTAAGTGCCCATCAACTGAGGAATGGATAAAAAAAATTGTGGTACTTTTATATAATGGAGTACTACTCAGCTATAAAGAATGATCACATTGAGATATTTATAAATAAATGGATGCAAGTTGGATCTATACTCATAAGTGAAATAAATCAAATGTATATATACCATATAATCTCCCTAGTGTAAGACATGGTAAGAGTACAGAAATTATAAATAAATGGATGCAAGTTGAATCTATACTTATAAGTGAAATAAATCACATGTATAAATACCATATAGTCTCCCTAGTATAAGAAATGTTAAGAGTACTAAAGATTTTATGGAAATCATGGTTCACCATTATACTGCTTTGAAGTCTTATGTTTTCATTCATTGGTTGGAATGGTTTTATTCTGTATTGTTTGTCTTAATATATGGTATCATATGAATAGTTACTTTGAAGGCAAGACAATATGGCAGCCATGGTTGATTTACTATCGTCTTGCTCTGAAGTCCTACCGTGCTCTTGTGTTTCTATTAGCATTGGTTCTATCATGTTGTGTCTTATTGGATTTACTATGTATGATAGTATAAACAAAATTTTTATGCAAAATGAGATAATATAGCAGCCATTGTTCATCTTCAGTTATTTGGTTCAGAATGCCTTGCAATACTTTCATTCTCATGAGTGGTTTTATTCTAATTTTGTTATGTTTGGCATTATTGTGTGTAAAGCTAAGCTCAACTATTTCAAAGAAAGAGACATGATAGCTACTGTTAATATCCAATTGTGGTGAAGTGCTGTGTTGCTTACATTTTTCTGTTCTGATCTGCTTAAATCTGTCTGTCCTCTTTTGTTTTATTCTCTTCAAAATAAATAAATAAATAAATAAATAAATAAATAAATAAATACATAGAAGAAGAATATGAAGGAAATCATTTTTAAATTAAATAACAATTTAGTAATTCTAAAATTAATTGCAAATGCCATTACAAATTTTAATAAGCAAGGACTGAGTGTCACTATAGATAAGGATATTTATGGATATTCAAACCAGAAAGTTTTAACAACCGGCTCACAACTTTTAAGAATCTATTTTATCTATGCCATCATTAAGATACATACATTTCAACACTATAGATAAGGATATTTATGGATATTCAAACCAGAAAGTTTTAACAACCGGCTCACAACTTTTAAGAATCTATTTTATCTATGCCATCATTAAGATACATACATTTCAACCTTAGTTATTGTACCCAAGGAATGACTGCATAGCTTGAAATGTCAGTACTTGGCAGGCTGAGACAGGCTGGACTGCATAGTGAGCACAAGGGTAGTCTGAATTACAGAAAGAGACCCTGTGTCAAAAACAGAAAAAAGAGAAGATTACTTATTGTGGTAATTTTTGCAAACACAAATTTCGGAAAAATGCAATTGTCTAATTATATGAGAATACCTAAAACAATAGCAGCAACAACATCAAAAATGACAGTTCTGCACCAATGGCTCTTAACAAAATTTTGACCTTTATGATGCACTTAACAAAATGTGTAGATGTTTTCAACTGTCCCAATTCAGAGGAAAGCTTATGACTGGCCTCTGGTCAGTATAGACATTGTGTTTCACAGTATACGCAAAACGTAAAATCCTTGTAATAAATAACAATGGTATTGTTGAGAAGCCTTGATGTACACTGGTCCTATGCATCCATAATAAAGAAAAGCATGGTCTCCAAAAAGTGTCAAGTCTCTTAAGAACTCAATTAGCTGCTAAATGTCAATGAAGTAACAATTCCAAAATTCTGAAGTTCCATGGAGGTGGGCAGAAGTGAAAAGTGCTACTGTCAGGTCTGCCTTTGGATCCCATCTCTGTTTTTTCCATACTCTCTCTACCTTTTTTGGAGGAAAGCAGTGCCTGCTGGATATAGAAAATGCTGGAAAAATCTCAGAAGTCTGTCAGACCACATGATGGAAAGAGCTAATATCAGCCTAAAAGTGAGTCTGAGACCTCTCACTGGTCCAAGCCAGACATCAAGTGTTTGTCAAACAACCATTTATTATGCAAAAGTTCTAAATAAATTGGAAATTTTATTTTCCTGATTAGGATACCTGAATTGTTATGCATCAGATTCACATAGGAAGATTCTATACATCAGAGAGGTGAAGGAAAGTCAAAGACTGAAAGAGTTAAATTTCACTGAACACCCACCAAAGTAACAAAATGATCCAGAGGGAGAGGTTTTTAATTTATAGGGAAATAGCTGACAGACTTTTATGGAAATTGTTTTGAGAGTCTGTTGGAGAGAATGTAAAGAAAATTCAAATTTCATTTTTTTTAATGAAAGAAAAAACAAGAGTGAGAGAGCATAATCAGACTATGCTATATGGATCAGGAATGACAATTAACATAGTCATAAAATTCATTATAGAGAATAAGAAGTTCATCAATGGCTGTAACTAGGTAATAAAAATACTATGTATGCTGGAACTAAAAATATTATCTGTAAGTAGCAAAAGGAGCATTTAAAATAATGAAAAGTGTCTGTCTCTAGAGGTGGCATGCAGAAGAGAAAAAAGAAGCAGTTGGCGCTTTGCTTCACAGTACAGTCAGTGCTATGTAACCAGTACAGCCCTCCATGGAAGATCACTTGACTTAACGATCTCTCAGCTCTATGACTGTGCAAAAATGTACCCATAGACCACTTGGGTACGGTGTTCAATTTAAGTGAGATATTTAGGACTTCATTACAACACTGTGTTAGATGAATTTGTGTTAGATGAATTTGTCCAACAGTAGACTAATGTGAACACTGAGAGCATGATTAGGATAAATTATGACATTCAGTAGGTAATATGTATTTTAACATAGGCTATCTATCCTCAACTCACAGTGGGTTCATCAGGATATAAAACTCACAAATGGAGAAGCATCTTCATAAGCATATATATGGATACATGCATGCAATTAAACAATTTTTATTGTTTATTTGATACAAAGAAAATTTAAATTTTAAAAGGTAAAATGATGATGAGAGCAATAACTGTAAGACAATGTAGAGTGAAAGCAGTCACTTTCGTATTCACAACCCTGTGCAATATATTGTCAATTCCTTGGTCATCTGTGCACATCTGGATAATACCATGATTTTCTGTTAGCATATTTTGCTTAGTTGCCCCAGTATTCACACCAATAATTTTTCTTGGAATGACTTTTTTCTCTACCCTATTAAATTATACTTGTTCTCAAAATATAGCTACATTCCTAACTCCTACAAAGAAATTTGCCTAAAAGCTGATACATAGGAGTAATTTTCTGTGGAGTTATTCTTTACTCAGCTTGGCATTTGACTATACAATAGTTCAGGAACAATTTTTATTATCAAATCTTTGTTCCACAGTAAGATTTTAAGCTACATAGTGACGTGATTATACTGTCGCATGGTAGACACACAGTATATGCCTTTTGAAATTAAATCACAATTAACAAAAGTATATTTGTTTCCTATTCAGCATACACAAAACTTTTCCATAAAAATTTCATATTAAAAACCATTACAAAGCACATCTGAACTCAAGATAACTAGGATCAAATGTGAATGACTACAAAAATTCTGAATGTGCCCCTTTCTATGTAGGTCACATATAAGTGGCATACACTACAACTAGTAATTGCTAATTTTTCTGGTCTAAACCTGTGATCCTTTTTCTATATGTCTTTTATTTGCAGTGAGTTTAAAAGGAAAACTTTAAAGTAAAAAAACAAACAAAAAAAACGAGCAGAAGTAAGTTTAAAAAAAAAAAGCAGAGGTAGCATTTCAAGACAAACTATTTTGGTCCTTGACAAAATTCCCCTAAGAATAAACAACTTCTAACTTCATCATAAGTGTTATTGCTTTTAATTTATGTTTGGACATTCTGTTTTTCAATGAGCCATTTTTCCCAGAGGTACTTTAGACTAGAGTTTCTGGCACCATTACAAATTATATCCAAATTGGAAGATGCATTCTTTTATCAAATTTATGGCCTTTGAATTGCCTAATTTCAAACCAAGGTAGATCTCTAAATCTAGTGCCACAAGGTAAGCACTTTACTCAATACCAGAGAAAAAAATTTAAAAAAAATGAGTTCCAATATCAATTTTAATTTCAAAGTTTGGTCTGTATTGAAATACAGGCATTGAAAACCCCAACACATAGTTACTCTTACTTAAGGCTTTATTTAGTTTTCATGAGAAGGACAGTTATTACCAGCTTGTTTATAAAGAAAACGCATGTGAATACAAAAAGTAATACAACATGTAGCTGAATCTGATAGTGTGAGTGCTACTTAAGGGAAAAATTTTAAAAATGTAATAGATGTCACATTTCACATAAGAAATAAAAGTCATTTCCCAGGATCTTTTCAATCCCAAGATTCTTAATATTATAAACACAGGTATACAGAGATTATAAATATATTATTAGAGTAGACATCGGAGAAAGACCAAAACATAATGTCTGTTTTACAAAATAAAGAAAGTGATTCATTATATTCCTGTCACTCACAAGGACTGAGAAGAAAAAAAAAATCAAAGTTTTATTTAATGACCACAGGCTAAAAGAAACAAATAAATAAAAATAGCAGTTTTATGTTCTTACCCTATGGTTGAACTCAGCTTGGTATGCTAATTGGAAATTATTGCAACATTAAGAATCCAAAATTATACCATGAAGATGAGGTCAAAGTTGGTCACAAAGGTACAAGCACATTCTTATTGATTACCTATGATGTGCCCTGATTTATGCTAAGTATTGAGCATAAGATTGCCTGGTGATTAATTTCCTACAAATTTCAAATATCAACAAGACTGAAAAAGTGTTGGAACAATCAGATCAACAGTTCTTTGCCGTGTAACATAGGGGAGTAGCTTAAAGAATAGAAATTATAATAAGATCAAGGAATCTGTATCTATGAGAGTAAAACAGAGGCCTATTAAAAAGCAATGCTTTCTTTGGAGAAGTAAAAGAAAATTTAACTATGAGTGGAAATACAGGGTTCCCAACCATACAGATTATCACTAAAGTGTTACACGTCACCTTCTGACTATTTCAGAGATTTCAAGTTCTTTGAACTATTTCCCAAAGTATAGGTACAATACAAGGCTTCCCTATTACTATCCTACAAGATACCTGGTGCCCTTATAGACATCAAAGGGCAATTTTCCACAAAGACAGGCACCCAGAAACACACAGGTCACAAGATATGTATCCCTGCTGCAGTTCTGCTAACAGGAGCAGATGTGAGGAAGTGTTCTCATGCACTCTCAGCTGAAAAACTACTAGTCTGAATCAAAGTACAACGAAGATTTTCATGAGCTGGCTGATCTGAGAGGCTCCACTTCCATAAGCTTCTAGGACATTAAAAAAAAAAAAGTAGATCTCTCAGTGTTTTTACCTGAAATATAAGCATCTAACTGAAATAAAGTGAATTTCAAGCCTTCCAATAGTTCTTTTATCTAATAACTTCCTGCAGTGTCTCTCAAAAAACCTTATTGTTTCTCTAAAACTCACTTGTACTCAGTGCTCAAAGAATACCCTAAAATTTATTTTCCTCAAATGTTATTATTTTTAATTTTCAAAATTAAACAAGAGAGCATATTAAAATGAGAGTACATTAGTCATTAAAGATTTCCAAAGAGATAAAATGACATATTCATGGTACATCTTTAAAGCATGTCAAGGAAACAAAATAAAGCTAAATACTATGTCAAGGAAACAAAATAAAGCTAAATACTTGTTCCTTATCAAACCTGTCATATAATTAATAACAGCTTCAATAACTTCTAGGTTCTCAAATATATTATATATGATCCTCATAGCAGTAGCCAAACTGTATTGTAAGTAAATCAGATACAATCCAGAAATTAGTAAAGCAAGACTCTATAAAGTTAAATAATGGTTCCAGTTCTCAGAATAAATTAACCAATCAGTTTGACCCAGTATGTAAAGTTCTAGATCTCTTTTCACTGAAATGTAATGTAATTGGCATAGGGTACAAGAAAAAAATAATAAAGAAGCCAAATCATATAGCCTCAAAATGTACCGGCTTTAATGGTAGAAACAGAAGAATTCCTAAAACCAAGAGTAGACAGTTAATATGTTCTTGAAGTGATTACAAAGTCCTGAAAAATGCTAACCAAATTGTGCAAACCTAAGCTGTATAAAATGTCTCTGTAAGCAATGTGAGAAACGAGAACTACATTAGTCTCCCCACTCAACTTGAGCCTCATTTTAGTTGCCAGGATGCCCATAGCTTCTTGTATTGTGAATGACATAGAGACACACACTTGTACCTATGTGAATATTGCTTCATTCAATCAGATATTTCTGTATTGACATCACAAACACATTTTAAAGCTTTTCTGAAGTTTTCAGTTAAAGAATATAGTAGATAAAACAGAAAAACAACAATATTAGACTGTGAGTGAATTGCTTAGAGTACCCCGCTGACTAGACCACCCTTTTCTTTAACTTCTACTGCTGTGAGCTGCAATGCAGAGATCGTGGGACACCCTCAGGCATGCAACGGAGCCTGAGACTTTGGAGGATGTAGTTATGAACTTCACCATGCTGAATCCATCCCCCAAAAAGCTCCACAGAGATGTGATGTGAGGAACATTTATAAATATGACTACTACAGGAAGGATCTAGGGAAAAAAGCAAATTGAAAAAGAATACAAATATTTCCCAAGAAATCTAAGAAATGAAGAGGTAACAAAATGGTATGATTATAAACCTTGAAATCAACATGAGAAGCTATTCCTTGGGGCTCCAGACACTAACATGGATATACAACAAGCTGCTTTCAAGCAAGTTGAGAACTTTGCTTGTAGAGAACCCTGGATTGGACATTTATCACAAAATGTACCCATTTTACCTCACATTGGCCTGATAGCAGATGAGTATTTGTGATTTGTGACAAGCTGTGTAAATTTAATGAACATGGAAAAGCTGCAGTGCTCCCCTGTCCTTTCTGAGTCATGCCAGGACAAAGGCTGGGAATATTCCTTATCAATATGAGCAGTATGAGAAACCCTGCTCTGAAAGTAGCCTAGCAACTCTCCTTGGAAAGAACACCATTTTAACATTTGACTTTTCATGTTCATATAGCAATGACTTCAAATCTGTGGTAGTTTTACCATGCCTATACCAAAAAATAAACCTTATTCCTGTTTTTGATTGTGTGACATAAAATAATACTAATTCATTCAGCTATACAAAGGATGAATGATTAAATGATCATATGATCATAGTCAAAACACACTGAAGACCACAAGTAGAAATGCGCACACCTGTGGCATGCAACTCATATCATCTGTTTTCCCAGAAAACATATCTACTTCAGATCAGTAAGGTCTGAAACAAGTTGTCACAGAGAAACAGAGACTTGAGATTTTTAAGGAACAAGTGGAGTATCTGAGACTTAAATACTCAAGTCTAATACTCATTGTTATTTCTTACAACAGACATTAGATTGAACACCATTTCATTGATTTAATTGGTCATTTTCAGAAAGACTAAAATAATATTTATGAAATAAGAATTAATGTGATGCCTGATGAGATTATTTCCATAGTGACCACAGGAAGATGGTTTCCTAGATCAGTCATTAAAATTAATATGTCCATCATTCCAAAGATACAACACAAATAAAAAGTTGATATATTAAAGACTGACTTGATGAATAATCTGAAAACTTGGGTGCCATACACTATTTGATTAAACATATTGGGTGCAATGCCAAAAATCACTTTTCTGAGGCATTCACACATGATCTCAATTTTCTCTGAGCCATGTAAATGAAGGAGGTTAAAACTATTTTTTTATTCACAGAACAGTCACCTGAACATTTGCTTATGCATCTGAACTGTATGAAAGTGACTCACAGAATATAGTGTCAACTTATTTATCATAAATTCAACAAAGTTACTATTAGCTTTTAAGACTCAAATGGCTCTTATGCTACTTGTATACTGACACACAGAATTTGGTAATATTCTTGAGTCAGGGAATTTTATTACTACAATGACCAAGAGCAAAAATCAGTCATGATTGTTAAACTGCATACTAAGAGGTTGTTAACTTTTTTGAAAAAAATTGTTATACTACATTGTTCAATAGATGAATTATTGTGAAATAAAAATCTTTTGGGAAAAGTTTTAAGGCAAAACAAATCCTTACTGTTTTTCCCCTAGTGGGGAGGTATATATCTTGTCATTTATCTTCAGATATTGTCAATGCACATTTTTTAAAGACCAAATGTTCATTTTTATCTTTAATACTGTTACTTATTATAATTCAGAGCTGGACAGGGTCAAATGAAAGAAATAGCCAGAGATAAAATTTGTTCTCAAAATTATGGTTCTTAATCTCACTCTTGAGAGTTCTTATACTTATGCAAATTTGAGAAATCATAATAAATTGTATTGTCAACCAATAATACATGAATCAAAAATATATACTCAGTATACCTAAGCTTTATTTGGGGACATATTTGAAATTTTCATATTCAACTAACATTCTCTGCTAATTGGTGATAATTCTGGTTTATGTCTATATTTTTGTATCTTCTTAATCTTGTATTTCATGCCACTAAGAAGTCAGATATGCAAAAGTGAAAATCACTTTTGATATCAGAGCAACCAGTGAACTATTGTGATGGTTGATTGTGTCAACCTGAGAAGTATTTTTATATCATTCCAGATTTCTTTGAAATTATTTACACTTACACATTTAGAGGATTCTGTTCATTGACAGTTCTCCAGAGACTGATTCTAATTTTTCAGTGTCTACTTCTGAAATTTATAAGCAACCTCTTTTGAAAAGATTGAAAGCTATAAAGCTGTCTTGTTTTGGACCCAAACCAATTTTCATTCCCTGTTTATTTTTTTTGGTATGTACAGAGAAAAAATCATTTTGGCTCAACAGTGACTGTGTTGATGTGATAGCAAAATTAAGGTCCTTTAAACACACCATTAGGAAAATGCTGGATGTGGTGAAAAATAACTTATTTGGTCTTTTCAGTTGTATTTAAGGTAAGGATCTTTATAAAGTCATCTTGGATTGCCAGTGTGGTTCCCTCAAACCAGTTATAAAAGTCCTTGTAAGAAATAACCTGGGAAGCCTTCACAATCAGAAGACCTTGGGTCAAGGTGACCTTGCAAGCTAGTTTTGGAGTAATGGGCCTATTAGCCACGAGAAGTTGGAATAGGAGAGTGGAGCATGAAGGGAAAAGATACATTCAGTTTCTATTGTGCTATGAAGGAGCAAAGAACTTTATGTAAGGTGATTAAGCTAAGTAATTGGACATGTTGCATGTGATTTTGTATATTGACGTATATGTGAAAATGTTTGTGCCTGTGTTTCTGTATTTATGAGATCATATCAGAATGTTCTACTTAGAAAAATCATCCAAGCAGTGTGGCAAAATGAAGTGTATTTGAGGGGGTGGGGAGCAAATGTGTCTTAATACTTTAATTCCTTCAGAAGTTACTTACCAATAAATCAGATAGGCTGTACAAGTAGTATTAGATCTGAAGATGAGAGTGTCTGGCCTGCAGGATACTGCTTTTTCTAGGTGACTGTTTTGTTGATCCGTTCACTAACTTTATCTATATACTATTTTTTGGCAATGGTAACAAATCATGAACAAATATTTCTAGGACCCCAGAAGTTTCAGGAATCTTTAAAGTTTCATTTTCTGTTTACCAATTGACAAGTTTATTAAGGGCTACCGAATTCTTTATTATCGTTAAATATGCATCTTCCCAGTAAATAGCAAAGAGGGATCATACCTGAGTTACACATAACTAGAAGGTAGAAACTGTTATCATTAACTTCATGATTCTGAAACCAAGGAGCAGAATAGAAAACGTGGGTTTCTGGACTCTGTTACAAGGGCACAAATAACTCTTCTAAGCATAATTTTCTTTCTTTCTTTCTTTCTTTCTTTCTTTCTTTCTTTCTTTCTTTCTTTCAAAATAGGGTGACAGGCTCTTCTAAGCATAATTTTCTTTCTTATAAAATAGGGTGATTTTATAGCCAAATCAAAGTAGTAGATTAATCAATTAGAAATAAGAAATACATACAATATGCTTAAAATGGTACTGCATCATTCCATTGTAAAGCCAGAGGTGTTAAAGGGCCCAAAATTCAAATGAAATAGTTAAAAATTCAAATACATTCTCTTTTCAGATAACCAACTCATACAATGACAGCTATTGTGTCTCTGAGTGGCCAGATATCAGAGTAGCTTTTGTGTTTCCCTCAGATGAAGGAAGAGGAAACTCAGTGCAAATGCTAAAAGGTTTTGTAAGACTAAAGGTCACTTTATGCAAAGTTTTGGATGAAGAGTTTGTCCTCATGACAGAGGAAATAATTGACATAAAAATTTGACAATAATCTTTTATTTAATGTCGGTGAATGAATTCAACCACATTTCATAGTATATGATTATTGACTACCAATTCATGCGTACTTTGTTCAACACATATAGCATAAAAAGGACAACGGTAATGTTGCAATTCAAGGATTATCAGTGTTTAACAAGGCTGAAGATATTAGCACAAATGAAAATAAAAATCAACTTTGCAAACTGAATAGAAAAGGAAACTACAGAAATTCATTTTCATTGATTACCTTAGGTTTGTTTTAATATTTGTGAAAAATAGATGGTCTAACATATCTTTAGCTATTTAGGTGTCCAAATCTTTTGATTCAGAGAAATTATAAGAGATCTAGAATGTACATGTTTTGAGGTATTTGTTTAGAAAATATTTTATTTGTAATTAAAGCTTTCAGATTAAAAAACCTTATCATGACACATTCAATGAATTAAAAATCCAAAATGTATTAAATCTTCTTGGGTGGCCAAATGAATAGTGATTTAAGCATTAATTGCAATGTGATATATGTTCAAAGGTATAGTTGTGCAGTGTGATAATTTGTTGTAGTAATGCATTAAACTATTTCTTGGCAAATGTAAACAGTCTATAGTAAAATGTTGATGAAAGCAGAGAATGAATGGAGAAACAGAAATAAAATATATATTCACATCCCTGTTTTTAAGAACAAAAAACAAAAGTTTCTTGTCTTATAACTATATCATTTAAGAAACTAAACTTGTAATGAAGAGAGTTCACATTTTAACTTACCATAGTTTGCTTTGAAAGAAATTTCTTATTTATTAAAATACTAAAAATATTTAACCAGCAAAATAGTATTTAAAGGGGAGAATGCTTAAGTACAGTAACAGTCTTAGAGCATTTCTAGGAAAACCTTGGATACATGTATTGGCGATTGGTGTCCTAATTGAGTCAAAATAAACAGTTCTCTAAAATTTATCTGTGTAGTTTCCAGGAGAATAAAAAAAAATCAATTACTTTAAAATAGCTTGAAATATCTAAATACATATACTTCTAAGTACATCTTCCTAAATCTCATGATCACAATTGAAATGTGTTTACTCACCAGTAGATCAGCATTTCTGAATATTACATGTGTATGACTGTAGAAAATGAAAGCATAAACTATATTTGAAACAGATTGTTTAAGCAGTGAAAACTGTCTGACCTAATAAGCTAGAAGTGAAAAAAATGTGCTCTGGTTCAAAAGTGTTTTTCCAGGCAGAATACTTATGCATTTGATTCCACTTAACTTCAGCATTTTCCAACGTTTTCCCCGATACCACATACAGACGTCCTACACACTTTGAAAGAAATTGGCAATCCAGAGTTCACTAGGAGATAACAATGCATTACAATAAAAATCAAAAACAGCATCTAGAGGAATCTGAGGTCACAGCTAAGTCAGGGCCACCATCTGTGTTGCTTTAGTGGTGCCCAAAACAGTAGCTATAGCTGAAGTAATTACTAACAGCGATTACATGATACAGGCACAGATGCTGATATATTTGAAGGAGACAGAACTGTAAGAGGGTATGAGGCTAGAGATAGGCACCAAGGGCTAGGAAATGACAATACATCATATAGAACCTTTGGATGGAGAAACTGATCTGATCTTTTGTAGATCTTACGAGATGCTGTAAATTTAAATCATATGGCTCAAATGGTTATTATCTTTACCTGCAAATAATCTATCCAATTTCCTAAATTGTGTTGCAACTGATTCAATGAAAATCTAAATAAGAGCAATCTAAGTTTATAGAGCAAATAAACCATTCATTAACCCAGCCATAAAATAACATGTTTCATCAGTTATTTATACAAATCATAATTCTAGGCAAACATTGATAAAACATTTATTATGATAGGTGTTAATATTTTGATATATTTCTCATTTTTCTTTTTCTTCTCCTCTCCCCCAAAATGAATGAGTGAAGAAATGGAAATACAGACAGAGGAAAAGGAAAGAAATCTCCTCAGACTGTAAAGACAGATTTCTAGTTCATTGCTCTTGTACTGCACTGAACTGTTTTTCTATGATATACATACATATCTTTGTATACACACATATTCACCCAATTATTTTATAAAGAAAGGGATATGCTAACCTATAAAATAAATGAATATTCAATAGCCAATTTTCTTATGAAGCATTTTTAAATCTCTTGTTAAAAAGTTAAATATATTAGTGGTAACAGAATATATCATATGCATGCCTATAAGAAATAGGCATCATAAACTCTAGATTCTTAGGCAAGACAAAAAGGAATTAAAGAGATGAAATGAAATTTAGTATACCTGGCTATACATATATGGAACTTCAGTTTGTATAAATACTACAGAAATCTAATTTCATTAACTTCTCATGTATAGATAGATAATATATATTATATATTATAATATAACATATAATGTAATACACAATATATTATAATATATAATACATAATATATAAAATATAATTATATCATATATATTATATATTATAATAATTCAATTAACAAGATAATATTCAATCAGATCATAAAGGAGGTGAAAAATTTCTCTTTGCTTAGTGACATTTCAGTCACTATAATGCTTTAGCACCATGTATCACTCATAAGTTCATTGCACTGTTTGTCTAAATCAACCTCCTGTGCTACCACAAGTATACAATTGTGTATAGCACATTTGATAATACACAGCAGTAATACATGTGATGAAAAAAGTAATATATATGATGATGATAAATGGCTACACTACTGGTTGAAATATTTATTGTGCCATAAAGTATAGCATTATTTACTTATATCTTATTTATTAAACATTTTTGTTGTAAAACAACGTGTATGATACATCAGCTGTAGCTGCACATGTCTCATTCACTCACTATCTCCTGAGGGCATCAAAAGGCCACCTGGAGTGATTGATCTGCTCAATGTATGTCTGTGTTGTTCACACAATGACAAAAACACACAATGACAAAATTAGCTAACAATGTACTTCCCTGAACACATCCCTATCGTCACATGACATGTGACTGTACATATAAGATAATAGATTTAAATTACTCATCATAGCATATCTTACATGGTAGCTTGGGTTTTTCATCACAAGGTGGTAAATCTTCAAAATTCTGTCAGTTTATAACAACACACATGTATCTGCTTATAGGTCTGTAGATCAAGGCGAGCCCCTGCTGGTTCTATGAAGGCCAAAATCAAAACGGCAGGAAGGCAGGGTTCTCATAGAGCAGATCTGAAAAGAATTGACTTCCAAATTTGTTCAAGATGATGACAAAATCAGCTTCACTGAGGTGACAGGACCAAGATTTCTCTTTTCTTGTTGTTTTTAAGGAAATCTCTTAAAAATACTAACAGTTATTTTCATTGCATTGTCTCTGTCTTCTAACAAGCAAAAGTGTGCTAAGACTTTCTTGTGCTTTGCATCTTTCTTACCTTTCCTCAGCCACTTCCGTGATAAATGTCTCTGTTTAGGGTCTTTATAATTACACAGGGCCCACACTGACAATCCAGCATAATCTCTTCATTTCAATTTGGACTTTTTCACAGACCTTAACAATCATGAGTGTGATAACCTCTTCTTGGTTTCAGGATGTGCAGTCTGACATTGATTGGCAACTTGATTGGATTAATACACTTCTAGACTGTTGACTATATTATGTGGTTGCTGGCCTCCTGGCACACTGAGGAATTCATAGTTACATAGCCTGTTAAGGGGTGGGGTGGGGCTTACTTGCCGGAAGTGGGTTCCACAGAGGTGATCTTGGAAACTAAATCTGATCCCTGCCCCCTTCCTCTTAGACTCTTTTCTTCCTATGCTCTTCTCAGCCACTGTTGAACAGCTTCCTTCTTCGACAATCCTCTGCCATGGTGTCTCTGCCCACTTCTGAAATCATGAGCCACAATAAATGTATCTGCTATTAAATTCTGGGTGTCAGATATTTTGTCCCACCAAAAGAAAATTGACCAGTGCTTTATGATTAGGGTTGGACATCCCTGAGATAACACTGAAGAAAAAAAAAAAAAAAGAAAGAAACTGTTATAGTCATTAAAATTACATTTCAAAAACTACATAGTTTTACTTTTCCTACAAATAAAAGAACTTTAATCATGATGAGAGATTATCCATGTGACTGGTGCTTTCTCCAGAAATGAAGACTGAAGACATAACTGTGATTGCTGGCGATTGAGCATCTTGTGGCTGCCTCTCTGGGAGACTTAACCAAGATCAATGGCTCCTTCTCTCTCACTGTCTATACTCAGATTCATAACCCTGCATTACCAAGACAGAAAATATGTGCTTTATTACATGAATTTTAACTTCCAAATTTAGTAGGCTTAAGAGATGAATCTAGTGATGTTTTCTGACCATAAAAGGCTCTTCTTATCCTATCATTTCTGTCCTTTTCTGAAATTTACAGCTGGACATTGCTGTTATTTTCTGAAATTTACAGCTGGACAGCTGGAAATGTATTTTTGAAACTGAGCTTTTTAAACCTCGGCCCAAACTCTAAAGTCATGCATTTTATATATGGTCTTCATATAATCAAAAATGTTTTAAAGGAACAGAAATAAAACTTTATGAACTAGCATTTGAAGTAGAATGTTTGTTGAGTGGACTTTGCATGAACTTGTTTTCCACATATTCAAGTATTTTTATGTACTATTTAGAAAAATGACTTAAAAAGCAATGTCATAAAACAAAATTTTTCCTTTCTTCTACTTAACATGTCATTAATCTTATGTATTCTCATAAAACTTCTGGCGTACAACATTTCAGTTTTTAGTAGAAATATTGGCTATTTACTACATAGCATACAAACACATACTTGGCAGAACATGTATATTTATTTTCATATGTATTTATACTTTTAATTTGTATAATAATCACATACTCTAATACACATTTGTTCATTAGTCTAATCATCTGCAAAAGCATTTGTTTGAAGGTATTTATAAAACCAATTATATTCCCTAAAATATAATTTTTCAGTCTATATATATTTATGAAACTTACCATGTTTGTAAACACTTGCCTTTAGACATGAAAAATTACATTGACTCTGTTGCTACTCAGAAAATGACACTCCAAAACATACCATTTTAGTATACTGAGGATTTAAAAGGGCTCAGAAATGGTTTCAGAAAATAAGTCTCCTACTAACCATCTCATCACCTCCTGTTTCATGACGCTGTGTTTTCCTAAATGAGGGGGCAGAGCTAGAATTCCATTTCCCCAAAATGAGTAACAGAAAGTAGAGCCCTCTCCTCCAAAGCAAAAACAAGTGTTTATTTCTGAAATGATCCATATCATATGAAGCTTTGATTAAACAAATATGCTATACCTTTCCTTGCTAACTTGTCTTTTGTTATAGAAGTGTCAGCTGTGATTCTTACAATGTTTGATCAAGACAAGATATCATAATCTTTGCCCATGCAACTATTTTAACAAGATTATTACATCAAAATTATACATGCTGTTCCTAAATCATTACAGAACATGAAAACGAGTGTATAAAGAGCTAATGTATTAGCTGTAACTGAAATTCTATCATTTTTCACTCTTAATTGACATGAACTTGCATATTTATAGAGTTCATTTTCTCAAATATTATTTCAAATGTTGCTCAGTTTCTTAAATATCACTGAAACATTGCCTGTGTTTATTCATGATTTCCTACATGACAATCATATCTGGTTTTCACTATTTCACTTTGTCACATCTTTTCCATTAGGCATTTGCTCAATTTCCAAAGTGGGTGTATTTTTTATTGGTCTGCATTTGGGCGGGGGAAGATTTTTAAAGAATTTTGTGTAGGTATATTTCCAAAATGTCTGCCTAAAATTAATATTTGTTATTTATGTTATATGTTATTGGTCCTTTTCCTGCTTCTCTCTGCTTCTTTCCTGGCCCACCTGATTCCAGAAAAAGTTGCTCAACTGCTGGAACACAGAAACTACCCAGAAATGGGGCAATAATTTGCAAGTGTGACCCAGAGACCTGTGTGGTTCAGCATAGTTTATAGCTTGACAAAATAAAAGAAATTCTGGCCTTGCCTGGGGTTTATCAGTTCTGTGGAGGGAGTATAAACATTATGGTACTGGGGTCTTTGTTTTGTTTTCTTTCCAAGGTATTTTACTTTGTATTTTGTAAATAAATGTCCATTTTTCCATCTTTTTTCCTATTCAGAGTAATTTATCAATATACTTTTTTTGGAATTTTTAATTGTAAAAGACCATCTAACCTAAGATGATTATCTATTATTTGCTGTAAAGCACATTATCTAAAATAATCTTTTATAAAATCTTCACCTATATTTAGAGCTATTATTTATGAAATCATTTTAGCAAAAAAGTCTACATTTTCCCACTAATGCTGAGTTTACTTAATAATTCGCTTTCTTTTTAAGTGCAAAACTGACTCTCAAGGGGCTATTTCTTAATGTTCCAACATCTGTTATGGTAGAATCTGGAATGCCACTTGAGATTCATTTGGTTCACGTTTGTTAAATTGTGCTGTCTTCCACAGAAGCATTTACAATCCAGTATTTTATTTAAAAAAAAAATTTACAAGTCAGATTTTGTCAAGTTGCCCTTACCCAGGCTCACCTCAAGACTAGATCTGCTGTGGTTAATGTGGTACAGACTGAATTCAGGAGGCTTCTAGCGACTCAAAACGGCACAGTTATTTCTTAATCCTCTATACTCGGTTTTCAAATGTTAACTCACAAAAATCAAAAGCACCCTAAGATGACCGATATTAACATCATTCCTACTATACAGATGAACATGTTGAGTCACTGCAAGACCAAGTACCCGTTTTAAGTAGCATAGTCAGTGTCTGATTCCTGCCATACATATCCAGACAAACACTCTTCACCACTCACCAACTGAACTCACCATGCACGCCATCCTTAACCACCTGGCTGTGCTGGTGATTATAATCTTTATTTTTTCACAAATATTTGTCTTTAAATATTATATGGATTTTTAAATATCATAAATCTTTATTATTTATTTCATTTTATTTCAAAATCAAATTGACTTTTGAAATTTAAAGGAATAGCAAAAATGAGGCATCTTTCACTGCCTTTGTCATTTGAAACAAATAAATAAAAAGAAGTTTTTAAGGTATGTTTCTTGTTTATATGCCTTTTAGATATAAGACCTGGAAAATAGTACAATACATTATATTACTTAACTGTATCACATAGTGTATAGCCCAATACTTTGTGCATAGTAGCAAATGTGTAGAAAATAATTTAGAGGAATGCATCCTAAAATGTACTTTTTGTAATTCTGATAAGATTATTTAAATATTATATTCTATGATAGTTTATCTGTAACAAAATGAGACAGACAGGGTTAAATATTTACCACAAAAAAGCATTTGTACTATTATTGATGTCATAATAAGATAACATTTTTTCAGAATTTTGTGACTATACTTTCGGCCCTACCATGTCACTTATTCTTGAGTTTACAAGGAATGAATGCAAATACATATGTACTAATGAGAACAAACAATCCAATATAAATATGTTAATTATCTATCCACTAATGTAATGTTAAATTGCTTGGAAAGGAATGAAACTAAACCCATTCACAGTAGTATCCAAAATACATACACCTGATAAAGATGACTATAACAAGATATATATATAGTAATTAAACCTATGGTATACTATACATGTTTATTTAATAGTTTATACATTACTTATAGTAAGTGCAACACTTGCTTATTAATCTGCTAACATTGTTAAATATTCATATTAAATTTTTACTAAGGGTAAAATACTGAATAAATGAAAGGAACAAACTCAATAAATGTCATTTGCCTTCAAACTAATTTGTGATTTGTTTGTTTTGTTTTAATGTGCAGTATAATTTCTGGGTTTTTCTATAACTACAAAGAGATAATAATTGCAAAGAAATTTATTAAAAAAGAAAAAATAATAGAAATTGGAAACAAAATTTACTATAAAGGTATATAATTAAACTGTACAGTTTCAATAAGAACAAAAAATGTATAAGAAGGAGAGCCTTTATCAAAATATAGGTCTAGAGTTTAAAGCAGGCATTCTATCAACATGTTACATAAAAATTGCATTTTATATCAGTATTTTATTTTTAAACCATCATTCTATAATTTATACAGCAATAATTTTCTGTTTGCGAGATTTTTACTCTCTCATTATTATTCTTTTAACTGAAATTTGGTTGCATTTTCCCTATTCTTGATATATATTATAGTTTTTTTTTCTAGTTCCATTGTTCTTGAAAACAGACTATATTTTTATCAGTAAGGTAAGAGCATTAAAATATAACACTTAAATGAATGTCTTCAGTTACTTTAGCATCCTTTATTGTACTGTATTTCCTTTAACATAATGTTTGAATCGCAAAATAATTTATAATAGAGAGTTCAAACATCTAGAACTTTCTTCAAGTCATACCCACGTTTGTACATTTTGTTGTCACTTTATTCAAAACGAAATAATTCAAAACTTTTGTGTCTTCAGTATGAAGTGCATACTGTAACAATCCAAATCTCTTCGCCTTTTTCAGGTTGATTTTGTTTCTGTCCATTTAATTGTTCTTTTACTTAGACAAGAAAGAGGTTTAAATTATCTCTTATGATATGTGGTCACAAGCACCCGGGAGAGCATGAAATACAAATGCAGCTGCCTAAGATTAAATTCTGTTGAATTTATGAATTAGGTGTGCTCTCTCTATCCACCCACATATAGCCAGCTGTCCTATGTCTTTTACACAGCAGATGAACTGGTAGATGGCAGGATAGCTTCTCATGTTTCCCTATACCAGAATTTAAAAATTTTGTTAAATATTTCTGGTGGCCACTTCATTTTAACTTTTTCTGTTTCTACATTTTTTCCAGAGATTTAAAGACTTTTTTTTTTTACATTAAAGGAAATGTTCTAATGCAATAAATTAGAAATTTAACTGTGACTTTTTTCTTTGACTTTGTTTTATATTGGTTTGGAATAAGAAATTCTGAGCAGCTCATAGAATTGTTTTGCTCTTTCCAATTGAAGGAATCAATTAATGGATTGGTATACTAGACATATTTGGTTCTACATTTGTGATCTTGTTCTATGATTTCTGCTTTATATGTTCCTTTGTTGTTTCTTTGTTTAGACTAAACGTAAGATGTTGGGAAAGGCTACACCAGCATTTGACAACCAGGTTATTTTTGATATGAACATATCTGAGATTATTTTTATAAAAACACCAAAATTAAAAATGACACTGAATGTCTTTGTTTTCAAGAAAAAGAAAAAAAAGTGTATTTGCTTTCCTCCATTCTCCTTTATCGCACTTATAGAATAATGAAGAGTTTAAAGGAGGCCTGGTTAGCGCCTGAATCTAGGTGTGCTGAAGCTGAAATAGAAGGATCACAAGCTTGCACCTTGCCTGGGCAACTGAGAAGACTTTTTTGTCTAAAAAAAATTTTTTTTTAATTAAAATTTTCTTTTTAATTGCAAAGACCCTCTATTTAATACTCAGTACCAAAAGGAGTTAAACTTAGAAATGTTAAAATAATAGCTATTATTATTATTTTAAATTTACACATCTGCCATAATTTTCTGATACTTATGCTATTATTTTACCCATGTAAATTGACTTTATGGTTACCTCTGTTTTTATGGTTTATCACTAGTCCCCATACTATGATTTCTCCATTCTTGGGAGGAACATAAGCTTTGAGTGAGGATTTTTACATCAAACAGACACAAATTGACATGATGTCCCCACTAGTTCCTGGTTGTTTGAGCTTCATTCCTGAGATAAAATTTCTTCATGAATAAAAATAACTACCTCTTGGATTTTTTGAGAATATCAGATTAAATAATGTAGGTAAAATATTAATCATATTTCTGGCACGTAACAAATGGCATTTCACTAATAGCAACTCTGACAATTCATGTTTGCTTGATTGGATTAAATATTTAAGTGATTTCTGTGGTGGTTTTTGTGGTAGTTTTGAACACAAAGAATGTGCAAAAATGCATTGCCAATGAATGACAACACTTTCCTGGCACTAGACATTGAATGCTAGGCCTTTTCACTGAGCTGTGTTCCCAGCCATTTTGTTTTATTTATTTATATTTTGAACTACTTTATGAAAAGTAGTTCTGTTGTGTGGGCTGGACTTGAAATCGCAGTCCTTCATGCTCTCAAGGATTACAGGGTGAGCCACCACGCGCAGCCTGACTCAGAATTTCTTGATGCAATTATTGAGCTTCACTTGCAGCTATAAAGAACTACCATAGGATCAGGGATTTAGAACAACACGATTGTATTGTCTTACAGTTCTCTAGAGTACAGGTCTGAAACAGGTCTCTAAAGACAAAATTTGAAATGTCTGCAGGGCTGGTTCCACTTGGGAGGTTCTCTGGGAATATGTTTCCTTGGCGTGAAGGCCCTGACACCTCTACCAATGCAGTAGTGTCACATCTCCCTCTGACTAGGTTGTAGAAACATTTTCTATTTATATGATATTCAGGAATCAGATTGGGCCTACCTGGATGACCCAGGGCAATCTCCTCATCTCATGGTCTAAGTGGTTCACATCTTAAAGCAACTTTTGTCACACACAGTAACATGTTCCAAAAATGAGAACATGGAAACGATTAGGAAATCATTGTTTTAGCCTACCACAAATGGTATTATTTTGTTTATACTTCTCAAAACTTTATGCCAATATCTTTCATTCCAAACCAATGTTCCTTAGAGATGCCTCAGTCTGGGAAGATTTTTGACCATTTGCAGCTAACCTTTGTTGTCACCTGTAATGGTTATGACATTTTTTTCTTAAGTTTGGACAGAAAAATTTAGCTTTTGTTGATATGTAGAAACTTCTGTTTGGTTATGCTTATAATCAATTTGAATTTTTAGCTAACAAATTCCAATCCCCTATAAAACAATGCCTTATTCTACAAATATTATCATTTTTTCATTCTTTTTGTATGGGTATTAACTTCTGTTTTCTCCATCACTAATATACCAGTCTTGGGGATTCTGATTTCATTATTAATGTAATATTCTTGGAGAAATAGATGTAGTGAATGAGCTGGGTGTGGCAGCACATACCTGGAATCCCAACAATTGGGAGGTTAAAGCAGGAGGATCCCTGTGAGTTCAAGGCCAACTTTGCTTACATAAGGGAATTCAAGGCCAGCCTGTGCTACATAGAGTGACCTTGTCTTAGAAACAAAAACCAAAAACAAAAATAGAAAGACAATCACCACCCCCCAAAGAAGCAGATGTAATGAATGGATTTTATATGTCCTAGAGGCATACTCAAAGCTATTTGCAGAAAGAGTCAGGAAAATTAACAGGAGCATGGTTCCCAGGGAAGTGTTCAACATGTCTTCTCAGTTCTGAAAAGGCTGAACCCCATGGCAAGGACTGGCCAGAGAACAGCAAGACAGAACACGCTGCCCCAACTCTTCCCTTGAGGATGACAAGTTACCCAGAGTAGAATATTTAATTGTTCACTTATCAGGCACAAGTTTCCTGTGTTAGAGGCTCCTGTCCATACAGTTTTGGGGAGGGAGTTAGGCTATCCACAAAATGGGAAAAGGCACGATCCATTGAGCTAGGAAAATACAGAGACGACCACTTAAAATGATCTCTTTCACCGACCTGAACTTGCCTCCAAACTGCCGGCTATTCTTGTTATTTTGAGTATGTAATTCATATCTGTAGGTCTAAGTAACAGAATATCATACTACCTGATTAATGGGGACAAGCGACATTAGGGATGGCACACAAAGACCAGTTTATCCCTTCTGACAAACCACTGCTAATCAGTGGCAATGACTATGTTTAAATCAAGTATCTATGTACATTTGTGTTGCACTGCACACTACACATGCAAACATTGTGCCTATGTCACACCTTCTCCAGGTGTTTTGTCCAGGACCATGTATGAAAAACAAGTTACTATGTATTACAGTTTTTCCACATTGCCTTTGAACAAGACTAAATTCTAAGTATTGAAAGCTATTCAGAGTCCACTGTAGAACTCAAATATCCCTCATTTGGTAATCAACCAGGATCATTTATTATGCAGCACTCATCTAAAAAATGCCAACAAAAATTGGTTCTGCCACTACTGAAGCAGGCACAACCCCTGTACGATGTTTTTGTTCACCACACTTTTTCCTTCATAGAGCTACTTATTCAAAATATATTTTTGTGGCTGGTTTGTAGGCTATTAAATATTCTACTTTAGGGAACTTGTCTTCTTAAGATCCCTCTTTATTGAATTAGAAGTGAAGGGGCGTAGTGGATTGGGATATTTAGACCATAGTGATATAGGGGAATGAACTCCCAACCTACTATATGTCCAGAACCAGTTCATGTTCTCTAAAATCGAAGAATGAATTTTAGGAACAATAGAGGTTAAGAGCAGAAGTATTTATTGAAAGAGAGAAAGCTTCTGTCTGAGAGAGAAAGAGACAGAAAGAGTCCCAAGTGGGTTGTCAAAAATTCTGTATTTTCTTAGGATTTTTATAGAATAAAACCATGAGGTAAGGCAGGTCCAAAGTTGGGGAAAATTGGGAACTTGCAAGGCAGATGGGCATGATGTGGGACAGAGCTATGTTTAGCCAATAAGATTAATAGGTAAATAAGGTAAAATTGATTAAATTGGAAACAAATGGGGAAGCGAGTCACGTAGAAAGCGGGCATTCTTGGAGATCATTGAATCATCCTATGCACGACTGGGATGGTGACTCTTGATTTCTCAAAATAATCCAGATTTAATCCCTAAAGATTGTACTTAAGGGTGTGATTGCATTTGTTTTGTCTTTTGTCCTGAGATCTGGCCCACAGCAAGAGCTGTGTGTCTCCTCCAAGGTCACCAGACAACTGATCCTCTGTGTGGGCTTCTTCAAGGGCCTGGCCCTGTCTGACTTCCTATAATATTTCTAAGTAGCTCAGCTGCCTATAAATAGTAAGGTACAATAGTGAAAAAGGCACAATGGGTGCTAGATAGTTTATCCTCTATAGGCAATTATTTTGGTCAATAATGAAGACTAATAGCCAGAGGGGGATTAATTACCCAAGGGTAACTCTCACTTGCTACAAAAGTATGTTATTGACTTGATAAATTGCAGCAATGAAAAAATAAAATTGCTTACTATCACGTTAGCCTAAGGGACCTCTAAAAGTTATAGCTTGACTTCTGATTTCAAAGTTCAATGAGTCACATAACTTTTGATGCCAGAAGTAAGCCTCAAAAGAAAAGTTATTGTTAAAGTGTTCGTTAGGTTGTGCAGTTTATTTTTCAATCCATGAATTACATCTGTTTACTTGGTATATACGATTCCATGAATTGCATCTGTTTACTTGCTACATACAATATGCCAAATCAATTTCTGAAACATAAATGCAATTTTTTCTGAACAGGATAGATGACTTTGCCTCAGTGTCTGCTTTTTTTATCAGGTGCAGTAATCAGTAACATCTGGTGTGATGTGAACAAATTAAAGAAATCTTCCTACTGAAAGTATTTGTTTATTAACCTGTTATTAACTGAGATGACTAAAAATCCATTAATCAAGACATTTATTTGGTAGGAAACTGACTATTGTAGTTGTTCTCTTTCGAATGACTATGTCTTTCACTGATAAGTACTTCAGCACATTGACTCTTAAATGCTATATATTTTTCTCTTCTATTTCTATGTTTGTAACAGGGTATCTTTCTATTTCTGTTTGTAGTGGGGTATCTAGCAACATCAAATCTTGACAATAGGCTAAAAACTCAAAGGAGCCTAATTGGTCAATGGCATAGCAATGAAATGGGAAAATTGCTAGAAAAATCCTTAGTTTTTAGCAAGATCTAGAAGTATACACTTTTGATATTTTTATAGTATAGCTTGATCATGGGTTTGGGGAAAATATACTTCTTTACATTGATTATATTTTTCAGTTCTTCAGAGATATGGAGACCAGTGAATTTTGTAGAATATCTACAATTCACAGACCTTTGGTGACTTTTTTTTCTCAGGCTGTTCCTAATGTTGTTTCGTTTTTCTAATTAGGTAAATAAAGCAAACAATAACTATTTAAAAAATGGTTGTCATGCCAGGGATTTAGCTCACTGCTAATGCATCTGCCTCATAAGTGCTAGGTCATGAGTTGGGTCTGCAGGTACAAAAACAAAACAAGAACCAAACAAACAAACAAACAAAAAATGGTTGTCACATCTTCATTTGTTTATTAAACTTTAGAAACAACTGAATTCTTGTTTCTTTACCAGTACCCAGTGACCCTACCTTTCAGGGCTTTATAAGAAGAGAAAATAAGTATTTTCTAAGAATTATTGGGATTTCTAAAAATATGTTAGGGCTTTCCTGTTGTTTCGTTGTTTCCTTAAATCCGCAGGTTGAATCAAGAAGAAAGGAGTGAACTTATCTATTCTGGATTCATGTTATCCAACTCCATTTGCTACATTTTGATAATGTGTACAGATTTGACTCCACTGATAAGGAGGTTAAAGATTATTAAAGATAAAGGAAAGCCTTCGCTGTTCCCTTAGACAAAATGATGAACTAGCTAATCTCTTTGTTTACAGTCTGATTCTTCATTTAAGTTCTAGATTTAATTCAAAGTATAGTCTGACATTATGAAATCATTCATATTTCTTATGATCTCTTTTTTTGCAGTTCCTGCATATTTTCCCCTGGAGTATTACACAGACAGCCACGTACCTATTATCCACATGACCTCTATGATCATGAATTCCCCAATATAATGCTACCTCCGATTATGTGTCTCAGAACAGAAACTACAGTATTAGCCTCAGTATTAACACTGGGAAAATAAATTTGCTGTCTTGGGAGCACACTTCACTTAGATCAGTTTATACCCATATTTTTTTTTCCTACTTTGGTAGCTTGTTTTTTTCCATCCTCAAGTTACTATCTCCTGTATCCCAATAAAATCATTTTAATACTACTGCAACTATGAAATTCCTAGGATTCTTACTGTGTACAATGTGATATTCTAGACCATATATTTCCAAGTATAAAAATGAGGCAAAGATAGAAAATTAGCATAATGAACAATATATTAGTGACTGTGAAGTAGAAAAGGGGTAGAAAACAGAAGGAAGCAGAGTGTAAGGGAGAATTCATATCAGAGTTAGATCCTAGGACACTTAATTGCAAGATTGAGAAAAATAATTTTTAATAAAATTTAATTAAATCTTCTTAACTCATAGCAAAAATAAGGAATTTAAGATATTCAGCTGAGCTAGAAAACATTCCTCTAAAAAATTCATTGTAATTCTGTAAAGAACTATAACTTGTTTCAACATTTTTCCTCATGTTTGACTTAAGATTTTCAGGTATGACAGCTTTTGTTCCAATTATAGCTACATTAAAAGATTTGACTAAAATAAAAAATGAAGGATAAAACTGAAGTGAAAAGTAAACAAAACAAAATACTGTGGGGTCAATGAAATGAGCAAAACAGAATTTAGAGGCAAAGTTTCAATTACCCATGTTTCTAACTAATCATTAGAAGGGCATTTTGCTAAGTCCCAAATATTTATATGTAACTTTAGATATATGTATGGTTTTATAAGTGATTTTCAATATTTTTTCTATACTAGGTTCTATGTTCAGTCCCTGGGGTACAAAGTGGGGTAATAAATGAGCAATTGCTCAGTATTCACGGAATTTATAATAGGGTGAGAGGGTCTATAATTAAATAATCACAACAATGGTCTAATATTATGATTGAGACAAATTCTGCTAATGAAAGGTACATAGTGCTACACGTTTATATTAGGGAAATCCAGGGTAGTTGATGATTGATGGGGAATTTGAAAGTAGAGTAAGAATTATCAGTTTTGTCTGCTTTAAGATGACATATTTTCTTACTGCAGGGAACATTAGTTTAAACCATGGTATGGGAAGGAATGTGTGCTCCAAACAATGAAAAAATTATGAACCTATTGTGAACAAAAGATTGCGAATGAAAGATTGAAGAGGAAGATTAGTGCCAGATTACCAATTTATATACTCCATTGCTACAATACCCATGTGGCAAACACTCAGTTTTACACAGATGTTTGGTATTTTACAATGTTACCTCTGTTAGGTAGCTTTAAGACCCAGAGTCAACGGATCCAGGCAGAAAGATTAATTAGCACAACCAGTATGGGTGCAGTCCAAGGTCTGAAGCAGTCTTCCACATACCTTCTAAGAGGCAAGACAATGGCTTTTAATCCTGTGGTGGGAGCTGAGTGAGAGATGAGGAATGGAACTAGTGATGGAAAGAGGAAGTTGTCTGGCTTTAAAACCTAGAATAGAAGTCAGGTTGCTGTGGTGGATTAACTAAAGGTCAACTTGTAACGTCAAGCTGAACGGAGCCAGCGTGGAGCTGGGTGGAGAAGGCCCACCTGAAGATTGTTCCAACCACATAAAAGGAGAACTGGAGGGGACAGGGTGTGTTGCTGGTTCTCTTGGAGAAACTTGTCATGCTGGTTTTCCTGATACAAACTCAACTCAGCTATTGGTCAGAGAAGCTCAGGTCCTCACTGTTGCTAAGAATGGTTGAGGTTCCCTTCCAGAGAACTTTGGTCCTTACCATGGTCATGGTTTCTTGGTTCCAGTGCAGATCCTTCGCCCAGCTTACATAGATGTCCTAGCTTCTACCACTGACCTTTGGGCCTTCCCAGTGCAGATCCTTGACACAGACTTGCATTAGACATTGTCATGGGCTCTAGACATTCAGCTGGACTCATGTAGGAAATTGCCATGGGCTCTAGGTCTTCAGCAGAACATGTGTGAGACTTTACCTTGGGATTCATGCCCTTACCAGGATTCTTTCAGTTTCTAGTGTGAACAGATTTCCTGTGCTCTTTTGCGTTTGACTTTCTGGATGAATATTATAAAATGATTCTATAAATGATATGCCCTATATTAAATCTACTCCTTTGTAAACCCTGAGTATAACAGAAGTTCTACTCTGACAGGTGTACTGAGATTAAATTAGAGAAACACAGAAGTTTGAATTTGAGTAACCCAGAGGCTATAGATGTCCATTGCTGTCATTGTGGTGTCAGCCTTCAGTTGATCCCTGTCATGGTTTATGTCAGTGGCCTCAAGCTTCATGCAATTATGCATTTGTGATTGGTTCATTGTCTAGCATGTGGATTGGTGGTGTGAATGCTACACCCCCCTAGGGGTGGAACCAGGATATGATGTAATGGCAGGAAGAAGGTGTGGCTCTCTCTCTCACCAGTTTCCACCTTGCTGTTTGCAGCTACCCTGAACTCTGGACCCACCATGCCTCCTTGCCTTAGAGCTAACTGAGTATGGACTGAAACCTCCAAGAACTGTAAGAAATAAACCTGTCCTTCCCTAACTTTGGGCAAGGTATTTTGTATCAGTGACCAGTAAAAAGTAACTAAGACAATCCCAAAACTAATTCATAGTCACACTAGAAAAATGATTGTGTCACCAGTGAGGAACTATACAGATGTTGTTCAGTCCTAACTTGGTACAATATGTTTAGTGATCCTGAGAAGGAAAACAATAAACTCTGCAAAAAATGCGCAACAATAATTATGGATCATAGTTGATACTATCCTTAATTGGCAAGGGCTACTTAAAGTTCGTTAAGAAAATGATGAACTTTCAAATGGAAATCTGAAATAAGAGAATGTATAGAAAGTTTGAGTGACAAATAAATAGATTCCACACAGGAATCTTGCACCGAGTGTCTTTGACCTATAAGTAGTCTCTGTTTTAGGTTTCTTTAGATAAATAATCAAACACATTCCTTTTTAAAATAAATATTTCCAAGATCAAACTATAGGATAGAAATAAGGCAATATTCTCTGGTTCAACAGATAGTGGTTGTTATTTTAAGGCTAGTTGGAAGTACAGTGAAAATTTTCTTGATTTATTTTGTGGTTTGAAGGAGATGATTCATTTCTTACATTTTCAGAGATGTCCTGTAATCTCAGCACTTTAGAGGCTGAGCTGAGAGTATTGCCGGGAGTTCAAGGTTGGCATGGGTTATGCAGTGAGTTCAAGACCAGTGAGACTCTGTCTCAAAAAGCAAAATGAATAAGCAAATGTCCAGAAAGGAGAAAAGCCTGTAGTAGAATTTTAACATCATTAGATGAACAGCAACATGAAAAGAAGATATTTTCATACTGACATGCTAAGAAGAAAATTATTTAACTGATTAAAATATCTTGTTATATTACCCTATTTTGGCAACAGGTTAAAAATAATTCATCCAATTTGACATGTCAGAAACATTCATGGAAATTTTAATTAGATTTATGCCTTTTTTAGTATTCTTTTGTGAGGGCAAGAAACCTACTAAATCAATACCTATTTTAGTAGCAAAAACTTTGAGAAAGAGGTTCAACTACATGAAATTATTGAATCTGAACATGAGAGATTATAGAGGGTTCTGATAATTACTGATGAAAAAAACAGAATTCAAAAATAATGAACCAAGTTTGTAAAGATGTTCTATTGCTTTTGTGTCCAGCCTTTGATTCTATCCAATATATTTCTGCCCCACATTCATCCAGATACAAAAACAAAGTCATTCTGGAATCTTGGTCTGTATTTTTTTCCCATTTTACTATCCCAGTTACCTCTCCTGCCTTCTAGTTACAGTAAGAATCCACAACATCTACTTTGTAATACACCTAACAGGATCACTGATGCAGAATGCTCCATGGCTCAGTGTTTTCTGTGCTCAAGGACCTTTGCCTGCAGGATAAGCCCCAAGCACTTACATTACTCAAAGCCTTTCTGAATTCTAATGTTGTCTTCTCTTCACATGCCATGCAGGGGAAATTTTAAAAATGTTTGAATAATGAATTCAAAAATCTATAAAACTATTGAGTGGTAATTATCTTTGTGCACTGTTATAAGTAGTATGAACCTGATAAAATGTTTGTTAATTAAATTTAATTGACCATTCCTATTGTTTCCTGGCAAAATATTCTTTGCTGCAAACATTTCAAAATTTTTTTTCTTGTTTGCATAAAAGAGTTATATTCTATCTCATGGTTTTCTTCCCAAAGCCACTGTGGACATCTGAATAAATTAAAACCAGAGGCCTCCCTATGTACATTTCTCAGAAGCCTAGTCACTGACTTTCAAAAAAAGAGTTGTGAACTCAGGCTACAGTTTTACTGGCTGAGAAGGATAGGAAGAGGAGAAAGAAATGAGATAGTTCATTTGAAAAAGAAACAGGAAGTACATAGTGCCGTGGCTAGCTTTTCCATAGGAGCATTAAAAATCAGATCAAGCACACTTACTACTGAGGATAAATTTGTTTCCAGGTAACTAGCTTTATGACCCTGACTATAATTTGAAGATAAGAAATTGTATGACAATCTCTCCTTCTATAGAGGATAGATTCCAAAACTCTCATGGATACCTGAAACCATAGACAGCGTTGAATCCTATCTATACAATTCTCCTGCAGTAGATACATAAAATGATTACTTTATAAATTAAGTAGAGTAAGACTTTAACAACAATAATGAATAATAAAATAAAATGATTATGGCAGTATATTGTAGTAAAAGTTATGTTCATGTGATCTTTCTCTCTCTTAAATAACAGTTACTGTACTATTCTCATATTTCTTATGATGATGCATCCAGTGAGATCATGGCAGGTGATAGACAAGGTATAGCTGCGTAGTGTCAGCCCATTGGTTAACTTCTGACAATGCATCAGAAAAAGAATCACTTATTTTGGATTTTCTTCAATAATTGAGCCATGTTGTAGAGAGCTGATTATCTGGGGGAGATGACAGTATGATGGGGAATCTGTAATATTTCAGATATTTTTGTCCAAAAGTTTTGGAAGAATTTACTTGTCAGAAATCATCATGTTTTTACATTTATAGCTCATCAAAGTGTGACCGAACAAATAATAGTCCTCTGAATCATATGCGTGGCTTTAATACGATATTTTATGCAAAGAATATATTCCATAAATTTATCCTTCAGTGTCAATGTAATTTGAAACACTTTTGCATATTTTAATAATGTCTACAATGCACAATATTTTGTTACTCATTTTCATCAAGCATATTGGCAAATACTTCTATATCAAGTTGTCTTGCTGTGTGAATCCCTTTTTCAAATTTTCCAGTGATCCCAGTAAGGCATTAAGATCATTCACAATTGGTGGTATGGACAGCTATTGTGAAACTAACAAGAGACATTATGGCAGCCACTGCTGATTTCCTATTATCTTGCTTTGAAGTCCTGCATTGTTTTCACTGGTTTGTTTTGATTGGCTTTGTTCTGATTTATTTTGTTTGACTATATTCTTTTAAAAATAAAAAATTCATTCACAACTTTACAAGTTCTTCTAATGCACATTTACAGTTTCTAGTTTTAATTCATCTGTTGTAGCATTGATAAATGTTATTATGTCAACGATAGAGAATGATTTCCAGGATTGCATTATGTTCACACTAGGGTCTTCCTCAAATACTGACTAATGTAATCAAATATCAGGAGAGTTCATGTGGCCTTGACAGCCCTCCAGGGACAGAGACAAGAGGTTGATGTGGAGATAAAAGTGCAACCTTAACATTTCAATTTTCATAGCAAATAAATTCACTGTGCTCAAGTACATTGTTTATTATTAATATGACTTCAAATTCTAAGCCTTCCTCTTTCAAATATTTTCTCACTTCTAGGATGAAACACTAATGGGACCATTTCATGAACAAGAGGGTAATAACCAACTTTTTTTGATTAAGTTCCCTAAAATACAGACAGACCATTTTTTCTTTTATTTTTGAGAATGCAATTGTTCTTCACACTGTGCATTGTGCCTGACTTTATAACATGCATGTAATATGACCACAGAACAACACCAAAGTCCAACTTTTCCTAGTTTTATGATCTGATGTCTCATTTGCACTTTCATGAATTCAGTAAGTTCTATTGTGCATCTTTTACCACCATGACAAGATTTCATAACTGAGGAATTTCTTTGGTGAGTTCTTTTATTAACCTGTTCAACTCTGCCAGAAATGTGGCAAAAGTTTCTTGTCTAAGATATAGCTTTTCTAGGTATTTATTTATTCATTTATTTATGTCTAAACATAGTCCTGAATCACTTTATTTATGGTTAATTGTTTGATTTGGTGTCTTTGCTTCAATAAGCCCCTGGTGAAGGCTTCATGCAGGCCTGATGCTTTTTGCACAGGTTTCTAGTACTTGGAACATTTTCATTGCTGTTGATGTCAGCCACCCTCAAATTTAATGCTTTTTCATCTTCCCTACCCATGGATCATGAACTGTACCCATAACTTGTGGTCTGAGGTGTAACAGGAGAGCTAGTGTGTATTTCCTTTTCATTCCTTACAACTCATGGATGGAAGGTGAATTCTTACCTTAAATCTTATCATCAGAAAATGTAATTATTTCTTTTCCTCATAAAGAACATTCATTTTTTCATATAAAGAGAAAATCTAAAGAGTTTTTTGTTTGCTTATTTGCTTTTTGGGTTTTTTTCCTATTATTTCTGAATTTTTGACATTACTACACTTGTTCTTTAAGGGCATTTTCAGTAAGCAAAATAAGCGACAGTTCAAGAAGTGTTGTAATACCACAATATATCATCTGATAATCAGATGGCTAAGTGACTAGAATACAAGGATTTTTATTCAGTCTAGACAAGGGGTCATTCACAGCTCAGGCAGTCCCAAGCAGGATAGTAATAAGGTTTTATCTTACTATACAATGCACAATTTTAAATTGATGAACTTTTTTTTCTTGAATTTCACGTGTAATATTTTCAGAGACAGTTTGGGGCAACTATTATATATTATCTAATTTGCAAAACTTATATAATAATCCTTAGAAATTTCTGCTACTATAATAGCAAATAATGCCATGGTTCTTAGTTCACTCACACATCATACACATAGGCACACACACACACATACACACACACATTCTGAATTTACTTGATCATGAAGACAGTGTTATATGAATTGTTCATGAAGAAATCGCTGTATGAATGGGGTATTTCATTAAGACACACTCGAGTATGCACAATGTTCTGAAGGCAGGGACTAAATTCGTACATTAGTAAAAGAAAAGAGCATAAAATAAGTAAAATGAAGAAGTTGACTGCTTCAGAGGCGGCCTTTCAGACATACTTCCTGAAAGAAAAGAAGGGTCTTGGGTACTAAAGCATCTCGCCGTCCGGTTTCTTATTGTTCCTGTAATCTTGGGGCTCTTTTTAAAATATTTAATTTATCTTTGCTCCTTAAACTTCCCCCATTAATTCCTGTCAAGTTTTATATGTACTACAAATTTAACAATTTATGCCAATACCTAGCAGGTTTTAGGCATGTTCCTATGTTTGCTGTCAAATTCAGTGCTTTGGGACATCTTGATGCTTCATAATCTTTAGTTGATTGAGGAGATGATAAAAAGCAATGGAAACTAAGAAAACATAGAGATCTTACATTTCCTTGCAACAATATTTCCCAAAGCATGATTTGCATAGGATCTAAATTAACATTTCTGAAAAATTTGTTCCTAGGTTATCATCTTAAGCATTTGTGAGATTTTTTTAACAGTAATAAGATTGGACCCATTGTTTTCACACTGAGCTATATCTCAACTCTTTTTACATTTTTTATGTTTTTTTTTTTTTTTAACAGTCTCACTAAGTTGATGAATTGCCTACACTGGGCTCAACCTTGCAATCCTCCATCCTCAATCCTTCCAAAATGCTGGGAATAAAAGCATAGGCTAGTAAGCCTGGCCTTTCCACAGACTTTATTAAAAATACTACTTAGTAAGTAATCTGGGAGTATACATGAAAAGTACTGTATGATAAATGTGCAATTATTGCTTCATAGACCAACAATTTAGCTATGGAATCTTACAGTTGCAATCTTGAACATTAACTGAATTTTTATTAAAAAATAAAAATAGTGAACATATGTGCATTTTATTAGTGAGATAGAAGGAAATTAAATTTTGGTCATGTGAGATTTCAGAGAACTTGCATCACACTGTGCAGTGTATTACTTTCCTCCTTAACCAGCCAAAGCTGCATGTATCATACAATACCATAGCTTGAAATAGAGAACATTATTCTCAAGAAACTTTCTATATGGTGCTATAGAACTTTATAAAGAGAAAAATATTGGTTTTCACTATGACATTTAGTCTAGAAAAGAATTAACTTGAAATGTTAGAAACAAATCAGATGAATATAATGTTTTGGGGTGTATAAGAAACAAAGGAACAATACAGATATAATTAGGGTCTTCATCAGATACACCTGACAGGGCCACACATTTTTATGAGACACACCATTTCAATGATTTTGGGTATTGTGTTATATTTTCCTTCCCAGCACACATGAATCAATCTCTGCAATGAGAGATAATACTGTACATCAACTGCCAAGGGACTGGAAAAAGTAAAAACAAACCCATTGGGCAGAAAAAGTGGCAAGCAATGGATATATAATGAAGCTCTTACACCAGGTTGTTAAACTGGACAATTAACCTGCATGGCTTAAATTTTCCATTTTCACATGAATCCGAGTAAACATACACTGATCTCTCTCTCTCTCTGAATTGTCAAAGCAGATGTTGGTATAAAGCTGGCTTGACAGGTATAAAAGTATGCTGAATTACCCATCAACTAATTGCAGCAGTTGGCTGGAGCATAGGTCAGCTCTAAGTGGCCAACCAGATAGCTACAAAAACAGTCTATATTTTTAAAGAAAACAGAAGACACTGTTATCAATTGAATTAAAGAAAAAAATCCCCTGTGGCATATAGTAAAGCTAATTTTAAAACTTGGATTATTTCCCATACTGACAGAAGCAAAATTAGAAGATTTAGTTTCCCATACCCCCTTAATTCACTAATGTCCCTATTGAAACCATTAGCAGGGTGGCACTAGCTGCAATTGTATTTTTTTTTCTTTCATGTGCTTAATTTGCAAGAAGTTTAGCATCTGTGAAGCTGCTCATCTGACAGCCCCAGAGACTGAAATCTGTTTATTGGCAGAGGGGAGAGGCTGAGGCAGCCTAAAAGTCTGAGCTATTATTATCACCTTTGCCATGCATGTTTTCCTCAATCTGGGAACAAGTGACCTGGGGAAAAGGGGACCATGAGAAGCATTAGACAGTGACTAATCCCATCTGTACAAGTGTGCTTGTGCTTTGATCTGGGAATGGTGAAATTAAAGAAATCAAATCCATGTTTATTCTATTTTCTTCAAGAAATATCTTTTTGAAGACACAATAGTCATGATTGAAGAGCTAAAAATTATGAATGGCAAACATTGAATTACACCTCTGGTCCTGCAGAAAAAAACGTTTCACAATTTTTCTGGCAAATATCTACTTTCTGTTAGATGCAGTGACATATGTACTGCTTAAAAACCAGGCTCTGTCATCTATTATCAAAGTGGAATCAAGATCTCTGTTTTCAGCACTGACCGTAATTTTGACAAATTATTTCACATTTTTGCGTCTCATCCCCTTTCTTAAATTACTGGTACCCACATCATAAAACTCTGTAAGGTTAAATGCATTAACATTTAATACAGTGCTTAAAACAATGCTTGAGTCAAAAATGAAATGTCACATTCACTATCAAAGACAATCCTAATAGTATCTGTATCTTAAAGCGAGTCTGTTTAATATAAAGCAAACTAAATAGGTAATTTTTTCCAGACTATCATTTACTATTTAGGAAGAAGTACATCCATTCTTAATTCTGATTCCTTTCATTCTCTTTCTTTCTCCTTCTTTCTGTCTCTCATTTATATCTTAAAGTTGCTTTGTTTTGCAATACTGGTGATTGAATACAGGGGTTTCACAATGAGTTACATCCCTAACCATTTTTTATTTATTTATTGAGACAGAATCTTGCTAAGTTGTTAAAAGTCCCCAGACTGGATCGCAATGTGTCATCCTCCTCTCTCAATCTCAGAAAGTTGAGATTACAAGTGTGCCCTTCAGCTTCAAGTGCCTTGTTTAATTCCCTTTCTGTCTTTTACATGTACATGAAGATTAGAGAAAATCCTATATTTTTCTGATTTTCTTTCTTTCCTTCTTTCTTTTCTTTTTAGCCATATCATAAGTCCATGAAATGAAGGAATTGACTTATATGTGCTGGAGATGGGCCCAGTCACTACTGGATTATTTCAATTATGTTAAACACTTGCTAAAGTTGTATAGATTTTTCAGTGCTCACTGATGTTTATACCCGTATCTTTTTGGTATTAGTTTATTAATCTTCCCCTTTCCTTAAAATGATATATTTAAATAGTTAATTTTGTATAAGATCATTGACATGATTTTTAGGGTCAAGTGAAAAATTAGAATGTGGATCCCTTAGAAAAACTGTTAAGAATCTCATTGAAGGATTATCAAAGCATTAAATTAATTCCAGTTTCCCCTGAGTGAGAGATAGGTAAGCCTGACAGGACTGCCCAGGTTACACAGCCAAGGAGGCCTTGACTTTGAGTGTTGGGTCCTCGTGTTCATAAACTAATCATAGTCATATGTAATGCTTTCTTTGGTGTCCCAAAGAGTCATTTGTTTGGCATGTTAATATAGGCTTTGTATGGTAGGGCTTTTAACAGGACTGAAACTGCTATATAGATATTCTTGCTTTTTAAAAGCTATAGATTCCCTGATTTTTCCAGGAATAATTTAGAAACAGATAATATAAAATATACCCAGTCCCCATATGTATATGCAAGTCTGTCATCTCAATTCTGAAAGAGAATCTCTAGTTCACTAGTTGAAGGATGTTAATTTAGTAAAAAATCATCAACATAAAAATAATAAAGAGAAAAGGAAAGAGCGATATGAATGAGGACCTACAAAATTTCCTCCTCTCTAAAATTGAGTTAAGTATGATGCTAATTTTTATCTATTACTTTTATTGCCTAACTTCCTTTATATTTTTATTGTTCATTGATTGGTCTTTTTGAGACAAAGTTTCCCTATGTAATTCAGGCTAGTCTTGAACTCACTTTGTAGTCCTGGTGGTCAAATTCACAGCAATTCTCCTGCCTCAGCCTTCCTAGTGCCATGATTACAGGTGTGCACCACCACATTCAGCCATATCTCACTTCCTTTATTGACAGGATCCCTTAATTCTTGTGATGGTGGAACCTTAATGTTCAAAGTTCTTTTCCGAGATATTTGGTTGAATATTTGTTAGTTTTCTGCACCCTTTATTTTTACTGTTACTTGTTCACAAAAAAAAATTTTAAATGGCTTCATTGGCTCATCATTTCAAGATCTTGTGGTGCTGAATCTCATAGAAGAGGAACTTCTTAAGTGAAGTATGCATTCTACCACCAAGCTATGCCACCAGTCTCTGTCATTTCAGGATTTAACAGTCAGCTTGCAGCATTATGAATGTGTCTCATGATGTCAGTTGAAATAGTGCAGAACAGAACATTATGTTGTAAAGTAAGAAAACCCAAGAAAAACAATAATAATGCTAATGGTCTTAGTTTTCTACCTATCAACTCCCAAAGCATTGGCAAGAAAAAAGCAAGCAAGCAAGCAAGCAAGCAAGCAAGCAAGAAAGAAAGAAAGAAAGAAAGAAAGAAAGAAAGAAAGAAAACAGCTACCATTTTATTATAGAAGCCATAGTGCAAGCTTTCAGGTGTCATTCTATGGTTAATGATGAACGACTGCATACACATTTCTAGATACACTCAAAAGAGTTCTGTGAGATCATCATTCTTATTTCACACTTTGTAGGTGAGGAAGTTCAGAGAAGTTAAGTGATATTTTTCAACATCATACAAATTACAGCAAAATGTCCTTGGAGAAATTGTGGTTTAGGGCATCAGAATCAAAGAGCATAAGTGACATCATTGCAGCAACTCACAGTAAGCTACTTAGAAAAATAGAGGGATGAATGATTGGTTCTTAGAACATAAAAGAAAACTGCCACAAGTCTACTCACTGATTAATTCATGTTCATATCCATTCATACACTTATTCATACATTTTTCCCTTTAATAAATGCTCACTGATAAAAACAGCAACCGATGCAGATGGTTGTCTTATTCAATGAAAAATAGTAAATTGAATACATTCTTGACTTTTCTTGTTGACAGTTTCATCACTGTGAGGATAGGAAGTGATAAGAAAACTTTTCTCATGAATGGAATTCTGCCAAGGAGCAAGAATACTTGCTGAAACGGAAATAGTTGCAGTCTTACGAAAAAGGGGAACAGGAGGCACCAGACCTCAAAAAGAAGATTTGAAATATCTAAAATATTTTTCTTTAGGCTTGGGTGAAAATTGAAATAATGTGGAAAATTTATTTGAAAAGAATATTCATTAAATTCTTCTCCACTAGCGTTATTTAGTCTATGGTGAATTCAAAGTGTGTGTTTGTGTGTGTGTGTGTGTGTGTGTGTTATATTTACATGTCCCTAAGGTTTGCAAAAAGAAATTCAGGAAGAATAAGTTAGAAAGTGCAAAAAGTGGCACCTGAACAGCAGAATAGGAATAATGAAAAAGAAATAGGTCTAAGAAAACATTTTGAGTTTTGATTATATATATATATATAATTTTAGAGGAAAAAAAGCAAAACAGAAAAAAGAGTAGAAATAATACAGAATTTCAAAAAAAAAACCAGTTAATAAAACACCAGTTGATAAATTACATATAGTTGCTCAAGTCACAAAATCAACATGCTTTATGTTTTAAATATAAAAATGAAAAAGACAGAAAAGAAAGCAAATATTTAAATACAATTAAGGAGAAACCAGTGAGTACAGAATCCTAACTACATACTCAGTATTCTATTGTCTAAGAAGAAAATGAAATGTAACAAAGACATTTGTAAATTGCAGAATAGGTTTGCTTAGTATGTTTATGTGTATCACGATGTTGGTATAGCAATTCTGAAATTGTTATGCTGTACAAAAAGATCTCCTAAAATAAGTATAATAAAGTTTTTAACAACAAAGCTGTTATTGTTGAAGGGATATATGAATATGGAATGAAAGAAAATGCTGAAGAGCCTTGTAGCATTGGATTTAAGTCAGAATTGTTCGTCTAGAATTGTCCTTACATACATCCCTCACAGATTTTCTCATTAAAAGGACACAGGAGCAGTGAAGAGATGAGAGCCCTTAGCAAATATGGAGCACACAAATTGGCTCACTCACCACCAGCAAAGCAAGGACCACTTGTAAAATTAACTGAGTCCAGAATAATTTCTTTTCCCAAAAAGTAGGGAAGATATTAAAGAAAGATAAGAAAATTATCATCTTGAAGGGAATCCCAGTGACCAAACTTGGGAGAATTTAAGTATAAAAATAATGACAATAATATATAATAATGCATTAAATAAGTCACAAATCTTTCCTTATATTTGTAGTAATGGAGGAGAAATGGAAAAGACAGATTCTGAGCTTTTAAAGAAAGTCTGCTAATAAATGTACAGAAAATCACCATTTTAACCACAAAAGTAATAAACATCAAAAAAATCATATACATTCATAATCTTGTATCATTGCTCTGCAAATGACTTACTCATTACAGGAGTGTGATGGTGCCTCTAGAATGGAGATGTCTGGTAGAAAGCATTTTAGGTAAATGTGTAAGCATAACATTACCATTTACCAAACTAACTACATGTGTGTTTAGTGATGCAAATCAGTGATAAGTATCAACTGGGTGTAATGCTCAAACTGTGAAATCTGTATCTGTGAATAATCAGATACCTGAGATATTTTACAGGGAAACTACATTGGACTTTTCAAAATGCCAGAATTATAAGAAAGAACAAAAGAAGAAAATAGGAAGAGGAAGGAAGGAAGGAAGGAAGGAAGGAAGGAAGGAAGGAAGGAAAGAAGGAAAAAAGGAAGGAAAAAAGGAAGAAGAAAAGGAAGAGAAAGAAGTGGGATGAATACGGAAAGGAAGGAAAGAAGGAAGGAAAGAAGGAAAGGGGGAGGAGTGAGAAAAGGAAGGAATGAGAGAGGAAAGGAAAGAAGGGAAGAAGAGAGAGTGAGAGAGAGTGAGGAAGGAAAGAAGGAAGAAAGAAAGAAAGAAAGAAAGAAAGAAAGAAAGAAAGAAAGAAAGAAAGAAAGAAAGAGAAGAGAAGAGAAGAGAAGAGACATAGGGTTTAATAAGAAAAAAATATATATAAAGTTGGTAATTAAAGTCCTAAAATATAAAATAAAAAGGCAGAAAATAAAACCCCCAGGGACTAATCTAGTATAAGAGCAATTAGTTATCAAAGTAATATATAGCTATTGATTTTCTCCTAAAGTTTTTTTTTAATTTAAAAGGAAATTTGAGGATAAATGAAAAAATTAGAATATAAAATTTATATCAAATTTTATATTACATTATGTGCAAGAAAATATTTTTCTTAGACATGTGTTAAACTGTCTATAATAGAGAATACTAAAATTTTGGTTCAAGTGTCGGTGGGTCCTGTGAGAAGAGAGAGAAAAAGAGGGAGAGAGGGAGGGCATCAGTGTGGGGAAGATTGTAAATTGATAATTTAGGCAAAATGTATGAGTATCACACTTTAGAAAAACCATTAATGATACCAATAGAAAAGATAAAAGAAAATTTGGAATGATAAAATAGTGATCAACTTACTACCCTACAATATAATTCCTCATCATAAATAAAGTGGAAAATAAAATGTAACTAAGATTTACCTAAATATGTTCAAAGTCTCTTAAGGACAGGAAGTCCAATGAAGAATTTTAAGTATTTTCTTTACCTAGATGATGTTTTTCTTATTTTATCTGTTTTTGTTTTATATCATTTTTTCAAATGTAATACATATACAGTGCATGCTTGAAAACTATTGCAGAAAAAGGAATACACATGTAAAAAACTGATTAAAGAGGAGACTGTTGTGGCATGCACCTAAAATTCTAGTGCTTAAAAGGTTGAGGCGAAAGGTTTGTAAATTTGAGGCCACCCTAAACTACAGAAAGACCCTGTCTCAAAAGCAAAACAAGACAAAACAAAATTTAAAGCATTTTTCACAAGACTCTAAAAATCACCCCAATTTTAAAGACTATATTCGAATTAAATATGCAAATATTTCCACAACTATCATTTAATATTAAGAGCCATATTAGAGAGATAGGATAAACTCAGACTACTACAAAGACCAATGAGAGATAATTTTTTTTTGTTTAAAGAAAAAGGAAAATGATGAAGAAGCAAAGAAAAAGGTAAATGAAGAATAAGTACCACATGGCTCATTTTCCTGTCAAAAAAGTGATTTTCAAATTGCTAAGGGCAGAAGAGATTTTACTAAGGGGGAATCAATGCCACAAACATATGGGGGAAAAACAGTTTGTAATAAACCAGGTGTTATGACTCAGCCTATATTCCCTGCTGCTTAGGAGTTAGAGATAAGAGGATCTCAATCTTGAGGTTAGCCTGTAAACTTAGCAAAAGACCACATCTTAAAACAAAACAAAAGAAAAAAATCAGAAAAGGGCCTGGAAAGTCTCAGGGTATAGCTATTGCTTGCATGAGCAAAGCTCAGTAAACAACCCCAAACACAAGTAAAGGAAAAAAAAAAGATTGTCGTAAAGCACCTCACTTTTCTGACCATATTTGTCACTTAACTGAGCAAAAAACACTTTCCAAGGCATTGAGCAAAGAGGTTGCAAGACAAAAATGCATAATATATAAGATGATAATTCGTGTCTGCCGTGAATAAGAATATGTTTGAAAAACTGAGTCAGGTAAATATACTCTCAATCTAAAAGAGAACAGTGTAATAGTGCATTTTAGACAGCTTGTCAGTGCTCAAAAGCCCAGGAACCAAATGTGTGACAGGCAGGACAGTCAAGTTATGAATGACTGTGCATCAAATGCCATTAAACATCTAGGACAACCGCTGCCCTGAGTATCCTCCACTGTCCAAGGCAGAGACAGATTGGAGGAAGGAACGGGACTGAAACTCAGGGACAAAGAAGGACCTCAGAGAGACACAAGGCAAAGGGCCAGAGGCCGAGGCAGGGGAAAGGAAGACAGATGCGTAAGCAGAGGTGCTACTGGCAGGAACCGCAGTGGGGAAACTGGGGCACACAGCAAAGATTCCAAGAAAAATAGGGGAGATGAGAAACGCATTGCAGGGACAGTCTACGACAGTATTGGCAAATAAATGAGAGTCCCGTGAGAATAAGATCCTGGAAACTGACATGAAACTGGCTGCTCTGCAAGGAGGCTGGTTCAAAAGGGTGGTGGCAAAACCACTTCAGGGCACTGCTAAGTAACTAAAGTATTCAGAAAATCCCTCAGATATAAAAGACATTCAGGAAACTTATTTTAAAATCACCTTTTGAGACATTACATTTATTTATTTTGAGACAGGCTCTCACCATATAGTTCAGGCTGGCCTTGACTTCACTATGTAGCCCAGGCTGGCCTCGAACTCACAGTGATCCTCCTGCCTCAGCCTCCCAAGAGCTGGGATTACAGGTGTGTGCCACCATGCCCTGGGAGGGCTAACTTTAATGGTTATTTATAGCTTATAGTAAAACACTGAATTTATTCCATAACACTGTGAAATAAGTAGAAGTTTTTACTATGAAAAAAATGCACCCCCCCAAAAAAAATATACTCCCTCCAAAAAAAAAACAAGCAAAAAGCCTAAGTTTATTTATGCTCTCGAACACAAACACATTTAAAAATGACTATGAAACTGGTAACTAGTTTCCGTAGCACCCTAGGTTTGTCTTATAGCATCACAAGTCCATATTTATATTTTTAATTCTGAAATATGGTAACTTACGAGGGTAAGCCACTTTTGAGACCACAGTGTTCAACGGAAAACTCAGACACACAAGCTTAAATAGCATATAGTTACTTTTATGTGAAAAATTCAATATTTATAAAGTATGAAAAAAAGAACAGATGCTAGGAAAAAAGAGACAGAAAAGATATTGTGATTCAGTGTGGATGATGTATCTAAAAGTGTACCTTGATACTCTTGATGAAGTAAACAATTGACTTACATTTTTTACATTCTTTGGCTCACTAGTCTGGTTGCTAGTGTGTATGTGTGAAAATTAACTTTATAAGACAAATAAATGAATCCGAGGCTGGAAAAATAAAATTGAGGTGGAGGGAAGGGGAAAAATTGAAATGTGCTACGTGTATGTAACAATTCCTTATGGTGAATATAATCATTATATCCTGCAAACATGTATTAATAAAAGTAAATAATTTCTTTTAAGTCTTGAACTACTTTGGATATCATACACAGTAAAAAGACACATCAGTATAATAATGGCAAATTCAAATGTAGGAGAGAGAGCCGTATCATTAGAGACTGCAGAGCAAGCAGCGTGATCAGGAAGAGTCTGCTCTTCATCTACTTTCTTGTTGTTGGCGGTGAACCACAGAGTGGAACATGAGCTCCACAGCTTGGTGCTTCCCTGACATTCCAGCTGTACCTTGATCTCTGATAGTAATAACTGTATTTTGATCTCTCTATTTTGGTAGCCATCCTACAGCCTTTGAGGCACGGATTGCTTTGCTCTTGTTACTAAACCCAGTTCTCTTCTGAAATGAATCCTATTCTTGAATCAGAATCCTAATGCAGAGATTAATGAAAAGACTAGAGACTTCATAGATACAGATTCCAGTTATCAATATATGTATTTTAATAATTATCTTCCCCAAATTATTCAATATTGTGCTTTGCTACCTAATCTGACGTACCAATTCCATGAGAAATATTTTATTGTTCATCTGATTATTACAAGTAAACAACAATGCATAGATTCACGGTTGCGTTCTAGTTATTCATGTGCTTTACAGGATGAATATAAAAATTATACTGAATATAAAAATTATATAAAGTTGATAATCTTAATTATCAACTTAACACAATTGAGAGACTCCTGGAGAGGTGTTTGGATAATGGGAGACACTCTTACAGCTGTACTCAAAAGATACAGTAAGTGTTTACAACTTTTTAAAAATTGTATTACACTAAAGGAAATGTTGCCTCTTTCGGCCTCAAAATATTTGCCCTGCTTCTAACACACTTATTCCATTGTTCTATTTTCTCAAGCTATTATAGAAGTTCATCTTGCAAGTATCTTTAGTTGCACTGTAGCAGCTGCCTCGATGTTGTGAATGAATTTAAGCCATTTTTTTTCATGACCATTTTGAATTTGTGGAAGGTGCCACACTGGAAGAGCAAGGTAGATATGGACACACTGTTGTATTTTTATAGGCTAAATGTTCTAGCAGTAGCACTGACTGTATTTTCAGAAAGACTAAAGAGAAAACTGCTTCAGAAAGTGGCAAGGATGATGGGCAGTGTTCAAAGTGAAGGATATATTTTGAGGAGGATGAATGCAAGGTGTCGTTCGCTGTTGCTATAATATATTTTTAATATGTAAACATTCACCAAATATTTCCAGCAAAACTCATACAATTGAGCACACTAATTCCATGAGTTTTGAAGCTAAATATGCCATGGGGGTAGAAGGGGTGAAGGAGAAGCAGGAGGAGGAGGTGGATCTCTGAAGGGTGTGTCATCAGAGGGTGTGTCTCTTGCTGGCAGTCCCCTGTTGTTTCCTAGCTGCCGTGATGTGGGAAGCACTGTGGCAGCGCACCACTCCGTGATGACAGCGTTTCTGCTTAGGGGAACCTTCCCACCATGGGGTGGAACCGCTCAAATCAGGGGCTAAAGTAAACCTCTCCTTCTTTAAAGTTGTAAGTGTGAGAAACGTTGTGCCAACACCATGAAAGTTGAATAGATAGATAGATAGATAGATAGATAGATAGATAGATAGATAGATAGATAGATGATAGATTAGATTGACCAATATTTAACTGATCTCCTTTCTCCAGTAATTTGATGTAGATATTCTTTTTAATTTCCATTTGTATTGTGTGTTGAGGTTCATATGATTATACTGAGGAGGAGGAGGAGGAGGAGGATGAGCTGGTACATGTACATAGCACATTTTAATTATTTTTTCAACCTCTACCTTACTCCTTGCTCCTGGCTACTTCTATCTTATGATTTTCTTCCCATGTGCAAAAAAGTGTATTCCCATTTATTTTTCTTTTTTAATTTATGTTTATCCCCTTTCCCTCCCAACCCCTCCATCTTTTGTTCTCTTCCTCATTTGAAGAAGGCCTCCCTACTCTTATCTACTTTTGTTGTTCTCTTTATTTATATTTTGGTTTTCTCATATAAGAGAAACCGCATGATATTTATGCTTGTGTGTTTGATTTATTACTCTTAGTATTATGGTCTGAAAATGCATCTACTTACCTATAAATGACTCAAATGTATCCTCTTTATGACAGAGCAGTATCCATTGTGTAAAAATACTATATTTGCTTTAGCCATTTTTCTGTTTATGGTAACATAATGTGTTTCCAAGATTTAGCTTTTATAACTTCTGCTGCTGAAGATGTGTGCATGCATATATCACTGTGGTATGTTGTTTTTAACACTTTTGGGAATATTCCTAGAAGGAGAATAGATGAAGATTTCTATTTTTAATTTTTTGAGGAATCTCCGTACTCATTATCACAGTGCTTATACTACTTAATATTTCCACCAACAGTGTAGAAGGGTTCCTTTTTCCCTCATAGTTTATCCAGCATTCATTGCTTCTTGATGACAGCCATTCCTTCTGGAATAAAATAGAATCCCAGTGTCATTTTACTCTGCATTTCTCTAAAGGCCAGCAATATTGAACATCTTTTCATGTGTCTATTGGCTATTTGTAATTCTTCTTCTGAGAAATGTATATTCATTTCAGTTGCCAATTTTTTGATCTGATATTTTATTTTTGCAAATAAAATAAAATTTTTTGGTGCTTTATATATATTCTAGATGTTACACCTCTGAGGAATAGCTGACAAAAAGTTTTCCACTCCTTGAGTTGTCTCTACTCTGATTTTTTTTTTCTTTGCTGTGAAGAACATTTTGAATTTTATATGAGCCCATTTGTTGACATTAGTACTGTTTCTTGTGTTATGCAGTTCTGTATAGGAAGTCCTTGTCTATGATTCTGTCTTCAAGAATTTTATCTATTTTATCTTCCAGCATATTATTTCTGTTTTAATAATTATATCTTTAATTAAATTTTATTTTAGTTTAGTAGATATTTGGGCCTCAACCCAGTTTTCTGAATATGGATGCTCAATCTTCTCTCTAGTGTTTAGTAAAGAATCTTTTCTGCTGGAATATATTCCTGATTCTCTGTCAAATATTAAACAGCTGAATGTGCCTAAAGATTTTCCTCCTTCCTCTGTTCTGTTCTGCTGAGTCACAAGTTTGTTTTTTGTGCCAATGTCATGCTGTCTTAGCTTTGTAGTTTATCTCTGTAGCACAACTTCATAACCTATTTATGATGCCTCCTCCTTTACTTTTGTAAGCAAAGGTTGTTTTTGCTATTTCAGGTCTCTAATGGCTCCATATCCATTTTACAATTGTTTTCTCTAGCTTTGAGAGGACTGATGTTTGTATTTTGGCTGGTATTGTGTTAAAACTACATATCAGTATCAAAAGTATAGTCAAAATTTGGATTGTGTGTAACTTGGTCCAAGAGTGTTCCATAGCATAACCAAGTATTTCTAAGAAATTTTAACTTGATGAATGAGTGACATCTTCCAATGTAAGTACAATGTCACTCATAACAGCACATGATCACAAGTGGTTCGTCTCTCCTCTGTTGCTCCTTTGCTATATAAATGCTTTGGATTATGAGCAGAACAAATTATTCTTCAAGGTTTTATTGGACAGCCTTTTTCACAGTACTGTTTCTTTCTGCCAAAGAACAAAATATATCTTCCTATTTTCTGATGTCCTCTTTGTTCTCATTTTGTAGAATAATGGAATTTTCATTGTAAAGTTCTTCATTTTCTTGGTTAGATATTTCATTTTTCTTAATGTTACTGTAAATGGTATTTTTCCCTAATTTTTTCTTATTCATTGTTGATAAACAGGAATGCTATTGATTTACATGTGTATAAATTTATTTATACCTTGCTTCATTATTAAATTTAGCTACTAATTCTAGAAGTCTTTTTGTGGAATTTTTGAGTCTTGTATATGGAAGATCACAACATCTGCAGATAACAATTCAACTTCTTATTTTCCTGCATATATGCCTTTTATTTCTGTCTCATATGCTATTGCTCTGGTTAATGTTTAGAGGAATCTGTTGAATATAATCAGTAGAAATGGACAACCTTGTGCTGTTTTTGATTTTAGAGGGATGGCTTTATGTTTGTCTCCATTTAGTATGATTTGGTACCAGAGTTATCATAAATGGCTTTTCTTGAATTGAGATAAGGTCCTTCTGTACCTACTTTCTTTAGAGTTTTTGTTATGAAAGCATGCTGAATTTTGTCAAAGTTTTTTTTTTCTTTTTATAGTGAGATGGTTCTGTGATTTTTGCTTCTGTATATGTAATGGATCACATTTTTTGATTTTTATGTATTTGTATCCCTGGCAGAAAGCTTACTTGTTTATGATGTATGATGTTTAAAATAACTCACTGCATTCTGCTTGTGAGATTTTGATTCAGATTTATGTAACTATGTTTATTAAAAGGACTGGCTCATATTTCTACTTTTTGGGTGAATCCTTGTCAGGTTTTAGAATTGGTATAATGCTAACTTCCAGAAATGGCATTCTTCCCCTTCAGTTTAATTGAAGATTTGGGCAGTTTTAGTGTTAGATGTTCCCTGAAGTTTCTTCAGAATTTGATAGTGAAATAATCAGGACCAAGGTTTTTTGATAGTAGATTTTTGTTTCTTTTTTTTTTCTGCTTCAATTATATTGTCTGTTATTGGATTATTGAGGGTTTTTAAATCATCATTGTTCAGTTTTGGTGATGCGTATGTATCTCAGAATCTATCCATTTCTTCTGAGTTCTTCAGTTTATCGTCATCCAGGTTTGTGAAGTAGTTGAAAATAATCAAGATTTTACTTTTTTAAGTTCTAATTGTATTCATTTGTGTACTTCCTTTCCTTTTTTTGTAAGACTAGTTAACCATTTGTGTATTTTTTTACTCTTTTTAAAGAATCAGCTCTTAAATTCATCAATCCTTTGTTTTTCTAGTCTCTATTTCATTGATTCTGCTCTTATTGTTATAATTTTCTTCTTTGTACTAGCTTTGAATCTGGTTTATTCTAGCTGCTCTAGGACCTTGAGGTACATTATCAGCTTATTTATTTGGGCTTGCTCTGTTTTTCTTAAGTGAGCATTCACACTATAAGCTTTCCTTTCAGATTAATTTCATTGTATCCCATAAATTCCACGTGTTGTATTGGCATTATCATTTAATCTAGGAACTCTTATTTTTTTATTTTTTTCTGAAATCTATTTATTATTTAAGAGTGCATTGTATGGTTTCTATATTGTTGCATAATTTTTGTGGTTTCTTTTGTCATTGCATTCTACTTCTATTGCATTATAATACATGTGTATTAAAATTTTTATTATTTTGTATTTACTTAAGCATGCTTTATTGGGCAGAATATGATCTGTTTTGAAGAAAATTTCCATGTGCTCCTGAGAATAGTATGATTTCTGTTGTTGGGTGGAACACTTTATAAGTATCTATTTCTAAAAAGTCCATTTATTAAAAGATTTGGTTCAACTCTATTTCTTGATTTTTTTGTCATTTGATCTATTTTTGCTAGTGAAATATTGAGGTTCACCAATGTGATTCTATTTATGTTTGTCTAATCTTTTATATACATTCATGTTTGTTCTTAAAGTTGCATGTACCACTATTTGGTGAATATATGATTACAATTGTTATCTTGTCCTCTTGAATTGTCCTTTTAAACAACATGTCATATCCTTGTTTGCCTCTTCTGATTAGTCTTATTTAAAAGTCACCTTATTAAAAAATAGGACAGCTACTTCTATTTATTTATAGACAGACTCTTGTTGCATGGATATTGTTTTTCACTCTGAGTTTCAGTCCAGAAGTTTCTTTTTGAGTCAAATGTGTTTCTTATATATAGCATATATATTACATTTTTGTTTCTTAATTTTTCTGCAATTGATGTCTTTTGATTGAAGAATTTAGACCATTCATAGATTTATTGCTGATTTATTCCTATCACTGGTATTGACATATTCTTGTCATTATATTATTTTCCTGTTGTTGATTTCATTTCTTTCCCTTTTAATTAATTGCTCACCTTGCTGGGTATATTTCTATTGGAATTTTTTTCCATTATTTGTTTCATTGTCCTGTTCTAGGACATCCTTGAAACTTTTGAAATCCTTTTTTATTGTCATGCATTTCTTTGGTGCTTTTATGATGATTTATATCTTATTTTTCCATCAAATTTGAAATAATATTGCAGGATAAATCAGTGTGGGTTGAAATTTGTGTTCTTTTTAGGATTTTCCTGCTTTACCGCAGGCTCTTCTGGCCTTTAAATTTTGTGTTGAAAAATTTGCTGTAGTGTTAACATGTTTACACTTATATGTGATTTCTTGTTTTTCTCTAATTGTTTTTAAGAGTCTGTTATTAAGTTGGACTTCTAGGATTTTGAATAAGATGAGTTATGAAGTGGTTCTTTTCTGATCTTGCCTATTTGAAATTCCATGTCTCGCTTATCTGTATATTCAATTATTTTTTCATACTTGAAAATTTTTCTGTGAACAGGTTATTTTAAAATCTGTGCTATCTTCTGATTTTTTACTAAATCAAATTAATCTTATATTAGTCTTGGTATCAGCTATAGATTGGATCAATTTTCCATGTTTTCTTGTTTTTAAGATCAATATTGAACACCAATCACAGCATTCTTCTAGATCTGACACTCTTTCCTCACACTGGTTGCTTCTGCTGCCTATAATTTCAATAGAATTTTGACTCTCCTGGTTTTGTATTTGGTACTTTTTAATGGTCTCTGGTGAATTTCTTTGCTGGAAAATCATTTTTACTTCTCTTTGCTTAATTCAACTGACTTTTTATTAATGTCTTATGTAGACTCACTGATTGTTTTAATTATTTGAATTATTAGTCATATTATCTTTGAATTTACCAATCAAATGGTACCTTGGTTCACAAACTTAATTTGTTCTATGATTTTCAAAATGATGGCTAAATTTGTACTTGCGTGGGAAAGATGGTTGCAGTTGTGTTTGTCACACAATGCAGGTTGCAAAACAAAAACAATATTTTGTTGAATGCTTCTGTTTGTGAACCAAATTGTTTGAAAACAAAAGCACTTGTAAACCAAAGGTAACTCTGTACCTTGTTGATCTGTTTTTGTGTTTTGTGTGTTGGTTTTTGGGTTTTGTTTTTTTAATCTCTGTTGGCCTTTCAAATAATTTGACCATGAGACTTTTGATTTCCTTCCCCATTGGTATCCCCTAGAATGACTGTAGGGAAGTTGGGAGTTTGGGGAGGCATTTGTGGCCTAGTCTTCTCATGTTTCCATGTTTTCTGTTTTCTATGCTAAGGCTTGCAGCTTGGTTATAGTAGATAACAGTAATAGTAGTAATACCCTTTGGGGATGGCTAAATATTGATCTTTGCCTCTGTACCAGGATCCAACCACCTTAGATTATTTGGAGGTGAGGCTGCAGCATTCTGGCCCAGTATCCACTTCTCTTATGAAAGGCCTCAATTTTGTTTATTATCCTAGGTATTGGTTTTCTGTGAAAAAAAATTGGTAGCAACAACTATGTTACCTTGCCTATAGTAGTAAAATCAGGAATAATGACAGAAATGAGTACAAACCGAATAAATAATGACACATTCTAAGAACCAGAGTTAACCACAAAAAAGAGGTCTGTAATTTTACTATAAATATTAAGACAAACCAAAATTGACCTATAGTAAATATCTAATGAATGGAGCAACTTTGCTTTTAATAATAGAACACTATTCAACAACAATAGCTCATAGTTAACTATAGATTCATAAAGTTTAGTAAAATAAAGGTAGAAGGTGGCAGGAATAGGACCAGGAAAAAGTAAAATTTGAAAAACTAACCAATGGAAGATGAAAAAGAGATTATAAAAGTAAAATAAAAGACTCTACTAAGGAGTAAAAAGATTTAATATTATTAGATAAAAGTAACAGAAATAAATGACCAGATAAAGGAGAAAAATAAAAATCAAAGAATAAACTAAGGGAAAAACAGAAATAAGAGAAAAAAATAAAGGAAAGTATGAAAAGAAAATTTTAAAAGACCAAAACAAAAATGAAAGGAAAAAGAATCTACAAAACACACACACACACACACACACTAAAAGAGAAAGAAATGGGTCAAAAAATTCCTATGTATTCCAAATGAGTGGTTTCATTCCAGGACCTTCAGTCTTAGAAACCAGCAAATTATAGTCTTCTTATCCCTGACTTACAGTCTGCAGATTTAATCAGTACCCTGGCCTGTACCAGGGACTCCTGCAGTGGACACCAGTCTCCTGCAAGGTATTATGGTACATAGAAAAAAGAAAGAGCAAGAAACAAAATGGCAATGTAATGGGGATTTGAAATGGCCTGTATTCAAAGGGAACAAAAGGCCATGAGGCAGTCAGAATCTCCGTATTTATTGATCACATTCACACTGAGGAAAATGGATTAGGGCTGGATGTGCTAGATAAGTGGGTAACAAGGCAAGGCTTGTAAAAGGGGGAACAAAGTGTTCTTGCAAAAGGAACAGAACAGCCAGGTTCAGGTTGTCATTAATGAGCAAACTATTTTATAATCAATTCTTGGAAGGAATTTTATGTGGAGTCACACACTCAGTGGAGACCTTATCCCATACCTTAGTCCCACAGTCTCATGGCCCACGGGCTCAACTACGGCCACTGGTGAGGGGAAATGCTAGTTCAACAGACCACTCACTTGCTTCCACGAAGACACACTCAGAGCCTCAGCCAGACTCACTATTCAAACCCAAAGCCAATTTAGGGAAATTACCTCTGCACAGCCACACTGCTCACAATCACATTTGGGCCTGGGGGAGGATGACACAGTGGTCCTCTGCACCCTGTTTAGGAGGTCCCTCCTTGTATAAACTCCAGACTCTGGCAATGGTTCAAGTCAAGCCCTGTCCCAGATCATGTGGTACATGAGGAAGCAGTCAAACCACTGGTCTCTGATGCATGTAGGCAGTGGAGCCTGGAGTCAAGAAGACCTCTGGATTCAGTGCCATCACTTAGTTACTTTTGTCTCATTGCTGAAACAAAATACCAGATGTCCAAAATTGAGGAAGGAAAAAGTTCATTTAGCTCACAGTTCGTGGAGGTTTCAGGCTGTAATCACCTGGGCCCAAGGCAGGGCAGCATGCCAGAGGAGCAATGGTTCAAGGCAGCAGAAGGCAGCAAAAGCAGCACACCCAAGGGGAGGGGGAAACAAGCCTCTTTTCTTCCCTTGTATTGTACACAGGCTACCCACACTTAGGAGGGTATAGCATTCACACCATCTGCACGCCCTCCTCTTGCAGAAAAGGAGGACATTTACAAGGTGAGGACACTAGCCCCTACCCTGCTGCTTAAACTTCTAAACTTCTCAAGTTGACACAGTGTATCAACCGTCACAGCCAGACTCACTATTCAAACCAAAATTCAATTTAGGGAAATTACCTCTGTAACAGCCTACACTGATCACAACTAAGTGCATCCACATTTGGGTCTGGTCAAGGGTGACGTGGTGGTAGTCCTCCACACTGTTTAACAGGTCTATGTATGACTCCAGAGCACAGCAACAGTGCATCAAGCCCTGCCCCTCCCAGTCAGGCCATTAGTCTCCAATGGATGTGGGCAGGGAGCACAGACTCAAACAGATCTCTAGATGCAGTGCCATCACCTTGAGATCCAGCCACCTCTGAGAGCCATCTCCTGGGCCTAGCCTCCCATCAAGAAGTGCGAGCACTTTGTCTTATCTGGCCTGAGCTTCAGTTTAGGGAATGTGTATCTAGTCTTGATCTTCCCCAAGTTTGTCTCTTATACCTGTCTCTCATCCAGTCAGTTTGGTAGGCTCCCCTGGAATTCCTGAGTGAAGCTGCAGCATAGATGTTCTTGGGCTTCATATCATACCATCTCCTCCCAAAATGGTACCTGTTTAAACTCTGGCAATATTGCAGGCACTGTACTTTGTTTCCTTTTCAACTCTGTCCCTCAGTGAAGAAGTTATTCCTGCAATAAAGGGCACATTGTTTTTGCAGTTTACAATAGCCATGTGCTTTTCTTGGGGATGGCACTGATGGCCCATTTGTTCTCTCTCCCTAAATCTGCTGACTTTTCCAGGTTTACCTTCTAGCCCGGGGCACTGACCTCATCTATGATCATGTTGCTCAGTTGGTAATTGCCTTTGCTGCCCTGTACTGAGGGAAACTAAGAGACAGAGCCAGCAGGGAGTTGTATTTAGATGACCATGGGCATGGATCTACCACATGGAGTTGACTGTGGGCAGTTGTGGTCACTGCTATTGCCTCCTTCCATCACACTGCAGTGGACATAGCTGCTCCTCCAGTCTCTTTATGGCAGGTGTAACAGTTTGCCCTAAACATTCTAAAGTTCAAGACTATATTCTGAGCATTTAAGTTATATTTGATCACCCATCCCCATATGGAACATATGATTGTGAATATACAGAAGTAATTAATATAGCATCTCTTTGAAATTATGGCTTATTTCTATATGTATTGAGTAAGAGTATTTGCTGACAGTACTCAGAAGGTTAAGGCAGGAGGATTGTTGCAAGTTCGAGACCAGCCAGAGTGACTCTGTCACTCTGTCTCAAAAAATAACTAAATAAATACATAAATAAAATACATAAAAAAAGAAAAAGAGAAATAAAAAATGAGTATTTGCTGAAAGTTATTTATTCTTATAGTATTTAAAGACAAATGAGGGTATATAGGAGTCTGACCACACTTATATCTAATATTTAGATGAATATGTCAGTTTCTTTCAACTTGAATTTTCCTTGAAGTTCACATGTAGAAAAAATGAAAAATATCTCTTATGATTATTTTTCATACATATATAAAAATCAGACCTAAATGTATACATGGTAGAAGGGAGGGAAAGGAGCTGAAAAACATAATTAAGATATTTTAAGTGCATATGTAAAGGCCACGAGAAATGTAATTATTATAAATGGCAAAGTATACTAATAAAAATAAATAAAAACATACTTTTAAAAAAGTACTAGCAACACTCATTCTGGGAAAAATCAATATGCTATTGTTTTGAGTATCAGAACCTAAAACTCACACAAACCTGAAACCTAAACCTCAAAGTTATAGGAACTGAGGAACTTTTATGTAGACTCCTGGAGTTTTTAGAAACTGTAGTTCTTTCTTACGATGGGTTTTGATTTATCCCGGAGTATTCACTATTCTTCAGAGATCCTACTTAATATGGAAAATTACTAAAAGGTATTGTGAGGTTCTTAAACAAATCATTTTAAACAAAAGCAAAACCAATCCATATAATTTTAAAAAATCAACTAAATGAGTAATAAAAGCTAATCTAAAGTTAAACTAAAAGGTAATCAAACCTATGTGTTACATTATACTTGGCAAAGGCAATCTGAATCGACCATGTGACTTTCTAAATGCCTTGCTCATCTTCAGATGATTGAGAGGATATGTTATTTAAATCTTTTAATTGACTATTAAAACTTTGTATGTTGTAGGAATGTCTTGGAGTTCAAGGTTCTTTGGTCTATAATACAAGGTGATTTCATCTTTTCTAGTAGGTGGTCAATGATTTGTTTTATTACCTTCATTTTAAAAAAGTCTTTCCATTCTTGCTTTTGTGTCTGCTTACTGATGGAATCAACATGGTAGTGTGTTTTATAAGTTAATTTATTCTCAAAGATATTTGCACAGTGTCTAGAAAAATTTCAAGGATTAAGACTGGTTTTGAGAAATTAATGTATCTCCAAACTTACTGAAAAATGGATGTTTAATTCTCCAGTTTGGGGTACTTTTTATCCAGTGTCAGAATGATTGCTTTCTCTGTGGTACCTAAGCTGCACAAGAGCATCTATCCATTACTTGTAGTGACATTAAATCCTCTTTCTACAAACCGTAAAAGCTCCATTTTCCTAACTTGACAACTTTTATCCTACCTACCAACTGTGCAATCAGAAGTAGTAAAAGACGTGGGGCCAACAACTTGCTGAACTATTATATCAAGCAGTAAGTCAAGGTCTAGGTCTTTACTGCCTTTTAAGAAAAGTTACTACTTTACTTGTGTGTGCTGAAAACCTGTAGTTCATACAAATGGCAGTTACACCACTCTCATTGCCCTCCATTCGCCACCACCTTAAAAGACACACTGGTATTTATGAGTATATAAAATCACACGTGATCTACTTATCTAATCAGATAGGTTCCTTTATAACATCAACAATTCTCAGCTCTGAATCTTTGTCTGACAAGTTGCCAGAATATATACATTTTCTGACAAAACTGCCAAGGGTAGGTAGGAAGAGGAAATTAACCAAATATGTTCAGATTTCATAAGGAGGTGATAATGTATTAAAATAGAAACTAAGCTCTGACCAGAATGTTGAAAATATTTTTCTTTATGGGAAATGGAAAATTTTAAAAGTCATGAGTTACTTATTGGTTTTATGTTATAATTTTATCTTTTTTCAACAGATTTAACAATATGTATGCTTCTGTTTGCAATTGAATGTATGCAAAAATTTACATCTGTAAATATTCTAAGTAGCTGGATTTTCTTAGTAATTCTCTCTTCAAGTAGACATGTTCTGATAAAAAGTTATTGCAATATTGTTAACATTAACTGTGGTCTTATTTAAGTGCTAGACATAATTCTAAGCAACTCTCTATAAATTAAGGGAATATTCCATATTTCTATGAAGTAAGTAGTACTTGCAAGTGTCCCATTTTACAGATAAGTAAGAAATAATGCAGAAAAGATGAAAAACACAATAAAGTAGTTGCTTGAATTAAACTATTCCCTATGTTTAAAACAATCATTTTAGTAGTTATATTGTTATCTCCTCTAACACATTAGAAAGTCTTACCAAATTCTTTCTCAAGGCAATATAGTCCATATATGCACTGTATTTTTGATTGGATGACATGCTGATAACCCACTGAGGCTTAAAAATACCTTGTCTGCAATGCATTGAAGGTCCCAGCATCCAGGAGCATCAGCGGCCAAGTAGCCAAGCTATGGAAGACTCCCACAGGCTGCTGCCCACAGCACCCCCTGCCCCTCTGGTCCTCTTCCATCTCTGTGGCAGTGCCCAGATGCCCAAGAGGAAGGATGCCTCAGCCTAAGAGGCAGGAAGTCCAGGAAGAGACAGATTAGGTTGTTGACTAAATCTGCTCCAGCAGAAGTAAAAATGAAGCCAAAAGGGCCATGGGAAAGGATAGATTCTCAGGGTGGGGAGAGCAAAAGCAAAAGCAAAGGAGCGAGAATAGAAAACAGAGGTTGACTAAGAATCTAAAAATGATTTACCTGCCAAAAATGGAAAAAACTAAAAATGAGGAAAAGTCAGCTTCTGAAGAAAAAAGCAAAGCCAAATCTGATTGATCATGCGAGTGTTCTTTTTAGTGGCCTCTCCCACTTCTTATACAGTCCAGAAGGACCCTTTCATTAGGCATCTTATAAATGGAAGGTTTTTGGAGTGTTCATTTATTTGTTAGTTTTGGTGTTTTTTCTTTTGTGCCCCACTCCCTATTCTTTTGAGGTATAAAATAATGGCCTTTCAGAACTTGTATTTATTTTTTAACAGTGGAATTTCCCGCTGAAAAATTTTCTCTTAGAACTGATTTCACTATATCCCAAAGGTTTTGGGGCATTGAAGATCTGCTTTGTATTAAGTCATTTTTAAAAGTGCTTTTAATTTCTTCATTAATCCATTTGTTACTCACGAATATGGTGCTTAATTTCCATATAATTGTAATTTTTCAAGAGTTCTTTCTGTTACTGATCCTGTGTCATTGCAGTTTTAAAAAGAAAAAGAAAACCTGATATGATTTCTATGTTTCTAAGTTTCCGATTTGTTTATTTTTGAACAAATAATCTATCCTGGAGAATGTCCCATGTGCTGATGAGAAAAATATGTTAGTCTTCTTCTGTTGGACATAATGTTTCATAAATATTAGTTAGGCCCAATTAATCTAGAGAATCCAGTCTGTCTCTGTCTGTCTCTCTGTTTCTCTCTTTCTGTCTCTGTCTCCCTCTTTCTCTCTCTATCTCTATCTCTCTGTCTGTCTCTCTGTCTCTCTCTCTCTCTCTCTCTCTCTCTCTCTCTCTGGATTTTGTAAGTGGAGTATTTAACCATCTAAACATTACTGCATTTCATTATGTATCTCCTTTAAACATACTAATGCTTGCTTTGCATATTCTTTAGTGTTCTATGTGTATGTATTTATGACTGTTATATCTCTTGTTGAATTAAGCACACTATCATTACAACCATTCATTTTTACTTAATAAAAATATCACTACTGCTGTGTTGAATTGTTTCTATATGAAATATTTTTTCATCCTTTTATCTGAATCTTTACAGGTAAAGTCAGTCTTCTGAAAACAGAATATAGTTCGCTTTGATTTTTCATCCACTCAGTCACACTCTTTTAATTAAAGAATCTGATTCATTGACATTCAAAGTAATTATTGATTGGTAAAGACTTGTGGCTGACTTATTAGCTGTTTCTTAGTTGTTTTGTAGATCTCATCTTCATAGGTCTTTTCTCACTGCATTCCTTTTCAATTTTCTCCAGTAATATGTTTTAATTCCCTGTTTTGATAAAATAGTTTTCTTTAAAATATTTTTATCTTGTTATATAATATATTAAATTTTTATCTAGCAAAATATTTGACAAAAATGTAAAATTTATTACAAAAAAACTCTGAACTTTAAATTTACTTATCCCCATTTTCAATTTTTGTATTATAATTTATATCTCTGTATACATATTTTCCTCCACAAATTATTATAGTCACAATTATTTTAATTCTTTTCTCCTTTAACCTATATATTAAAAATATATTATTATAGATAACCATTAAATTAAGTAGTCAAAATTTCACATTGCTTAATTTTACCAGTGAATTTTATACTTTCAGATTTTTTTCTGACATTCATTGCTGTTATTTGTTTCATAAATATTTTTTAGGCCCAATTAATCTAGAGAATCCAGTCTGTCTCTGTCTTATTTTCTTTCAATTTGAAAAAATTCCTTTTAGTATTTTGTCAGAACAAGTCTCATGGTGATGGACTATCTCAGCAGTTATTTATTTTTAAAAGTCTTTAACTCTCCTCCATTTCTGAAAGACAATTTGCTAGATACAAGACTGTTAACAGCTGTTTAACTCCAGTCCCTTAAGCATGTCATCACACCATCTCATGGAACATAAGGCTTCTTCTGAGAAAGCTGTTCCTAGATTTATTGCAACACCTTTATGCATTATTTCTTGCTTTGTTTTGCTGTATTTATTTCTTTAAATTCACCTATTTTACTTTCTTTTGTTTGTTTGTTTTGTGTCTTTATCAGGCTGAACTCAATCTCCTGCTGTCAATTGATCCTCCTGCCTCAGCCCCTGAGACACTGGACTAATAAGCACTAACAACTCCTGAATTTTTGCTCCTTTTAAGACCTTATCCTTTTCACTGATCTTTGACAGTTTGATATATATATATATATATACTTTGAATGTATATACACACACACACACACACACACACACACACACACCTTGGGACATCATTTACATTGATTCTGATTACAGAACTTTGATTTTCCTGTACCTAGATGTTTATATCTTTCTCCAGTTTTGCAATGATTGCTGCTGTCATTTCCTTAAAAAAGCTTTCCAGCTCCTCCTCATCTTTTTCTACTTCCTCTTAAACATCAGTGAGTCTTACATTTGTTCATTTAATATTACCCTAAAAATCTTGTAAGATTTTTTCATTCTTTTCCTTTTTCCCCCTGTATGTTTTCAAGTAATCCATCTCTAACTTAACGGATTCCTTCTCCTGCTTGATCAATTTTACTATTGATTCTCTTTGCTGCATTTCACATTTTGTTTATATTGTTCAACTGCAGAAGTCTGTTTGATTGTTTTAAAATTCTCTGTTGTTGTTTTAAAATTCTCTGATCCTGATGCATTTTTAAATTGTTTCTCTGCACTTTCTATAAATTGTCAGCCTAGTCAATTTAGCAAGACCCTGTCTGAAAATAGAAAACAAAATGTTGAGGATATGGCTCTGACAGTGACTCTGGGTACAATCCTAGTACTACTAAAAATATAACAAGCAAATAAAAAACCATATAGTCTGTCAAGTTGTAAGCAGAATTTAGGATCTTTTAGAACCTGTTGAAAAATCTTATAAAACGTATCTTAGAATTTTTGAAATAGAGGAAAAGCAGAGCAAATTTTTTATTGCCTTCTGAACTGGATTCTAAGACATTGGATACATTCAAAGCTGTTCAATGGTGTATGTTCTTGGTCTGTATTCTGCTTACATGGCTAGGTGCTGTGGTTGCAAAAAAGTAAAGCTGTAGTCTCCACAAACTTTGGAACAGGAGAAGGCTCTAAGTATGAAGTGAGACATGTTTAGCCCCAGCACAGTGTGAATTAACCTTTACAGGCCATCCAGTACCCTTTTGGAAATGATATATGCAGCCACAGCTCAGGAAGAAGATGGAGCAAAGGAATTCTTTGTTGACATCAGAGAAGTACATAAACACTACCTTTATATCCCAGTTTTCTCACTTTGAAATTGGAATGAGTCTGGTACCTTCCAAATATCATTTTTATGAGGACTGAATGATTGTGGAGGACTTGCCATAGTATTTGCTATAGTACCTTGCCCAATAAATCTCAGCATTTTCATCATTCAAAACCAGCTACTTTTTATGCCATGTACAATCACATCCAAAGCTTTAATGGATCAAAATAGAAAGTTACATTTTTGGCTTTGCTTTTTTGTTTGTCCACTGAGATTTTGGTAGAAGAACTCACTCTGGTAGTCACTCAGGAACCAAGGGTGATGAAGGAATCACCAATATGGTAATCAGGTTTGTGCAAAAAAGCAAAGATAACAGAAAATAGAAAACACTTTCAGAGAACAAAAATAAAACTTGTATTTGTTTCCTTAAGCCTTATAAAATAAAGTGTCTTCTGCTCTCCATTATCTTCTTCATATTTATGTTCAAAAGATCTCAAGTCTCAATATGATCAAGGTTATGAAAGGTCATACAAGGCCAGGGTGGGGGATGTAGCTTAGAGGCACAGCAACTGCCTGGCAAGTGTGAAGTCCTGAGTTCGATTCCTGCTATCAAAAAAAAGGCTATGCATTTTTTATAATGCTGATAATAATCGTGTTAAAATTAAGATTGACCAAAAGAAAAATAACTATAAATTATACAATACACTGATAAGACTTTCTGTTGGTTTGTGGACACTACATGGGTCAAATTGATGAAAGGTCAGAAAAAAAAGGAAAGAGGTTACATGGGAAAGAGCCGAAGCGGAGTCGGAATGAGCGCACAGCTGGGTCCTTCCTGTTATTCAAAAGGACACTAGCAGCCGTGGCTTCTGCTGGCGTCTTGTTTTTCAGAGCCCCTCCTGCTGTGCTAATGAGGTGAAAAGTGACCTGCCTGCTCATTTTCCCTCTTTATTTAGTAATGGTGTGACACGCTGGAAAGCTGACTGCGTGCGCTGTATTAGAGGTGAGATCACGCAATCCCTAACAGATGCTCCTAGGGTTTTGAAACAGTAAATCCAAAGTTTCAAAACTGCATTTTAGTTTGTCAACTAAACTGGAGGAGTAACATCACTCCTGCTAATTTCACATACTTTCACACACAGTGCCTTCATTACATTGTGTCACAAGTTATTTCCCTATGAATAACTCTGTTTGTCATTTGAAAATAATTATGAGCTAAGAAGAGGCCCCAAATGTCCAGTTTCACTTGACATGCCGATCACGCTGTAATAAGAAAATGCTATTGCTTTGAAGATATGAATAGACCTTTTCAAAGGTTACGTTTGTAATTGCCTGTCTCATATCATGGCACAACTATAGTTCTATTTTGTCAAACCTGACCCATTGCCATGTAAATAAGATATAAATGAATGAATAGTTGTGAATGTTGTACCCCAAAAAGCTGCATCCCAAAATAAAATGAAAATTGTAAAAAGACAGAAAGAATAAAAAGGTCAAAACGTCTTGAGGGAAAAGAAGAGAGCGCTTTTTTTATTTAGGCTGGTATCCAGCAACACAGAGTCAGGGTGGAATTTACACTGCTGTGGGACTAGGCTAAGATTTGGGGGTGGTTTATAAAGGGACAAAAACTGCAAAGATGTGGGGGCGCCACACCTGTGCATTCCTGAGGAAACAGGACATCCTGTTTGTTTGTTTGTTTTTTTAAAGGTTAAAGGGTGTGGCACATACAGAACAGAATGGCGGTGCTTGAGTTAGATTACAACAGTGATTATATCCAGTGTCTGGGAATCCATTTCTACCTATGGGAGTCAGAAGGAGTTCTAGTAATATCAAGATACTTTTTGTATGTTTTTTCACCAGATGAAGGGCATCTTTTTGGTTATTGCTTTGAGGTTTGTTCATTTGTTGTCTGTTTACATTGGGAGGGTAAGGAAGGGAGAAGAGTTCCCTGAAAGTAACAGTAGCCTGCTTTTTGACAAAATTGTACTTTAAAAAGAATGTAGTGAAATAGCTAAGGTTAGTGTACAAAAAGCAGAAGTTTGCATAATCCCACGGTGACACAACCACATGAAAAGAATACCAGAACAAGCTTTCTCTCCTTGTTCTGTAGTGAAAGAAGAAACAGATTTCTGTATTCAAAGACACTGGCTTAGAAAGACTGCTTGGAAAATATATTTAAGGCCTGGGTCATTTCCTTTTCTTAAAGCAAAGAAAACATTTTCTTTATTATAAGCAGAATAACAGAGAAATACCAAAAAAGATCTCTTGGAGTATTAGAAATTCCTAAACAAGAGTCAACAGAGCAGAGGCTGGAAAAGTAATTCTCATTTTATGAGAGAAGGATCAGAGTGGCATTCTAGTTTTTATATAGAAGGCAGTTTCCAAAGGATCACAAAGTTAAATTCAGGGAGCAAGAGAACGAGTCTCTGAATGTAGAGGAAAGTAGACCTTCAGATTGTTTAGGATTTTTTTTCCTCTCTATCCTTTACTCTGTTAAATGGATTTGAGATTTAGGCTAAAGAAAGTAGAATTAGAAAAGCAGGAGTAGGAAGTTTCTAAGGGAATAGAACTATTTAGTTGTTTTGATTTGTATAACCAAACTTTACACCAAAATAGCCAGGAACCTCACACGGGTCACTGCTGTTATGCTTTGGAACCAGAAGGAAGCTGAGCCCATGCCAACAGGCTGGTTTAGCCTCTGGAGAACCACCCACTCCTGGACTACAAGCAAAGCAGCTCAACCTGATCTGCAGCCTATTCCTTCAACACATTGTCTCACAAGTGGCAGAAGAGGGATCAGTTCTTGTCTGACTTGTTATTTTGGATATGCCTTTCCATCACACTCCCAGGAAACCCAAGTGATGAAGGACTAGAGGAAGTTCCTATACCTATACTGAAGAAGTGAAGACGAAACTACTACATCTTAGGGTCCCTTGAGCAGTTAAGGTGGTTAATAAAACTATTTTCCAGGGAATATGAGAAACTATGATTGGTATGAAAATAAAACATATTTTCTCATCATCTGTGACAGTTTAGTGCACCTGAGATGAGTAGAGAGTTGAAAGGAAAAGAAACATTGAATGGAACACAAAAATTGTAAAGATGACACTTCTTTGGAAGGATCTTCTTGCCACAGGTGAGTAAAGCTTAGCAGGCAGCTAGGCTTTTCTGCCTAAGAACACCATGGTAGCCAGGTATGGCGGTGCCTGCCTGTAATCCCAGTGCTGTGCAGGCTAAAATAGGATGATGGAATGAGACCCTGTCTCAAAACCAAATGAAACAAGGCAAACAACACAAACTTGTCAAGATTAACTGACAAAAGAAAGTATATATGTCTTGTTTTGTTTGTGGATTCTTGGTGTTTTATTCTCTCAGCACATACGAGTACATATGAACATTGTCATACTCTGTTGAAGTAAGATCTGGAGTACTTAAAATGTTGCGCATTTCCAAAGGAACAGCCACAACCTACAAAAAGAATTATCCAAACCTACAAGAATTATAAAAACACCAATAAAGACTTGTTAAAAAAAACATATACAATCTTTCTGTTGGAGATGGCCTTTTAAAAAATGAAAGTGTAAATATCTAATATTGGAATCATACAAAAAAATAAATCTGAAATTCCATCCAGAACCACATTACAGAACAATATCTAAAACAATATTACAGAAATGTCCACAAACTTAATGATATTACTATAAAAGCATTTGTTAGATTTGATGTACATTCACACATACATGACATACACAGGCACATCACACACTAATAGAGTCAGTATCATCAGAGACTAAAAACACATCATTTTCTTATTTTGTTTATCTACCATGTGTCTATTGTGTTCATTTTAAATTGCTTAATTTTTTTAAGTTTAAATAAAATTAAGGGGACTACTGGAAAAACCACAGTTCTTGTCATTTTAATTATTGGGTTCATCTGTACAAGACTCTTGAGAGAGAATTTGGTCATGACCCAGAAACATAACAAATAATTTTTGACTGTGTACTCACTCATTCCAAGTGTTTTATCTCCTTATCACATTGGCAAATTGATAGTTTTTTTCATTATTGTAGAACCTGTTCTTTGATATATCTATGTTTCATTGAGAAGACATAAAAAAGGGGTCTCAGCTAAGTATTGCTAAAGAAAAAGTAAAAAGTCAAGTCTATGATTTCCTATGGATCTGATACACTTTTTAAAAAATTCATATTTTAACAACTTGTTAAACACATTATACCTTCTCTTTGCAGTGAGTATTGCCATTCTTTGAGCCAAGATTTTATAATGAGGTCATATTCTTCAGTTAATAATATCATATCATCACTTCATTGTTTTCAATTTGTCTCTAGTTGAGTTCCGCTTTATAAAAGTCAATGGTACATTATATTAATTGAAAAAATTCATGGAAGTAGTTCATGGAGCCTCATAAAGCCTAACTTACATTGTTATCGTTGAAGAAGCTGGGGTAGGGAAGATACCAACCTACCAAAATGTTTGATCCAAGTTATGCAATCAGACTAGATACTAGGGAAATTTTTCATCCAATGATACTAAATTGAACTGAAAATGTGGGTTTCCTCAAAACATGAATTTATTTATGTAAATGGCTATTCCACATGCAAAAATCAAGAAAAAAATTTCCATTTAAGTGCAATATTTACTTCTGGGGGGGACTTAGAAACAGTTGTTGAGCACAGACATAGGATCTAAAGTTTGAACAGCTGAAAATGTTAAAAAGTAATGAAAAAGTCACCTACTAGCTAACTGTTACCAAAAAATGTGTGATTTCTTGCTCACAGTGTAAGACACATTCAGATTGGTTTTGAGTTAAGTTTTGAATTATACAAGGATGACTTAAATCACTTACTAATAGCTTTATTTCCTTAGCGAAATGGACTCATATGTCCATCTAACCTGATGCAAGACAGGGGAAGCTTTCCAAACTACTGAGTCTCTTTTTTCATCCTTTTCGTAACTACAGCCTTTCTATGGCTCATCTGTCAGTCATACGAAATATCATTGTTTGAGAATTTAAAATATAATAGAATTGATGAGTTTTTCCTCTTTTGAGACAGACTCAATTTGGTTTTGACTACTGAACTCATCCTTTCCAATGCTTTTCATTATCTCCTTTGTTAGCTGCTGTACCATAACTTCAGGTATATCAACTTATTGCTGGTACATTATGATCTTTTTTACAGAGATTTTTTTCCTTAAAATAATATCTTTTATTCTAATAAGCACATTGTGTTTCGCAAATGTCTTAAAAGTTGGGAAAAAAAGTTTTGCTAAAAGGGAAGGTGTGTTTTTTTATAGTAGATTATTGTAACTGCGAGTTTCATTTTTTGTGCACTGCTTGATTATATATTAGGTGCTCAGTTAATATCTAGTATTTCAGAGGTAGTGCTTTGAAAACCATTTAAAAATTCCTTGCAAAACTTGGCTTTAAAATAATGTCCCCTACTGCTGTTGAAATCACCTATTTCTAAGTTATTCCATCATTTTTGGGCTTCATGCATCTTTACATAAAGTTAAAACCAAAATATCAAAGAAAAGTTATCATAGAGACTGTTAACAAAGAAAGAATCTAAAGTAGAACAGAAAAAGTACCAAAAATATTTGAGAAAAATCTAGGCATATGGGTCACTCTTATATCGTAGCACTAAGGAGGCCAAGGAAACAGGGCTTCAAATTCAAGGCCATTTGATTTGGGAAAAATTGGGAATTATTTTATTTTTAATTTCCACTACAAAGAATTTTCAGACATTTTGGAGATTTAAGGTTTGGGGAAATGATACAGATATATAGTAATTATGAGGACATGTAATGCATCATCTTATGAAATATGTAAATGTGATATGAATAAGTAACTGTAGTAAAATAAAATGTTTAATATGTTTTTTGTATATACTGTTACATCAAAAGCTTACTTCATTGGAAGAGTCACCAATAATTATCACTCTGTTCTTTAAAATAAATCTTTAAATAAACTGATCTTCATAATTTACCACCCCTGTCTTTACTTATGTGTATCACTTAAATAATAATATATATGATTCTATAATAATAATAATGGTATTTTTATATAGTAATGAATAATTGATGATTAAATGCAAAGTAGAATAGTAATTGATCCTAGTAATAAACCATTATGCATACATTTTAAGGCATCACAGCTTACTTAATTTAACTCAATGGAATATAATTTGACAAGCTTTTAGTTGCGTTTCTGTAACTAGAGGACATGGGATGCATTACAGGCTAACTTCTCCAGTCTGGGTACTTACTGATAGCTGTATCCTGGGAATTGCTAGTGGTGGAGGAGGCTGCAAACCTTCATTAGCATACAGCCTGATGGAAGGAATAGAAAAATCCTATGACTGAAATATTGCATACTGATCGTTTTAGAGAAGTCTTTGAGTCCAAATTTTTCTAGAGCACAGATCAGAAAAGACTAATGATTCTTGGGCACTTCCTTTATCACTGAATGACAGATTTAATTTCTAGTGCAAACATTGACATGATTTTCCAGAATTTGTGATTATCCTAGTGGTTTAAAATTATTTTACCCATGTGAAGGAAAAAGAAAAAGACTATCAACTTATTTGTTTTAAAAAAAATGTGTGACAAGAAAGATAATAGGAGAGAGTAGAGTGAAAGATAAATGCTTAGCTATAGCTTTTGTACTAAAACACAAGTATGTGGTTATATTTATATTAAAATGCAAAGGACTTTCCAGATGATAAAGTGCTTCTGAGAGTCCCACAAACTTTCTTCCTCTGTCCACTTAGATTGGTCAATGAAATTGTGTAACCCTATCCTCCCTCTCCGCCGCTCACCCACTTTGCATCCTCTCTTATAAAAGGCAAAGCCAGCTAGAAGCATTTAGATGAAACTGCTTTAGAAACTTGAAATTCTCATGAAACAGAAAAATGGAAAACGTTAAGAAAGTTTAGGCTTTATTTTATTATTTTATTTCGACAAAAGAAAGATATTTTGTGTCCAGCTTTTAAAGGCATTACATGAAACAACTAATACTGATTCTTAAAAGCTTCTTTCCTCAACATTTACACTTATGATAACAGTGATATTTTCCTTACTTAACTTTGAAGAAATTCTGAAGCAGTGCAGCACAGAACACAGGAGACTTTGCCAAATTCCAAATCTGCAGTCACAGCAGTGCTCAGAGATGTTATGTTAAATATTTTCACACAAATAGCATGAGTACCCATTGCTACAGAGCCATTTTTTATGTATAATAGTGCATAATCTTGGATGAGTTTCTGCTAATGACACAGTTGAACATTTCTGCCTCCTCTGAAATATACTCAAGGAAATATTCCTTCATCTCTGGAATTAGGTTTGGAATAAATTGGATTGATTCTTGACTAATACAGTCACAACATCCTCTGGCATTCACATCCATTAGAGAGTTGGAAAGAAAACAAGTAAAACATTTTGTATTCAACTTCCTGTGATCCCAAAAATGAATATCCCAGAGCTCTGTATGTCACACCTTTAATGCATTTTATGGCTGATTAAAGTGGTGATATAATTTTTTATTAATAAAGTTTTTGATGTGCTCCATAACTGCCATTATAATAAGCCTAATTTTAGGGATTCCACATTTGCTAAAAATTTTTTCAAAGTTTTGAAAGCTTCTGTCTCCATACATGAGAAAGACGTTCTCTTCCCTGTTTTCTGTAGTCTTTTGCAGATGTCTAAAAGGACACACACCATCTGCCTGTCAGTAGTAGAATTAATTTCCTATGCAGGAAATGTTTCAAATGAGCAGCATAGGCCAGTTCAGGTGAGATTCCCTCTGACAAGTTACATTTTAAATTGCAGATGATGGATTTATAAATCTGAGAGGGCTTTTGAAATGGGACAATTTAGAAAATAAAATATGGGATTGTTTCACTTTTTCACTCCATTCCATTTTTTACTGATTCTCCTCATTGAGCAAACCTGCCTTTTTAAATGTGTGGCTATCGCCAGCAGTATCTGCGTATGCTACTGCTATTTAAGGGAATTATTTATATCTGCTCCTATATAGTTTCTAGATGACTCATATAATTTCTCTATTATATTCTCCCTTTAAAAATCATACCAATTATTGCTACTATTCTCTTCTGTATTTACTGCCATCTACCCAATTTTAATAACAATCTCTAATTCAGTCATTTAATGCCAGATTTTTAAATTTTGCTTTCTTGTGTTACACAGCATCAATTTTAAGATGTAACTACATCTGTATCTATATATGTATCTATCTGTCTGTCTATCTATCTATCTATCTATCTATCTCTATATGTTTATATATGCATTAGCCTAGAATGTTTGAGACACAGTTTATATCAGTTTTATCAGAAGATATTCATATAATTGTTGGCATAGTTGTATCAAAGCTCAGCCTGAAATCCCAGAAATCTATTTTTTGTTTTGTTTCTCCCACATTCTTGATAACTCTACTACATTCAGGTAAGAGTTCTCCATATAACTCAAAATGGTCTCTTTTTTTCTATATTTATGTAGTTATTTTTTAAAGGATATCCCAGCAGGGATGCTCTGTCTACCTTGTATTATTCATTTCGATCAAATGGTTGTCCTTGTTTGATCAACAAGCAGAAACACCAACAAGATAATTGATATTTAAGTGCCCCGAAATAATTTCTTTGTCAGCGGTGAGCCAAATATGTTGATGAAAATGTCAGTTTCATATTTCTACACTTTAAAACACAAAAAACGTAACGTCTTTAAATAATTCAAATGTATGCAATTATACTGGAGATTAAGTCTGAAAGGATCCTGACATTCTAAACGAAGATGCTGACGAGGCAGCTTCCCTTTTGGAATAAATAAATAATGAATACACTAAAATGATTCTCAATTTTTTTTCTAGACACCTCTTTTATGCTTCATTTTCGAATGTTCATTGGACATTTTTGATCTAAATGTGTTACCAATAAATGTCCATACATTTGTATTTTTAAAATCAAATTCTTATGTTTTTTCTAAACCATTTCTTTTGTGGGTTTTCCCCTCTAATGACAGTACTTTCACCATGGAACCTGGAGTCATTATTTTATTTTATTTTACTTTATTTTGTTATCAGTCCCTTAAATTCCTGGAATCTGTCTGTTGGCTGCATGCCACAATTGTATTGTTACCTCTATCCCTCGCTGGAAACACCATGATAAATTTATTGCTTCCCGTATTGTTTTCCTCTCTATATAAAGTTATAAGGAGAAAAATTAGATTTCTAAAGTAAAATTAGGATGACACATTTTAGCATCACAAAACTCTCAAGGAGAGGAATTATCTAATTCATTTGTAATTAACCAATAAACTTTTACCCTTGCATAATAATGTTTTACAATTTACAAAGCATCTTTCATCAATTATCATACTTTTTCTCACATAATTACTATATTACTAAAATTGTAATATATTTTATATTTCATACCAAATGAAGTGACTGGGTGTAATTTCTGTGTTCTATATAGGATTAGTTTCTAATTGCCAGATATTTACATGATAGGTATTTACTCATATCAACTCTTCTGGGAATGAAAAAGAATGTTCCTTCATTTATTTATTTTATATTTTTCATTAACAGGATTTATTTTACAGTTTTAATTTCAAGTGTCATTACCAATATCCCTAGTTCTATGCTTCAAATTATACTACTTAAGTCTCTCAGTCTTAAACCACCATGATGTTATTTGTTGTGAAATCTACTTTGTCTCTCTTTTATGTTATTCTATACATTGCCAAATTTTTGATGATTTACTGATATTGAACTTTCTGCTGCTTTTATTTGTATATATGTCATTTTCTTATACCTGCAAGCTTGAAATTACATATATTCCACAATGACAAGTAAAAAAAGGACTTTTATGTCTGAACCATTCAGGAAACAAAAACTGACATAATATATTTGTGTGCATATCAGAATTTAAAAAAGAGTGAGAATATCCATGCTAGGTTTGACCCCAGAATATTATAATTGTAGAAGAAATAACCAAACACATGTTGAAGAAAAAAATCTGATACCTGCCAAAATAGTAATAAAACTTGATTCTAGGCTATTGTAAAATATATTAAGACTATTAAAATAGAGTGGAAATTTATAACCATATTCTAAACTCCATATGTGTTACCTTATTTTCCATTGCTATAATGAAATTCCTAAACATGAAGCAGATATAAATAAATTTATTTCGTGCACAGTTTTGCAAGCCAGATTTCCAAGATCCGGCATCCCCAATTTTGTGGCCCCTGGTGAGGGTCTTATTGCAGATGACGTCCTGCTAAATGTACGCAAGGGGGAGAGATTTCATGTTCAGGCAAGCCCCAAAGAAGGGCTGGTCATGCTTTTTGATAAGAACCTTTAGATGTCAGCTAATGAGGGTCTGTAGAAAATTATATTAATTCTCTTCTAACAGAGCATCCAATGAACTCATTACTTTTCCATAGTTCCTACCTCTTAAAAGTTCCGTTTCTTTCCGATTTTACCACACTAAGGACAGAGAACGCACACAAACCTATGGGTCCACACTAACTATAAGACTCTGATAGCCAAAAAAAACAAGGGATCAGAATGTGGAAGTTTACTGTAAGTTGCTATTAATGACAGGAGAATTCTTGCTAAATGAAATTAACTCGAGTTTTACTGAAGAAGGTATAATAAATGGTAGGTGGGTCATAATAAACGTATTAGCAGGAGAACTGGGAGGCCAAAGACAGTGCTTAAGCACAGAGCCTCATCAGAACGTTAGAGAGGCTGAACATTCACACAAATATTGTTTGCATGAGTAGAGATTCCTTGTTCCATAGTAGCAGGACAGATGGAAGATAATGATTTTCTTATCCTAATTGGTTATATTCCCATCGTTGTCCAATTATAGATTAATGACTAATGACTTTTCCCCAACTTTCTTCATTTTTAGTTTTATCTCTCATACTACATAGACAAAATGAAAGGCTTTTTTACTACCAAAGATTGGTCGAGATGAACTAACAGTAGGCAGATTAATAAGAGAAAAATATGTCCAAATTCATTAGGATGCACAGAAGAATAATTACAGGACGTGAATCATACACAAAATATAAGTCTGCACAAGGGCCAGAAGATTGAGGATTGAATAAGATCCTGATATAAAGGAGCAGAGGGTGAGATTGATGAGGACCTGTGCTGTCCCAGGAGGTATTGCAAATAAGGTAAGAGAGTGGTAAGAAAAGAATGAATTGCAGAACAAAGGTTTTCTAATTATGTTCGTAATGTTTCTTAATAATTTTTTGGAAACTTCCTCAGAATTGCTAAAAAGTGTCTAGGTGGACTCTTTTAATGTGGAAACTTACTGTGATTAATTTTTTTGTTTTTTTTTGTAAGATTTTTAAGAAGGGAGTTTAAGACAATTATTTTTTTGAAAGAAATAATTTTTCCCTCAACTAGAAAAAAAGAAAGAATTCCAAAGACAGTCTTCCACACATTTGTGTGTCAGAGCAAAGACAAGATAAGGTCAGAGGTACTTTGCTTCTGAAGCAGCTTCTCACACCTCTTAGCCTGTCAAAATATCAGTCTTTGAGACATGGCTTTGCAACAGGAGCCCCACATCTACTGTCAGGAAGTTTTATCTGTTCTACGGCTTACCTTCTCTTAAGTGTGAAGGGCTGCCCAATTCTATACTATAGCAGGCTTGTGTTTGCCCGGTACGCAGTATCCATATATTTCTTCACATTAACTATACACCTTATTCCAGAACTTGCCTCCCATATTTGAAGGCAATCACTCATCATCACTCCCAAGTCTCTTTCTCCATACTGTTTCTATCTCCCTTTCTTTGGACTTTTTCTATTTAAATTATTACTACTTCATACTGTTACAATTAAAGCTGTAAACATTTTTATTTCCTGATGGCAAAATACCAAAATAATTCCAAAGCTTGAGATTATATCTAATATGTTCTTTTAAATAGAATACGTGCTTGATGCTTGATATTTTAATTTTAGTCTTGATCAAGTCAAACTCTAAGAATTTATTCTGTAGACTGAACTCTTACATGATAGCTTTTAGTTGATAATTATGTGTAGCTTATTTTCTCATGTTCACTAAGTTGTACTTCTCCAGGAAAAGTCATTTACCATTTGCATAACACAGTTTTATGAGGATTATTCTCTATTTTAATGCAGTAAAATAAGAATATTTCATTTATACTTTCTTCAGGTCATGTATCCTAATTCTTTAGTTACTGATACTACTTTACTGAAATTCAAAAGTTAAATAATTGAAAAAAAAACTTTATTCTCTACTTGACACTCATTTTAACTTAATTTATATTTTATAGATTTGAGTGTATGCTGACACACACAGAACAGTGTTCGCATTCTTCCTACCCCCAATACCTTTTAAACCTTAAGAAGTTGTCATACTTTCTTCATATTTGTAAAAACAATAAAACAATGCTGATTCTGTTTAAATCTGTTTGCATCAATCTTAGCCTATTTTTTGGTTACTGATAGCACAATACCACAGACTTGATCAATTATAAAATGAAGCTTATTTTTGTTCGCTATTCTGGTCCAGGATCAGGAGGCCCCATCTTGCTGACAGAATCCCAAGGCAGCACGCGATGTCTCATGGTCAAAGACTGTGAGCAGATATATATATATATATATATATATATATATATATATATATATATATATAATGTTTTCTCTCCCTCCTCTTATAAAATCATCAGTATTTATTCATAAAAACCCACTTTTTTAACCTTGTCTAATGCTATTCACCTAAAGGGGGTCCACATGGACCCCCACAAATTATGTTTTTACCCTCTTAATAATTCACAATGGGGACTAAACTCTACCGTGACTTTCAGAAGGATGAATCACGTTTAAACAGTAATAATATCTCTCCTGGCACTGATTCCCCTCATCCCTTCTCTTCTCTAGAGGTTAAAAGACACCCCCCCCCCATGTAGTATGTAAGACACTCTTGTCAAGCTGTACTATTCAGCTTTTCTGGTCTAGGTGATTATCTCTCCTCACCACTCTGTTGTGTTCCTATTCCTACTAAATATTCTTATGGTTTCCCAAAAAGACAAAAGAACTTTTTAAAATTATGGTCACATGATAGTGTTTGAGTCTCATGTGTCACATGATTTCATCTCTTGCTTCAGATTTCCCATAAGAATTAAACAGCTACCCCTAGGGTACGTACGCATATTTTAAGAAGATGAAATGTCATTTGACAGTGGAAAGCTTACCTCCAAATTACTGCCAAAATAGATCACATGCCAAGAGAATGAAAGGAGACTCAAGATTGAGTATATTGGATTGTCACCAGACTTATATTTTGCAAAGCTAAATTAACCTCAACAACAATCACAAATTATCAAAATTCTTTTTAAATATGGTATCAACAATTTGTCTGACTTTAATCAAGGGTTACAAATATACTGCTAATGATTTGTGAAAGAAAAATATAACTGTAAATACAATTTCAAAAAGGAATACTAATTTTTACTAATGAATAATGCAAACCACAAATGAAATGTTTTTGACTCAAAAATTAAGTATAATTAGTGCTTATTACTTTTATCTCAGCTGTACACCTTCCAACACGAATGACCACTGAAAATGTCACTGGAAGGCAAGTGTTATGGTTTGGTTTTTAAAATGTGTGTTTTCAAAGTGTGGTTTCCAACCTGCATCTTTTTGGAGGTGGTGGGACCTTAGATAAGTGAAAACTGTTGAAAGTGAGGTCTCTGGCAGCAGGGCTTTGAAGTAGACATTGAAATCCAACTCACTTGTCTTTTTACTGCATTTGTTTCCTGGCTGGCATAAGGTGAGCAACCTCTTCCACCTCAGGTGCCCAAAACACCTCACCATAGCCTAAAGGCAGTGAAACTAGCTGACTGGGGACTGCAACTTTTAAAGCTGTAAGTCAAATAAATCTTCTGTAAATTCATCATCTCATATATTTTGTCACACTAATGAAAAGTTAACTTATACGGCAAGAGTCAGAAAGCACCTCTACATAACCACCTGAAACTACACTGCAGCAGTTAATCCATCAACTGCTGCAATATTCAGGGCACTTTTATAATTTGGGGCATAAGATAACAGAGGCAACAAAAAATATGTATGTTTCAGGAGTTTATTCATTATGATCACAAAATGTTTATTTACCATAACAATAGCACTGTCGTACATGTGTTCAAAAGTGGGTACCCAACCAAATCTTTTCAGCAATCAGCAAAAAGTTTAATGTGTGAAATGTTAAATGAAAATATGAGACTGATTGATCCACATAAATTCTTGCTTTAAAATTCATCTAATATTACTTAAAATTTTTTATAAGTTCCTTTCTTTTACGAGAATGTAATTACCACAAAGGTAAGTAAAAATTCAAAATTCTCAAGATGACCCTACAACACCAAAAATAAATTTAAAATGAAGGGTTATTTCTACTCTGCCAAAAAATTGTCTTACAATTTTTATGTTGACTTGTTCAAATGTCTTGTAGACTTTATGTCTACCAGACTTCTTACTGAGTAAGCTTGTTTTATTTCGGAGAGTGGGTGAGAATCAGCATCTAACCGAGAAAATTTAAATGCGCAAACCACTGAGTTAGGTGATAATGACATGAGAATAGATAGTTGGGGTGCTGTTCAAAAATTAGAAGGAAATAAAAAGGTTTAAAAAGATCAAAAAAGGCTTAATATAATAAAGGACCTTAACAGAGGCGTGTGCAAGAAAGCAAATAATTTTGGTGGTACAGAATAACTTCTGGTACATTTCAGTATTATTTAATGTATGTGTGGACCTTGGGAATACAACAGAAGTATTTTCACATATAAGAAGAAGAATCTTAAATAATTCCTATGTAGGAAACAATGTCATTTGTTTCACAAGAGTGATGGTTTTGATTATACAATCTTCCTGTAATCTTTTCAATGGCTCTCTTAAAGACTGACATATGTCAGATCACTTTGTTATAACCATCCACCTGATAACTGAAATGTGAATTTTTAACTTAATTTATCCAACATTCCATAAGTCTTTGTTTCTATTGAATTTATTCTTACTATCACTGTTCATCTATGAATTGTCCTCATAAAGTGAACTAATTTGGAACAGATTGTGGCACTTTTGAACACTTACCTTTCTAAATGTTGAAAAATGTTCTTAGTTTATCCACTGGCAAAAATTTTTGAAGGTGTTATATACAGAAATTCCTTTAGCAACCATATTCTCAGGCATTCAGCATAGGATTAAAATCCTTGTGAGCATTTTTTGTAAATTTTAATGAGTTCAAGACATTAGAGATTAAAAAATTAAGGAAGTATTTATTATTTATACATTGATTTATATATTCATTGTTATGAAAATTTTATTTTAAGTTGAAATGTAATAGTAAACATTTGTTTCAAGGTAATGTTGGTCTGTCACTTATTCATTGATATATATATATATATATATATATATATATATATATTTTTTTTTTTTTTTTGAGACAGGCTCTCACTATGCAGTTCAACTGACCTTGAACTCACTGTGTAGCCTCAGCTGGGCACAAATTCATGACAACCCTCCTGCCTCAAATTCCAGAGCACTGGGATTATAGCTATGTGTCACTATGCCTGGCACTTACGGTTATTTTGCTTTATATCCTTGATCTGTTGTTTATAAGCCCAATAGGTAGTAAAATAAGGAAAAAAAAACACCAAACCACTTTAATAAGAGAAATAAATTGGGAGTGGCATCAGGATGAATGAGAGGAATAGGAAAATGTTTCCTTCCAAAAAGCAAATACAGAAAAACAAATTTATGAAACATACAGTAATAATCTGAAAAATTACAGTTATTTTTAAAAAGTTTCATGTACACTTGAATTATTTCATTTCTAAGGAAGTTTTCTGAGGATGTAATGGGTCAAATGTATGAATATATATGAAAAGGCTATGCAAAGTAAAATGTTTTCATTACTGAAATACTACCACAACCCAAATATTCAAATATAGTGTGTACTGTTTTAAAACTATGCTTTGTCCTGGACATGAGAGCATTTAGTGCATTAGTGGAGTTGTTGCCTAGCATGTGTGAAGTCCTGGTTTTGAACTTCATAAGAGGGTGAAAGCAGTATTTAGAAACTTTATCTTCATAACTTTGAAGAATATTTGTGACATACTTCTGAGGGGAAAAAAAAAGATTGGAAAACAGTACAGGTATTAAGTGCCCCATCTCATAAAGAGTACTTCATCTAAATATATACTGCATAGTGCATGCATGGAAAAAATATAAATAAAACACCTAAAATTGTTATCTCAGGTTCATACAATTCAAATGGTACCTCAGTACATGAACTCGATTCTTTCCATGATTCCAGTTAGAAATGAATTGGCTGAGAACTGAATCAAATTCAGTGGTTAGGTTTAATGTTGACTTTGTGAAATGTGATATGGTTCTCTTCCAGTTCAGGTTTCAACCAGAATCATGGAGAGAACTGAGCTCATGAACTGTACTGCCCTCTGGAATATGATTTGTCTGCTTTTTTTTTCTTTTTTGCCTGCATGAATATTCCATATTATTTTTTACGAGAAATATGTTAATTCTTTTAAAATAAATTGTTAAATCTGTCTTTTTACAGCATAGAAAATGTTAGTGGGAAATAACCATGTAATACTCAAATTGAGTTACAGATACAGAAAATTTAATGCATTAGTAAAATGTCTATTAAATATATACCAAGTCAGATTAATCCGAGCAGAATAAATAAAAGAGAACAGTATGGAGAACTTCTGCATTAAATAAAATTTCCATTTTTTTTTCAAGCTGAGAACATTGGGATCTCATATATTCTCTATGAGCTTATCTGTGAAATGTTTGGGTGGTTATTTCAATTTAAAATGTTGCACAAAGGATAAGAACTGCAAGTGCTGAACAGATTCTTACTGTCATTCTTCAGCAGACAGTAGCTACTTTTCAAAATGTACAATCATGATATTTTTCAATATAGCTGACATATTTTTAAAAGAGTGCCACCTACTTAGGTGAAAAATATTGATCTGTTGATGAAAGAAATTTCTTAAATGACCAAATTATGCAAAGTGATCTGATGAAACTCGCATCAAAATTCAAATGTTGTTATTCATACAAGTAGAAAAAAAATCCTAAAATTCCAAATGAACTATCAAAGACCATGAATAGCCAAAGAAACTTTGAATAAAAGGAAAAAAGCTGAATGTTTTCCATTTTGTAACTTTAAATTTTACAAAGCTATAGCATATATATATATATATATATATATATATATATATATTGTATATCTGATAAGGGGTTGATATACAGAATCTACAATTAAATTGAAAATTTTAATTGAAATTAAATAATTGAAAATTAATATTTAATTGTAATAATAATGATTACCTGAAAAGTTCAGATCAGAAAAGCAGTTTGTTTTAAAAATCAGTAAAAACCCTGAATAGATATCATCAAAAGGTGTACTAATTATCAACACAAAGAAAAAGCACAGAGCATCATTAACCATCAGGGAATTGCAAATAAAAACACAAAGAGCAATTACCTTGCAATGTTAGAACATTATCAAAAAGATTTTTTAAAAAATAAGTTTTTGAAGATAAATCTTTTACACTGTTGGAAAATAGATTAATACAGCCATTAGGTAGATCAGTAGACATCCCTCAAAGAAAGCAAAACTACTTTATCTTTTAGCAAACCCTATACTGAGTATGAAAATGAAATCAGCATGTTGAAGAGGTATCTGCTTCTATATTTATGTAGTATTATTCACAAAAATCAAGAAAAGGATGAACTCAAACTAAGTGCCCATAAATGGCAGAATGATTAAAGAAAACATGGTACAGCTAGCTAGCTAGCTATTTTATACATGCATGTTTCTGTATATTATGTACCCAAATATAATACATGTATATACATATAATGCATATATATCCAAACATATAATGAATATATCCATATATGCAACATATATGCAATGTATATGGATATATATTATATATTACACACATTTCATACTTATGAGTTATATTTATATGCATATATGTATATATTCTTTTCCATATATATCACATATACTTGTATTCTATCTATCTATCTATCTATCTATCTATCTATCTATCTATCTATATCCATCTATGTAATGTAATATAATTCAGATGAACCTAAAACAAAATGAAATCTTTTGTTTATTTTCCCTCTGGTATGTGGACTGAACCAATGGCCTTTTCACTGAGCTACATATCCAGCCCTTTTAGTTAATTTTTATTTTGAGATAGAATCTTGCTAAGTCTCTAAGTTGCCCAGGCTGGACTCAAACTTGTAATTCTCCTATCTCAGCCTGCTAGACTGCTCACATTACAAACATGCACCACTTAGACCAGTTAAATATGCTTTTTTGACATCATATATGAGTCTGGGGGCATTAAGGCACAGAAAAACAAATACTGCATGATTTCACTCACATATGAAATAATTTCTTTCATGGAAACTGAATGTGGAGTCATAGTACCAGAGGCTGGAGAGAATAGGGGAGAAAAACAGATGGTGAGTGGCAGTTCAGTGGGTATAATGTTGCAGTTAGCTAGGAAGAATAAATTCTGAAAGTAAGTTAAGCTTAAAGAAAGATTTTTTGAATGTTCTCACAACAAAGAAATAAGGGCTTGATATGCTCTTTACCTTGATTTGATTATCACATAATACATGAATGTATCAAAACATGGCATCATCCAAATAAATATATGTAATAATTATGTGCCAGTAAGATTCAAAAGAAGAAGGTATTGATCAAAGTAATTTCTTTAATCAACAGCAATACTCAGTGTTGCAGCCAGGATTTACAAGGGAAACAATTTAATACAGGACACATGATTTGTAGAATTATTATATAATAGTCACTAAAAGAATCAAATACAAAACAGTGTAGAAAATCTGTCCATATACTAAAGACCCCAAAAAATTGCTATGAGGGCCTGGACCTCATAGCAATGTCCTGTAAGGTTCCAGCTGCAGACCCAGAGCCCATGACAATGTCTCATGCAAGTCTGTTTCACTGATCTGCACTGGGAAGGCCCAAAGTTCAGTGGTAGAAGCTAGAAATTCTGTCCCAGTTGGATGAAGGATCTGTGCCAGCATCCTGGGAGATCTGCACTGGAGCCAGGAAGCAATACTTAAAGTAACGACCAGAGCCTCTCCCCTCCCCACAAAGTGAATTGCACCATTCTCAGCAACAAGGTCCCAAACTCCTCCACAGCTATGTATGTCACAGCTAATAAGAGGTTGAAAGAAGTGATATAATATAAAGGTTGAAAGAAGTGATATAAATCGCAGTGCGGGCCCTGCTAAAGAAGTTGTTGAATACCTAATCAGTTCTCCAGAGTTGTGAGACGAGTAGGAAACAAACATGTAGAGAGGGAAAGTTCTAAATAAATACCTCCGGACTCCGACCCCTCTAAGATTCCCAGGCTCAGGCTCCCCATGACCAGCACTAAGGTGAAGTTTTTCCCCACCATCCTCTGCAGTCCTTCAAGACTCTCCCATTCAATGTCTGCCTCTACATTGTTCCTGTGCCCCTTAGATGAGAAAAGCTGGACTGGGAGGATTTGGTTCCAAGTAATCAGGAAAATCCTATCATTGGGCCCTGATGCGAATCAACTGGAGTCATGTGCTCATTACTCTGCTGTAGTAAATCCAGGGGACTATGCCATCCACCTTTACTGCACTGGGGGTGGATAACAGTGAATGGTCCCAGAGGTGCTTCAGGAGTTGAACATTTTATTCTCTTACCCACACAGCATCCTGTAACTTGAAAGAGTGAGCATTTGTGATCAAATTCATGGGCAAGTGTTCTTTAACCCATTGGTGTAGGGTTGTTAAGACAGAGCCTCACGCTTGCCTCTGTGTCAAAATGAGGTTCCCAAGCTCGTTTAATCACCTCTTATGTCCTTAATAAGAGGAGAGGGTTGCTCATAGAGAATTTCAAAAGACAAGTACCTGAAGAGTTTCAGGGAAGGGCTGCTAATAGAGGGTAAGGAGCATAGGGAACTGAACGTTGGGGACTGAATGCTATTGGCATGAAGTATTACTGAAGTCCAAGCTGCAGACGTTCCTTGTAACTGTAATAACTGCCCCCTGGGTGTGTGAAGTGGAGGAGGGCAGCCGAGGGTAAAATAAAGTTTAAGGCTCCTGTTTATATCCTTTGATAGAAAATACAGGATTGCAGTTTCTCACGGTTGCTTCCTCCCTATGTTTGTACTCTTTTTCTTCAAACTCTGAGCAGAACTTCACTCCCTCCGCTGTGTTCCTTCATCTGGAACATGTTAGCTGGATAAGGTGGGGAAGAAGATTTGGTAAAGACAGTCTCTGGGCAAGAATAAATAAACTTTAAGGCACAAAACAGGAGTACTAGAATGGAAAGGACAATTGTAACCAGCTAATTCTTAAACCTGTCCTCCCACCGTGGCTGGAAACTGCCAAGAGGTGTTAGCAATTGGATCCTCCTGTTTAGCCTACATTACTGTAACTTTTATATCTTTGGTTATACTTTTCTGCTGAGTGTTTAATACCAAGTTAAAATGAGACCAGTATTAATCAAAATTAACCTTTTGTCCTTCAAATATCAAGATCAGTTAAGGCTTCCCAGAGGTTATTTGTGGGACCTTAATGTAGAGCCTCTCTGCTCTTCTGTCAGTGTTAGTCACCAGGATGTGTCACAGTGTTGCTCAATGATGTAGCTTCTTGTGGAAGTATGGAAAAAAATTCTCTCTTTAGTAACTCTCCTTTTCAGTACACTGTACCTCAGCCAATTCCTTTTCTTTGAGGTCTAATAATCTCCTTGCTCAGAAGGCTGGTTGACTTACCAAAATTGTAGGATCTTGTAGGATAGGGATCTCCCTTCTATCCTGGTTCCTTGTTGACCTTGGAGGGCCAGGACCAAAAAATACTGGCTGTCTTCTCAGTTCAGCTGCCTTTTTTAGATTTGTTTGCTAAAACTCAGTAGTTGAACACCTGGGAGATCAGTTAAACCAGCATTGCAGTGATAGTAGCAGATTTTTTTTTTATTTAAAGAAAAAAAAATGAAACAGAAAGAGGGTAGAAATAATACAAAATTTCAAAACAAAAACAAAAATCAGTAAGAAATCACTAGTTGATAATTACATATTTTCCTCTTAGAATTAGTTGTTCAAGTTACAAAAGTAAAGTATACAAAGCAGACATTTAAACAGTGAGACTGAAATCAGTTCTGTTCATCTAGCCAACAAAATTTAACAATATGGTTATCAATCCTACACACTTAAACATACATGCAGTTATATCCTTTAGAATACTTTCTTTTTCTCTCTTTTTTTTACAATAACTATAATCCATTCTTGTAAACTGTTTAGAAGTTCTACACATGTATAAGTCTCTACATGTATATCTAGCCTTTCTGTATTAGAGGGAAAAACACAACAAAACAAGTCAACAATACAAATTCCTAGAGAAACACAAAATGAAAAGGACATATAAAACCACAATACTAGGTGATCTGCTGTAGTTACTATGATGTCTCTTGTTATTTTCAATAAAATTGTTTATATCGCCAGACATAGTATAATTAAACTTAGCAGTACATAGCATATTAATAAAAACCAAGCATTAGAGACATTATAGGAATTCAAAGGCAGTTAGTAATCAAACCAGAATGGGTATCCTATTGAATCTTGTCATCTTCTGAGTAGTTGCCTCTATTCTTAGACTTGATACTCTCAAGCATACCAGATTCAAATAAAATCAGTCAAGACAAAACAGCAAAATAGACAATATTCTCTGCCTCATTTCTGCTATGCTATTTTTCTGTCATTGTTGTTTACTTTTCTCCTTCATTCCATTGTCTGCCCCTTTCATTGAGGCCTTTCTGCCATTGTTCCTGGAATCCTGGTGATTTTCTTATCTCTCTCTAGAATATTCTTCAGTATTCTTTGCAGGGTTGGATTGGTGGTCACAAACTCCCAGAGATCCTCTTTGTCATGGAAATATCTTGTCTCTCCATTAATTTTGAGAGACAGTTTTGCAGGGTACATGAATCTGGGTTGGAGGTTATTTTCTTTCAGGGCTTGGAATAATTCGCTCCAAGCTCCTCTTGATTTGATAGTTTGCATCAAGTAGTCCACTGTGATTTTGATGAGTTTTCCTTTATAAAAAATCTGTTTCTTTTCTCTGATTGCTTTTAATATTTTGTTCTTGTGATGGATTTCTGGGATCCTGATTATTATATGCTGGGTGTAGATTTGTTTTGGTTGTAGCTGGCTGGAGTTCTGTATGCCTCATATATCTGAACTTCACTTCTGTTTTCTATGCTTGAGAAGTTTTCCTTAATTATTTCTGTGAATAGCCTTTGTATTTCATATGTGTTTACACCTGCTTATTCACTCACATTTTTTATTCTTAGGTTATAAATCCTCTTATTGTCTTATAGCCTTTGTATCATTACTTCCTGGTTCCTTTTTATTTTTAAGAGATCCTTCCTTTCATGATCATACATTGCAAATCTAGCTTCAAGTTTTGAAAGTGATTTAGTTTCTGTCAAGAAAAGCTCCATTGCCAGCTTTCAATGGAGTTTTTAATTGCCTGATATTCTCTTTGGATCTGTTTCATTTATTCTAGATTTTGTCTATATTCTTCATCAAAGGCTTCTCTCCTTTCTATGGGTTCCTCCCTTCTTTCCTTTGTGTCTTTTTGAGGAGTACCAGCATTTCTTTTATTAATCTTCTTATATCTTGCTTCACCTGAGTTAGAATTTCAGATTTAAATTCGTCGATGAGGCCATGAAAGTATTTCTTTATTTCTGATGAGGCCATGTGTCTGATATTGCATGTTTGCTGCCCTCAATCTCTTCTGTATTTACCTCTCCTGGACCATTTTCCTTGGGTTGGTGGTTGGAGGCTTTTTGTTGTTTCTTTGTCTTGTCATGTTTCTGGTTTCTTTCACATAGTAGCAGATTTAATTTTATGAGCTTATCTAGATATCAAACACATTGAAATATATGGTATGACCATAGAACTATTATTTCTTACCAATCATGGTTTTCCTAGAAGTTAAATCCCTGACAAATATTAATTGATAACAGTTATATAGCTTTACTGTGACAACTTGAAATCCATGACAGCATAACACATTATCACAACAACCATGGCATCATTATAGTAAAACCATTAAGTTTTTATTAATATTTCCAAAACACATTTAAATTTTTATTTTAATATAAAATGACTTTTGGGGCCTGGGATATAGCTTAGCTACACAGTACCTGCCTGGCAAGGGTGAGACCCTGAGTTCAATTCCTGCTACCCTCCAAAAAGAATTTTTAGTCAGATATCTTTTTCTAATTACAGTGTATCAAAAGACATATTTTAACTAATATGTTATCTTTTAACCACTTTTTGTTAACAGAGTGATTTTAAATACTGTGCTTGCTTACTTTATAGATATACTTTACAAGTTATTAAGATTATTAGTACCTAATCTCTACTCATTTTAATGTCACTATTGCAACAATATAAGGTATAGGTACATCAAACTATCATAACTTGATTACATAGCAATCAGACAAACATAAACCTGAGAAAGTCTTTCATCATAAACAACTGTAGTTTGTGGGTCACCAGTATGATGTGTTTCTCTTGTCTTATACCTTAAAAAGACCTATAAACTTGGGAAAAGCATAAAGTTATTTAATATATCATGAGGTTAGCAATAACTGATATCTCATCTATTTAGAAATCTTTACATGTGTTTAGTTTTTACTCGTAAAGAAAAATTTAGTTTTTTTGAAACAGGTTTATATAAAATTCTTGTCAATTCTGAACTGACAAAAATTAAGGGCATATTTAAGTTCATAAATTTAGGAAACAGTGTAAATGATCACATTAACAATAGACTTATTACCCAGTACAAGTGAATCTCAATTGTACAACAATTGTTTTAGGCAGCTGCTCTTTGAGAAAGGAATTTTGGCCAGTGGTTCCCCTAAGTTCAAGAAGATCCCACTTAGTTACCTTGACAATTGCTTCTGATGATTTATGCTACAATGTTACATTAGAACAACACATCATATACAGATGTTGATACTGCTACATTGTAAAATGATACTACCCAACAAGTCTAGAGGGAACTACCACACTATAATCTAGTGTGATTTCCAGTATAAATAGTGATATCCATGGAGAAAGTAATCAGATCACATTAAACTTTTAGAAAAAAATCAACACATGTTCTGTTCTTTTTTAAATAGATATAAATTGTTGCCATGAAATCTTAACTACAATCTATCTCTACTTTCTAATAAATATCTAATAAATGACCATGTTAAGAAAAAAGAGAATTATTTGATCTACTCTTGTAAATACCAACAATGTTATGTTTAATTCAGATTAAAAAAAGAAAAAGAGAGTAAATTAAAAACATGGGAAAATACTCTCAGAAATGATTTTTATGCATTATTACTACAGCTAGACTAGATACATTGAAGGTATTGTGTAAAATGAAGCCCACCCTCAAGACCTTAAAGGAGCTGAGTACAGTTTCATCAAAGGGAATCTTTGAGAATATAATTCATTTTATAAGTGAGAAATCTTGTACTTAGAAAATGAATTTTGAAAGAGTGGAGGGTATATTAAGTAGAGAAATAGAAACATAACATCTAGGCTCCAAATTGTATCCAGATGAGAATACACACATGTTTAAGTTTTGTTGAGGTTAGATCACTTCTTCATTGAAGAGGTGAGATTATAATTTATTTTCTAATCCTCAGTCATAAATTTGTAGAAAAGACTTTGCATCTCATCAAAGACTCTATAATACATGACAAATTAATGAAAGACCTATGTAACAAAAATTTTATGTGACACAGAAACCTTCAGACCTGAAGACTCAAAGACACAAGAGAAATCTGTGTGCTACTTGGGTTTCAGTTTGACGAAGAGTAGACAGCTACGGGGAAGTGTGATTGGACAGAAAGGGTATGATCTAACTATTGTATGTGAGAGGAATTTTGGAACTTAGCAAGGTAGATTGGGTCATATTCTTTTTGGAAACTCTGTGTCCTTGACTTTTCTCCAGTAATAAGGAAAAGGATCTTCCACAATGATAATATACAGCCAGTTTTGAAGAAAAGTGACAAAGTCCTTTTATAGCCTCTTTTAGGAAAGAATCGGGATCAATATTTTAGAGACTTTCTTGCTTCTGTTATTTTCTCAAATGCCAAAGTATAATATTTTAGGATAGCATGCCCTGAACCCAATCAAGTTATTATCACTTCAATTGATGTTAATACATTCATATATGTATTAGTACATTAATGTATGTAATATTTTTGAAAGAAGACTGTGATACTAACTTCCAGTCTAATCTCCAAATTCTTTTGTGGTTGATAATTTTGAAATTAATGTCCATATAAGAACCTGGTCACTTATACTTTGCCAAATTTATTTTAAACACTGGCATAATTTTATTGGGAATCTTCTCACTGTACCTTCTACCATCCTCCTCCATAGAAAATAATTCAAAACACATAAATAGTAAATCCTCAGGGCTTTAGAAACAGAAATTTAGCAACACTCTTTGTTAACTTTTAAACATTTAATTCAAATGGCATCACATTGTCTGCAGTAACATCCATGAAAATAAAAAAAAAATAAATGTATGTGTTCATAAAGTTGTGTTGTTTATAAAAGTCTTGATCTTGAAGAAAGAGAATTTCAGAGCCAGCTCCAGTCATGTTCAGGGTCAAATTAATAAATTCCATGGACAAGTTCTTATACTTAAATTATTGCTCTGTGCCTTATTCTTCTGACACCCCCATCTATTCTGAAACATTTTGTTCAAATAAAAAAGACCATGTTTAGCTTTCTAATAGAAACACAGCAGAATCATTGGCACTTCAATCAACCTTTATTATGCTGAAATCACAGTAGGATATCCCTTTTACCCAAAATATACTGACACCAAAGTAGAATTGATTTCAATCTAAAAATAAAAGGCAAAATACATCAATATGTGTATCTGTGTAACAATCTAAGGTAATTTCTTGATAACTGTATAGTAGAGCCCAATATAAAATAAAGCTGTATTTTACCATTTAAATTTCTTGAAATAATAAAGAGGCTTATTCTAGTTAATTTATAGAAAAGCTTACTAATTCATAGCCTAGAAGTGTATGCAATTAGGAGAATATCTAAAATGTGTAAAGTATTTTGCTTTCTCTCACACAGAGCAAAATAAAACATAAAAATAAATAAATAGAAATGTGAATTCCAAAGAGCATGGACAACCCCACCTCCATGGTTTTGCTGGTGCAGTACACAAAGATTCTTTCTTATGGCTCACACACAAGGCTGTGCTTACACCTTGTTGCTTTCCCTAGCAGACAATCTACCTTTCTGGCGTTTCTCACTTCTTGGGGTCTCCAGTGGGCCTTTGACTTTGCTCTCACAGCTTTATGTACTCCTCTTTCAGGGCACACTGCCTGGTCTCACACATATTCCTCTGAAATCCAAGTGGAAGCCTCTGTGACCACAGAACTCTTGTACTCTATGTGCTTAATAAACCAGCAGCATGTGGATAATATCAAGGTCTGCTCCTCAACCCTCAGAAGCCAGGAAGCAGAGAGGAAAGTAAAACACCAAGAATAAGAACACACCCTTCCAGATTCTGCCTCCAGTGATTCACTCTCCCAGCCAGACCCTGTATTTAACTGGACATGAGTCATCAGTGGGTGAATCTACTGATGTGTATAATATTTCCAAGACCCAGTCACCTTTGAGAACCTCCACCTCTAAACACATACATTCTTTGGGGACTATTTTAGATCTTAATCATAACACATAATTTGTGATAGGAATGTATCTTATGTTTTGCTTCTTTTGTGTGTGCCTTTTCAATCTTAAATTATAAAATGTACTATTCATTCTAAAAGAGAAAATGCAATTCAGGCCATTCAGATTTCTATATTTGGGTTTCCTTAATCTAAACATATTAAATACTACATCAAAATAAATCTTTGAAAGAGACATCAACCAATCATGATTCATTATAAAAGTCTTCTGATTAATTATATATTAATTCTAAGAAACTGAAATTTGAAGCCATCTAAGGTCAAATATATATTTAAACTATATTCTTATTAAACAAATGCAAAATAACTTGATAGCATGTGATATTTTGTTCCATGTGAGGCTATAATTTTTAATCTACTTACATGAAAAGACTCTTAATTACTTTATCCTTTGCTTCAGGAGAATATAATTTAGATATCAGAATATTTTCCAATCAATACAACTTTCATCACACAGAGTGACTGTCACTACACAGGGCTTGAAGAGGCCTTTCCAGTAAGAGATGGGGATCTCAACTCACTCCATGGAATAAGTCCTTGATTCCTCATTGAAAAATATTTCAGTATGACACATAATCAGAATTATATGGTGGAATTAGCGAGTCAAAGAATATAGGGAAGCTACTCTAGCTTTAGCTAAATGGAGCAAATTGCTAAAGACAATTGGACCTGCGTGTTAGTAAAATAACAAAACTAGCCTTTGTGACTTAGCTGAGATAGGGTAGGATCTTGTTGATCATTATCTCAGTTATGATTTTCAAGAAGATTGTGGGAGGAGACCTTAATTTTTGAAAGGGCAACTCAGTCTCCTTGGGATGATTATTTTTGCTTGGAAAGTCTCAATCTTATGGAAGTTTGCTGGAATCCAAGGAGGTCATAAGCTTAGGGCAATGATGAAACCAACTAGTAGTAGTCATTCTCTCATCTCTGAGACACAACAACTATTATGCACAATTTAAAGAAGGAGAAGTTTATTTTGGTGTAAATTTATAGTCCAGGGTTGACCAGCTCTGGGACAGATATTGTATGATGGAAGTATCTAGGTGGAGAACAGATGTTCACATCACGCTGACTAGGAAGCAAAAGGTCAAGGGAGAAGCTAGAGAAGGAAATATATAATTCCAGTTTATATTTCCAGAACCCACCTCTTCCAACCAAGCACCACCTCTCAAAGGCACATTCAACCACTGAACTCACTAGTGGATAAATCCACAGATTAGAACAATGTTTCCGTGACACATTTACTGCACTTTTCAGGCACCTCACCTTTGAGTGCATGATGCTTTGAGGAGAAATTGCAGATCTGATTAATGGCAATCTCCTTTCTTGGTGCCCTCAACCATAAGAAGGATGATATTTGTTGTATAAACTGTGGTTAATCAATTTTATATTGCCAACATGGAGAAAGATACACTCTAAATGATTAGCATGCCTAAATGAAGGGCTGAGAGAGGATCTGTCCTAAAGTTTTAAAACCATAAAGACAGCAGATATGAAATAAATCTCAAGATTTATTCTGCTTTTAGTTATAGCTAAATCTGTATGCCTAAATGAAGAATCACTGTTCATTAGCAAAAATTACTTTTAAGTCCCTGACTGCCTAAGAAAAACATGCAAATCATGCTTTTAATAAGTAATAGGTTAAGGGCACAAGAATTTGTTTGCCATCTGTCCCTGTGGTGGTCTCTGTCTGTGTCATAACATTGTTACAGGATCCACGTCCATCTGCTCATTCTGGAAAACCAATAACTGGAAGAAGAGAGTTAGTGGCAAGAAAATTAGATTTAGCAAAGGGCCCCCTGAGGAGAAGAGTCAGGCTGTCAAGCTCCTAGAAAAAGACCAATTTAAGGGCTTTGGATTAGCAAAAATGATTTTAGAGAAAAGCCAAGAATGTGCAGAAGGACACTGGGCAGAAAGGTGTATTAGACAGCTTTTCATCACTGGCACAATATACCTAACACCTGTATTTTAAAGGCACAGATATTCATTTTGACTCACAGGTTTCAGAGGATTCATTCCATGATTCGTTGGATCCAAAGCAGAAAAGTCATGGAAAAAGGGCAGGAAGGAAGGTTACTCACCCTTTGATTGCCAACCATGGGAGAGGGCGAAAGGGAGGAAGAAAGAGGAATGGAGGAAGGAAGGAGGAGAAAGGGAGAGAAGTGAGGAGGAGGGGACGGAGAAGTAGGAAAAGCAGCTGTGATCAATACACACCCTTCCAGTTCCCATCTCTAGGGACCCAGCTCCACCCAGGCCCATCTCTTAACCAGTTCTAGCAATGCGATTCATTGATAATGAGTTTCTCCTTTGATAAATAAATATCTCCATGATCTAATCATCTTTCCTATACATGAATCTTTTGGGTACATCTTAGTTCTAAACCCCAACAGAAAGCTACACACTGTCTTCCTAATTCAGGGTGTGTGTCTCCTCTGTTTTTCTGGCTTGGCATATCAAAGTCAACTTGGACCTATGTCTCATATTTTCTGTAGACAAACATTTTTTAACATTAAGGATGAACTACATACATGAGATAAAAGTTGTAGTTATTTTTAATATTTTCTAAAATACGTCAAAAACATTAGGTAATTCACTCATTTACTAACTTAATACATTCCCTCCAATTTGAACTACTGATGATCCATGCATGACTATCATCATTGAGCACAATTAAATTTAATCCCTTTTTTTTTTTTTGGTACCAGGTATTGAACTGACAACCTTGCACTTGCCAGACAGGCACTTGTGCCACTGAGCTAAATCCCCAACCCACTTTTTTTGGTCTTTATACTAACAAAATTACTTTAAAAATTGCTTAATGGGAAAGACAAATCACTTGGCAGCAGGACATAAAAATTACTGCTCCATCGTGAATGTGTTAAAACTTTACCTTTTGATTGGCTCTTTGCATTGTAGTTTCCATAGCACAACAGAATTTGGGAATGTGTAGTTTTTCATTGACAGTTTGAACTGAACCACTGGGTTCTATTTATAAAGCTTAAAATATTTGCTGACAGGAAGCTTTGTTTCTCAATAATTATTCAACTCTAGTACTTTCTGAGTCACATGATCAAAATCTCTTAGTTAAGTACTTATTGAGAAGATCAAAATCTCTTAATTAAGTACTTATTGAGAAAATCAAAATCTCTTAGTTAAGTATTTATTGAGAAACTGCATACTATACAACATTGCATAGGTTCTTAATGTAAAGTGAAAAGAAGTCTATTCCTTAAAAAATCTGAAGGCAGAAACACGAGAGAGCAGTAAAATTTAAATATCTAACTATATTACTTAAAATAATCAGAAAGCAAGTAATAACTGAAAAAGAGGTGATGGGTGTTGGTATTTGGGCAAATATTTTTGGTGTGTGTCCTACAAGAGAGATTCTAGACCAGATTAACTTCTAATCAGTACACTTAGTAAGCAGATTCTTTTAGTAATGGACAGTTAAAACAAAAAAAAATCCTTCTCATTTGTAGCTTGCATTTGCTTCCCATTGCAGAAAACTCAGTTTAATGGACAGTTAAAACAAAAAAAAAATCCTTCTCATTTGTAGCTTGCATTTGCTTCCCATTGCAGAAAACTCATCAACTTATAGCTTCCATGTTTGACCTGGGAATTATCTCCTACCACAAGGAGAAATCTCCAAATAGAAAATATGTTCTAAGCATCCTTGTCTGAGTTACTTTGTTCTGGTTGCTGAAACAAAATACTTGACACCCAAAATGAAGGAAGAAAGGGTTTTGTTTAGCTAATGGTTTTTGTAAGTTTCAGTCTATATTCAGCTTTTTCCCAGGCAGGGTGGCATGGCTAAGGGGCAACTGTTCATGGTGGCCACAAGTGACAAGACCAAAAAGGGCAAAGAGGGAGACAAAGGAGCAAGCATACCTCCTTCCCACCCATATATTGTATGCACCTTGGCACTCACACCGCCAATCCCAGCGCTAGAGAATTAATCACAAATGCTAGACTCAGCCACCTTTGAAAGCCACCACCTCACTCCAGACCACATGAGGCTTTTGTAGGCACCTTTAAACACAAACCATATCAGTCCTTCAATTGAAAAGACATCCATGAGTAGAAATGTTTGAGAAAACAGAGAAGAATTATAACCCCCTACTAAAATTTGTCGAAGGATCAAATTTTAAAAAGGATAAAGTCATGACTCACACAAATGTAGACTTAACAAATCACAAAAGTTTTATCTAAGTCATCAGTTAATGTGGGAACCAATTCAAAAGAGAGTTGTGAGAATCATACCTATAAAGACATAGTTCTTAAGTTAATATACATGCAAAATGGGTCTGTCCACAGTGGAATAACCACTTGCTTTATATACTGACACATGTAGATGAATTAAACAAGACATTGATTTTTTTCTATGTTGGAGTCTTTCAAATTTTTTTTACTGGAAAGATAAAAATATTAAGGAACAAAAGAGTATTAAATTAGTTTTCAACAGGACAAGGTTAAGTAATGGGAATTCTCTTATCAAAATTTTGATCTCTCCTTTATAATTATGCATTCTTTCCCAAAAATGCATTTTAAAAAATTTTGCTTTAGATAGTTTAGTGGTTTATGGAAATAACAGACATTGAGAGAAATACATGTTTAAAAATGTATTTAGAATTCTGTGATTAGCTAGAAGCTCTATTCTCATACAATCTGAAATTGTCCAAGTTGGCACAATCTTATCACATGATACCTGGAAAGAATAGGATTTTCTCCAGCAGAAGGTAAGACAGATTCAACCAAAGAAGCTAGAAACATTCACTTCTGCTAGATTTGAGCAAACAATTAAAAAAAATTAACTCCTGAACTGCTGATACAGAATGGTGGCTTCCTAGAGCTCAGAGTGGCTGTGAATGAGTTTGTAGCCCACATAAAAGCAGAAACTGCACTTCTACAAACACAGAGAAATGAATTCTTCCCATAATCAGTAGGCTTGAAGAAGACCCAAACTTCACATAAGGAATAAAGCCTCAGTTGGTGGGGATTTGAGATTGTAAGTGATGAACAGGGGAAGCATTCTGATTAGTTCACCATTTCCTGACCAATAAATTGTGACAATTAGCAACAGAAAACATATATACTGTGCCCACATTCATTCTAAATGTCTTTTATTACTTTTGTCTTCTGTTAATTTTTAGATTGCAGTACTCATCATGATTAAGTGTGATGAGCCATCCAGCCGGATGTGGTGCAAAAGTAGGTAAAACTCTTATCTGGCTCATTAATCTAAACACTTCCATTTTATATGTCCAGCAGGATCAGAGTCCAGCATGAAAGCTGGCTCATGTAAATCTTTTAGCTTGTCTCAGTGCCGAAGTCCCAGGGTGGTAGAGCTTTGTTCATTTTGAAACAGGAAACCAAGGAACACTTCTGTGAATTTGAGTGATAGGGATACTTACAGGAAGCATTAAAGTATTTAGTGTTCACAAATGGCAGGTTCATGTTACTTGACACTAAATTTCTATTGGCTTTCTACTGCTATAACCAGGCTGAGTAATTGAGTTCCAGAACATCTGTCAAAGAGGAGGATATTTAGACATTATTCAATGATTAAGAAAAATGGTGAATATAGATGGAATGGTCAGCTACAATAGGAAATGTGGCTAAGACCATACAATAAGCAGCTAAAGTTTATGAAACAGCTAATTTAAAGCTAATTGCAAAGAATATTTCAGTTCAATTTGAAGTTGGTTCATAGAAAGATAAAACATTAGATAAATCACAGTACATCATCAAGGATAAAGTAACTGGTATAATTCCTAATCTTTAAATCTCAGGATTTTAATTCTTCCTGGATTGAACCATAGTGCCCACTCCACAGAGGAAAGAATAGTGCCATTCCATGGAACTATATATGAATTCAGGTTTTTCCACCTGCTTGAAAAAGATTAAGAAAACTAGTGGCCATTAGCCAAATTAGGATTAAGTCTGTGTGGAAACGATTATATTTCTTTCCTTTACTTTCGGGTGGAAAAAATGTACCTTACATGTTAATTATTACTTGCCCTAACCACTCTTACATTTCTCATCATCTTTCCTTTTTTGGATGGCTGCATCTTCCTTTAGTTATCAAGAAACCTCATCCTTTTTAACAAAACCAGTTGCTGAGGCTTATCTACTTGCTGTCTCCAAGAGTTTATTGTTCAATGTCAGTTGTACATACTTCCTTCCTCTCCTGGACAAGCAATATTACTTGGCTGTCACTATATAGTATTTATAATGGCCCTCTAATAGAAGCAATGGCCTGAGAAGCCCAGGAAAGTGTATCTTCTCGAGATTCACAGAAGCAAGATACCCTTAAATTGCACCAGTGTTTTCTCAACTGCATCTCAGTAATGGTTGTGGAAACAGTCATTATAGGATTTCTTTACTCTGAAGGAAAGTAAATGTTTCTGCATCATAAATTCTTTGACTTTCTCTCCTAGATCTCACAAAGGAGAATTTCTCCTTTGTCTGTCGTCATCTCCCGTGGAATACAATTTGCCACATTGCGAAGTAGGGTGACTCCATGAGGGGCGATACTCTCACATGCTGTTCTGTGAATGGTCTCTCTGCTGTCTGCCAGCTGTGTGTCAGGAGAAGTCACACCAAGCACTATGGAAAATTTTGCTTCAAGTCATTTTTAGAGGATCTGTTTCAGGTTATGTTTAGGAATACTGTGATCATACTTTAAATCAGAGAAAATCACTATGAAGTTTTTGGGGGTACACTGCTAGCTCCATGTGAAACTAAGAGTTGCAAGAATTCCACAAATCAAGGGTAGATTTGGAAAAAAAATCTTTGCTAGGGTCACTGGAATCTATCACAGTTATCATAGCATTTTAATAAGATTTTGTCATAAAATTCTAGGAATGTCCTTATTTATTCTCATAACTCAGGTGAGACATCCAGGCATTTATCCTTAGTACCTGTTCCTATCTAATTTCAAACACATTATGTATATAGATTCACTACTTATTTAACATATTCTGTGATAAAGGCATAATTCCAGTTCCAGAAACACTAAACCTGTTTGGACTAGAAAAGGATCTCAGTGTTTTACATTACTTCAAAGGCGGGTGGTAATTATAAAGCCAAAATTCATTAGCAGACCATATGTCAGTGAACTTTACAAACACTATCACAAGCTTCATGGCATGGCATGTAGAATTTGTTCCATACATATTCTCAAAAGGTTAAATTGCAAAATATAAGATTGGAAAGTATGATTAAAAAGAAGCATCAGTCAAGTCGTGCATTCCATTTAGATAGCAGCTCTCCTGAAGGTTTCTGTGGAGAGTGGGGTAGCGTTTTTTATACTCAGAGCTATCTTTAAGAAACCTTCTGCAGATCTTAAGTGACACCTTTGGTCACAGGTAGTATCTAATGAAAACACAAAAAGAAAAAGCTATGAGAAGGGTAATGTGAGGCAATGCAGAGATGGCGGTGAAATCAGGGTGCAGAGATGAGCCATGAAAAAATACTTGACAGAAAGAAAGCTTCTGGGGCAGCACAAGAAGATCTCAGTAGTAGAAAAGACATACAGACTCCAAAATATTTCTCCTTACCTGAATGAAGGCTGGGGAAAGCATCACTAGTTATCTGTATCTGGAAAGAATAAACAAATCAAATTAAGGATAGAAAATGAATAGATTGGGAAGAAGAAAAACAGGCACAAAAAGAAAATATGATCTTATTTGTCCATTTTATTTTGTAATGGCTACAGAAAATGAGATTTCCAAAGAGAAGAAAGCAAAAAGAAAACAAAAACAAACAAACAAACAAACAAAAAATGACAACCACTCCAAAGAGGAGAAGAGCTGAAAGACTCAAACATTAGCGGTAGAATTTTGCAGAAAGAAAAGTTATACTGTGTGAAGAATATTTGATAAATGTTAATAAATCCAAATTTGCTGCTAAAATATTTTAGTTGTCCATAGGGCTAATGAAAGAGTCAGGTTGCAGAGCATCAAATATAAAATTGAACATTTTAACTTTGAAAACTCGTTCAGTATTGATGAGATTCAACTTAGTAGTACTAGTAATAAGTTAGTGGACACAGAAGAGAGTGTGGCTAATAGAAGGCAAATTGGGATAAATTAACAGTTATGGTTTAACATGCTTTGAGACTTGCCCTAGACAACAGAAAGATTTGACAAAATAAACATAATTTAGTTATTTTACAGATAGCTTTGCACTGTGTGAAGGGAGGGTCACCACAAATTGTGACCAAATAGTGCTGCTCAATTTTAGGCCTAGATCACAGGACAATGTCTTACCATGTTGTGTAAATTATTGGTAGGCACATAAATCATTATGAAAATTAGTGTGGAGAAATCCTTAAAATAGAAATCCAGAGCTTCCACTTGACTATGCTTCTTCACCTTCTAGTTATGTTTCCAGAAGAGTTAATGACATCCTATTACAGTGATACATGCATACCAGTTTTATAGTGCCATAATTCACAATAGCTAAATCTTTGAAGTGACCCATATATCCATCAACACCCGAATGGGTAAAGAAAATGTGGTTATTTATACACAATGGAGTACTAGTCTGCCATACAAAAGATACATTTGGTGCTTTCTTCGGTAGCACATATACAAAAGATAAATTTGCCTCAGTTGTAGGGAAATGGACATACCTTAAGAGCATGGTATTAAGTGAAATAAATCAGACATATATAAGCTTAAATATCAAATGATTTTTCTTATATGAAAAACTCAGCATGTAAGTAAAGAGAAAAATGAAAGATAGGAAGTTGGGAGATAGATCTTTCTCAAGTGGGAAAGGGATCAAGAGATGGAGGAGGAAGAAGAAAAGGTGCTAAAAAAAGAAATGAAGATGTGTGATATGCGTGTACCAACTCCATACCAGGAATGCAAACATTATATGCTTCGAACATGTACTGATCAAAAAAAAATAGTTGCTTCAGCAGCTTTTTGGGATTTGGGATTTGAGACTTTTGTTTAGGGATGCTGAACAAAAATTAGCTTCTATGCCACCACTTGTAATTACATTACTTTCAAACACAAATTTGATTTCAAAGTTTTTCATTTTTTTCTGTTGCACATTATCATGACATCGTACTGGCAAATTTCTGAAGTGTTGCTGAATAACCAGATTCATAAATAAGAATCTTAATAAAAAAGAAAGAATATATGATACAAAAATGGATTATATATTCAAAAAAGTAGTTACTAAGTAAAATTTTTAACTTATTGTGTTAAGATGACAGAATTAAGTAAAGTGATTTGTAAATGTTCAGTTTGCTCATGCACTCACACACACATATTACTGTATATGCTAATATTATTACAAATGAGAGCAGGCAAGGGCTGGAGATATAGCTCAGTGTTGTAATATATGCTCCAACAAGCACAAGGTCATGAGTTCGATTCCCAATACCAAAAAAAAAAAAAAAGAAGAAGAAGAAAAGAACCAGAATGCAAACAAGAAAAGGCAAACTAAATTCCTTTAGAATTAAAATCTGGGACTGTCAAAAGGAGTCAAAAGCCAAGATTCTTAATACTAATTTAACATATTTTTCAGTTCTTTCACTAAAACTGAAAATGAGTATTACCATTGGGATTAAAAGGATATAGCTATTACTTCTCTGAAATATTTCCTAATAAACCTGAACAGATAATATGTACCCAGTGTCATTGGCTCAAGAAAAAAACAAACAAAATTCTTCAACTCATATTGTCTGCAGGGAAGTCTTTCAGGGGTCTAAAAGACAAAGGAAATAGGTTTAAGAATAGAAGTGAAAAAGGAAGAAGATGGGCTTCATGTTGTGATGAGAAAAGATGAAAAGCACAATGTAAAGTAGCTGGAGACAAACAAGAGCTACAGCAAGGAAACAGCGGGAGGAAGACAGCTCTTGCAGTGCAAGTGAGATAGAGAAGGTTTATTTTTGATCACACAGTTTTGTGTGAAGTCTAAATAGGAGACAAAAAAGAGGGACTGGGAAGAAAGATATCAACACTCACACACACACAGAGGGGAAGCCAGAGGAAAACTAGATGGAAATGAACTACAGTTGGAAACCAAGTTTCTGCTACAGGATAGGACTTAAAATTTGGAAATCAGGTTACAGAAAACAGGCACCTTTGAAGAGTTGAAATGAAAAAGTCCCGATCTCCTACCCCTCAAAAGCTATACAGTGTTGTGCCATTACAAATCAGACAGTATTTGAAGGAGGATAGTGTAGCTCAACGACCATAACCACAAAGAAGGCATGAAAATGCAATTTAGGATTCTATGAGGAGAAAAAAAAAAAATAACCCATCAGTACCAGGAAAGTTCATATAAAACCTTGTTGTTAAAAAAATGATTCATTTTGGAGAGTTTCACAATGATTAACAAAGGAAAATATAACATAAAAAAGGGAAAATGGTACCGCACCACTATTTTTTCAATTAACTTGATTCATTTATTTATGTGTACCGAATACAATGTATGCTCATTACCTGCATAGTTGGCATATTTCCTCATGTTCATGCTAAAGTGAACATTTCTTAGGATGAGTAGTTTTTGCACAACATTATAAGACAAATAAATTAAGCAATTTAAAATATAAAGAAAAAATAGTATAGGGCTAAAATGCTCTGTGGAGAAAAGTGTTTGAAATGTATTCAACATGACAAATTAGTTATATGTTAAGAACTCATTTATTTGACATCAACTCAAAAGCCATGTATATTCACTGCTAAAACATTAGAAAACATTCTTCACATCAGCAGTACAAACTTCATTTGTGGTGTGGTGCTCCCAAAGCCATTGTGAATTGTAGGAGTTAATCTGTACATCCCTACATGCTAACTTTAGTACTTTGTTCACGTGGTCAGAATGCCCTCAGTGAATGACATCTCTAGGTCACTAGGTTTGGTAAGCTAAATGCTCCTGATGTGTCCCTAATGACCCTAGCTCAGTTTTCAGAAAAGGTCTTCACCAACAGCCATTTGATCTGTTGTAGAACCAATTTACTACATAACTAATCCATAATCTCTCTCTCTCTCTCTCTCTCTCTCTCTCTCTCTCTCTCTCTCTCTCTCTCTCTCTCTCGTTTTGAAACAGGGTCTTGCAAAGCTGCTCAGGCTGATCTTGAGCTTGCCATTCTTTTTCCTCAGCCTCCCAAGTAGCCAGGATTACAAGTGTCTTGCCATCATGTCTGGCTGCATAGTTAATTTGATCAAGTATTAATGCCACTAACATACCTAGCTACTAATTACAAAACTGAGAGCAATTTCTACTTTTCTACTTCTCCAAAGCCACTCAGTTTTCACTACCAATTGAGACACAGTATTTCAATTAAAGATAGACTTTGAATTCAATAGTAAAAATTTATGCTAAAAATTTAAAGCTATAAAGTAGCTCTCTTAAAATAATTTGAATTAAGCCTAAGGAATTTCATAATGAATAAATATTGTTTCATTTACTAGGAGATTTTACATGTACTTATTATGTATAAGTTGCCATAAGAATTTAAACTGAAATTTTTACTTGGCCTCCAAAACAAGGAAATTGGTCTTTGGGGACATCTTTATGTTTGTGTACATGATTAGGTGTGCACAGACTATTTCTTGGTACCACGGTAAATAATATTTATTAATTATTGTCATAAATTTTATTTATTAGGACTTGTGTTTAGGAGTTCAGTCAGTCATAAAAGAAGTAATACAAATATAAATTTATAGACATGTAATTCTATTACATAGTGAATTTCATAAAATATAATAGAAAGTACTACAAAATAACTATGTTGGTGAATATGACAATGCAGAGAAAAAGACCCATCTGTGTTTGGAAACTTGTATAATTGCATGTATCTAAAGATGCCAAATTTATAGTTGAAAATCTTCTACCAACAATATCAAAACTCTGACTCCATTTTATGTATCTTGAAAATTTAATAACTATTTAAATAAAAAGTTTCATATAAATTTTCCCATTAAAAAAGAAACTTGTCCCAAACATTACTGGTATCAAAACCAGTTTTTAAAAAAAAACTCCATAAAGAGAAGCATCTATCTCAACTCTTTATTGAACAAACAAGCAAAAACTCTCAAAAATACATCACAAATGTGATCTGATTGCATATTAATAAAGGCAAGCAAATCATGATTAAATGGTGTTAATCCTAGGGATGCAGGGGTGGGTTAACTTTATAAAATCAGTCAATATATTTTCTTATTCCCACAGATAAAGGAGTGAGAAATGACATGTTTTTCAGTGGGGACAGAAAAATCTTTCTTTATGTGTGTTTCATTTTGACCATTTTATGGTACATCCTGGAAGTCCAAGAAATGCTCATACATTACTACTACTACTTGATTAATGTATATATATCCATATAACTGTAGAAACTGACATATATTAATGAAATCTACATCTGGAAAGTGGAATCAGATTTGGAAGACTCAATAATGTTATTCCTTTTTCTTTGCATAGTTCTGTGAAGTTTGGACTGTTTAGCATCAAGTTCATTACCTATATAATGAGATTTAACATTAAGCTATCATTCTGACAGCCTGTTGTACGATATTCTAAATAGAACTGTGTATTAATGAAAGGGAATGAAGGAAATTTTTAAATAGATATCTTGGAATTGGTCAAAACTTGGTGCCAGTGGATTTTTTCCTGTTAGTATTGCTGGGACACTTGCCAATTAGAATTTGGGATAAATGATCAACACCCTCTTATCGTCCTGTGTAGAAAGCTGTGGTGGCGAATAATAGTACCTGTGTTTAATGAGGGTGAAGCTGGCATGTTAACCATATGCTTCATTTTTCAAAGAAAACTCTTGTTCTTTCTGATTTATAAACAGTTACATTTCATTTTTCTATGGTAAATGACTTTTTAATGTGCAAATGAAATCTTTTGCAAATAGTGTGATACTGTGAATAACTTGATTAAAGAAAAAAGCTTTTGAAAACCAAGGCATTTATAAGGTTGAAAAAGGCACTTGAGCAAACAGCTGTTTCACAAGAGGCCAACAATTCTTTTCAATAGTTTAGAGGCAAGGAATGAGGAGCAAGGAAAGAGAATGAACAAGTAGAGACAACTGTGAAATCTAAGCACTCCAGTTTTAATTGCTTTTATTATATTTATGTTTAGAGTTCTTCATAGAACTGTATTTATGGAAACCATTCCATAAAGATGAAACTGTTCATCTTATTTACTGAATCTACTTTTTAAAAATGTTATTGGCATAATTTAGATATACATATTAATCTTCATTGTAGAGAATTTATTCCTGCTATACCTGCTTATATCTTGATTCTATTTTGTTTTCCAATCCTCTCTTTTTCCCTCTACTCATCTTCCCCTCCTTATTTGCAAAGTTTTGTTTCCATTTTATGCTTCTTTTTTCCTTTCACTTTCCTTCCTTTTGTCATTCTCCCTTCCTGGTTCCTCTTTCTTTTTGAACAATTTCTTCATATTTCATAATATCTATTATACATTTTGGTCCTTATTTATTCTTTCAGTTTGTCATACCATGGAGACAATGCAGTATTTACACATATGTTTCCAGTTATGCAAAGTAAAACAAGGCTGAGATTCCCTCTCACTCAGAAAGAATGGCTATTATCAAGAAATCAACCAATAACAAATACTGCCAAGGATGTGGAGAAAAAGGAACTCTTCTCCACTGTTGGTGGGAGTGTAGGCTGGTGCAACCAATGTGGAAATCCATTTGGAGATTTCTCAAAAAACTAGGATTAGAGGGCCCATTAGACCCAGGTATTCCCCTTATTCCCAGAAGAATTTAAAACATAGCACAGTGATATAGGCACAACCATGTTTACAGCAGCACAATTTGTAATAGCTGAATCTTGGAAACAACTCAAATGCTCATCAACAAAGGAATGGATAAAAGATAGATGAAGTTTTATAAAATATATGATGGAGTATTCCTCAGCCATAAAGAAGGATAAATCTGAGACATTTCTAAGTAAATAGATGCATCCTGAAACCATGCTCTTCAGTAAAATACATTAAATCTGCTTTAAAAACAAGAAAATTAAATTAATTCTATCTCAATATACTGCCTTATTTGTAACTTATTCATTTCTCATAGAAATTATTGAAAGGGTTATTAATTTTACACATATATTCATTTAAACAATTACATTTGATTTTAAACTTCTAAGAATACTAGTTACTTTACAGTTCTTTTTATGTATTCTCAATAAAGATATATATTTATGTTAATAAAACATTCAAAAGATAAAAGCCAAAATTTGTTAAGTAAGAAAATTCTTTCTGGGCCTGGGATGTAGCTCAGTGGCATTAGTGCCTCCCTGGCAAGCATAAGGTCCTTAGTCCAATTCCCAGTAACAAAAACAAAAAACAAAAAAAAAAAAAAAAAAAAAAAAAAAAAAAAAAAAAAAAAAAAAAAAAAAAAAAAAGAAAAAGAAAAAAAAAAAGAAATTCATTCTCCATTCCTTCCAGATCCACTGAACCTTTCTTTCTTTCTTTATATATAATGATTTGTAATATTTTTATAAGTTCACCTGGAAATTTTAGGAGCACCTCTAATTTTAGGTTTAAAAAAAATATATAATATGCATAGAGATATTTAGGGATATTAATAGCATTTTATGAACTTAAAATGATTGTCTTCAATTTATATACTCTGTCTTTTTGTAATTATACATATTATTCATTATCTCTTAATATTTTTGCATGGTTAAAATAAAGAGATTTTCAAATATGATTTCATAAATCACTTGGTATATTAACAATGATATTTTTCTTTTCTTTTGGTTAATAATGTTTAGGGATAATAGTCACACAGAAAGTGAGTTACAGAATTACTGGTATGTATTTTGTTCAATGAGGATAGAAACCAGATTCTGTGGAAAGTATAATCTAATTAAGTTTTGCAATATACAGTTATATATGCGTGGTTCTCAGGAGAAATTGTATAACAAACAGAGCATAGATCTGTGACAACATGTTAGATACCTAGTCACTAGGGAATGATGTGTGTGTTCTTGTGTGAGTCTTTGAGAGGTGACCAATTGTGTAGGCGTGTTATGCCCTAACCTCTCAAAGTGTCTGTCAAAATTAGTTTTACACATATCTTGAAGTCTAATAGTTGAAGTCAACAGCTTTCTCATAGAATATGATTAGGTGTGACACATACTAGCACCCTGAGAGATGAAGAATTACACTCAAATTATCACACAAAACATATGTCTCTCTTGTAGCAAACTCTGTAAGTGTTTGGAGACATTTCAAAGCTACATAATATTTTCACCATGGATTTCTTTTTTATTAATTAATTTTATTGATACATTTTAAAAATACATCATGATCAAATTCATTATAGGGAGTTTGTACCTCTACATGCCATAACTTACTTCCTTTTTTTCCACATTCCTCTACCCTATCTTCTCCCTATTTACACAAGCTTTTTTCACTCATTTTTCCATTTTCTTTTTTTCTTTTTTTAATTTTCTCTTCTTTCCTTTCCTCTTCTCCCACCCTTAATTCCCCTTCCCATTTGAGTATGGTCTTCCAATTGATAATACCTAGTATACATTATAAATATTTATACTTATTTACACTTTCGTTTTGTCACACCAGGAAAACAATGACCATGGATTTCTGAAAGAGCTGGAGAGTTTATTCATATTTATAATTTAGTGATAATTTCAGTTGATCAAATAATATTTTTGAAACAGAGTTGGTTAAATCAGGGTCATTTGATAAACATAGATGATGAAAGACATAATGGCTAGTTTTAGTACTTTTCTATTAAAAACTACTATAGGAGCTAAACGTGTCAGTTATTCCAGTTATGCTGTGTCACAAACCACTTGTAAAATCAAAAGTTTAGAAGTTATCACTTAATATTGCTCATGCAAAACCAGTTTAGGAGAATTGTTCTGTTCTGTGTTCTCAGCTAAACTCACCATTCATCTGTTAGCAGTTGCATACTGCAAAGGCAGCTTTGCTGTCTTCCTGAGTCCCTGCCATGTTTATACATGCCTCAGGCTTGGCTAGATTTTGTCTGTTTTAAAATGATCTTTGATTAGAAACATGGGGATGACTATGAAGATAGAAAGTCTCAGCTCTTTCCCATAGGTCTCTTGCAGTCCTTTCCATATTACCAAGGTTTAGTTCTATGAGGGAATACTGCTTAGGATATGGGTTGGAATTTTTAGCCATTATAACTGTACTATCTTTTCCCCTTAAGTCAGTTTCTGTTCATCAGTGGTTTTCAATCTCATACTACTGGTTTTATGCAAGAGGCTTTGTTCTTGTTTTTCTAGTCTAGGAATGAAGAATTACGTTAGCATAGGTAGCTGGGAAAAGATTGTAGGAGAGATTGCAGGAATGCTTTTCAGAGAAATTTCTCCCCAATGGGAGTATAAACTATGGTACCTGTTTATCATATTTCAACAGGCAGGTTTCACTAGAGGTGATTTGGGAGGAAAGCAGACAGTGTAAACATGGAATTCACTGTCAAATAGAAAATGCATTACTCTGGAAAGAGTGAAGTGATTTGCTTCATCTTCCCAATCTTTTCTCTCATCTGATCATACATTTTTCTCTCTTCTTGTAGAAGAAGTACAGGTGATATTTCAATGTGTTCATTACTTTATCAGGAAGATACCCTAATTTTAAATATGTATCTTTCAGTTCATTTAAGTAAAAGTTCTCAAGATTTGTTTTATGGGCAATAATCTCTGTACCATTTAGAAAGTAAAATGAATGTTCCTGACAGCAAAATTATTTTAATGCCATTTTAAAATGAATTAGTTTTCTGCTTCCTGCTCCAGTCAGTCTCCACATCCTCAACTGATGATTCCTGACTTGGAAATTCACTAAGGTTTCCCTGAGAACTTTTCTTGAGCTTAGTGACTTGGGACATATATTTTTTGCTGATAGCTTCCCATTTACATTTAATTTGTTTTCAGTACTGCTGCAATCACTCAAAACTTCCCCTGGCAAAATGTTTTATATTGCAACACTATTGTAGTAGAAACAATTTCATAATTATTATAACACTATTTCTATATAATGACTTAAATTTGTGAGAGAAATGTTCTGGCCTCACAATTAATAAACATAATAATTGACTGTAATAAAATGATTTTAAAAAGAAAAGTTAAAATGTAAGAGAATTTTCTTACTAGTTCAATAGCAAATTATTCATTATTTTTTATGTTTAGATTTTTTGGCTATAGTATATTTAAGTGATGATTTGATTCTGAATATTAACTTTTCATTGATACATATTCTAATTGGTAACTTACTTATTGTCTTGGTTGCTTTTCTGTCATTGTTGAGACAAAATACCTGATGCTCAATATGAAGTAAGAAAAAATGTATTTATCTTACAGTTTTTGGAGGTTTCAGTCCATACTCAGCTGGCTCTAAGGTAGAGTGGCATGGCTAAGGGACAGCCATTCATGGTGGCTGCAAACTACAAGAGCAAAAGGGCAAAGGAGGAAAGACACACTTTCTTTCCTCCCTTATATTGTATGCCTGCTCCACTCCTGGGCATGTGAAGCACTCACATCACCAATATCAACACTAGACAATGAACCAATCACAAACACTAGATTCAGCCACCTCCATGATTGCATGAGGCTTGGGGAGCCACCTAGACACAAACCATAACACTTATTGCATTCCCATTTGTTAATGGCAAATGAGAACTATTATTATTTGTATCTTTCACTTGATAGTGAATAGGTTGTTTTTTGTGTTGTTTGTTTGTTTGTTTTAGGTACCAGAGGTTGAACTCATGACCTCGTGCTTGCCAGGCAATTGCTTCTGCCACTGAGCTATATCCCCAGCCCCAGAAAATAGGTTTTTATTCTGTCAAACATTTTAGGTAGAATTACAGAAAATGTAAAATATGGTCTTATTGTCTAAGATTTCCAAACATGATAACAAAATTATGTACCAATATTAGAACTAGATTTATCAGATCTAGGAAATAATGCAAATCTCTCACATCCAATGGATTTATTTATAAGAAAATATTGTCACAAGAAAGCAAAAGCTAACTTTATTTTGAAAAATGGAAATGTCTTTAAGATAACTGCAAATCTAGAGACAACTAACTATACAGAAAATGAAGTACTTAATTATTAGTTAATCAGATTCTGACAAAATTAAGTATTGTTGATACTTTCTCTGGAAATAGTTATTAAAATATATTATACTCTATATTTTTAGCACTTTACTTTATTAATATATGTGTGCAGTTCACACAGTTTGCAGTAATCTTGGGGAGTGCACATTTTCTTTATCTAATCATCTGTTGATAGATATACAGGTTGTTTCCAGATTTAACAATTATAATTGGTGTTGCTATAAACATTAATATGTATATAGTCTTAAATATAAGATCTTTGGAGACACATCTCCTTGAATATTTCATACCCATGTTGAAACTGTTATTCAAATTTTAAACTGTTTTGGTTAACTCATCCATGTTTTTTTTCTTTTTTTTTTGTGGAGTTTATTTGTTTGTTTGTTTTGGTTTGTTTTGGTTTGGGTTTTTTAAATCTATTTTCTGCAATTCTCCTTGGGCATATTGAATGAAATTGCTGTGAAGTTTCCTCTTTGAAGTTGTCTATTTTCTTTATCTCTTTTATGAACTTTTCATAGATTTCTGGACTTGATATTTGTTTTCTCCTCCCTTTTTTATTCCTTATTCTTCCTTGGGAGAGTTAGAGGGGTTTGTAGATTTTTTATTTCTTTGCTTTCCCTTGCTCCTATGTGTGTGTGTGTGTGTGTGTGTGTGTGTGTGTGTGTAATTTTTTGCTATATATGGTGAATACAATATTAATTCCTTAATTCAACTAAATGTACTCCAAAGGACTCAGAACCCACATCACACTTTTCTTATCTATCACTATTTCCCACACTTCAGACCTCTAACTTAGTGTGTAACGCTCCTCAGCCAACCACTTCCTGTTCTCCCCACCCCACTGCACCTGACTCCTTGCAGAATAACCACAAATAATAAACTGTTATGATGGTCATATAGAATAGGCAAAGGGAGGAAGGAATATTATATAGAAGTTAATATTGTGCTCACTTTGGCAGAGCGTATCCTAAAGAGTTAAAATTGAGAGTTTTCAGAGGACAGATATTTTGTGAGGACAAGGGTGAGATACGGGAGAAGGGGGCTTACTTTTTGACTGATGAAACTGTTTCTCAGAACTGCTGATAGAGAGGACAATAAGCTGGGTAATTATGAAAGAGCCAAAGGCTTAGGATGGGGAGGATCAAGAGAAGATAGGAGTGATGGTGAGGGAACCAAGTAGGAGGAATTTAAAACTTTAGAGGAGGAGTCTATGTGTTTGGAAGAAGAATAAAGAAGTATGTTAATAATACTGTCTCAGGGTTTGAAGTGAAGAAAGTAGATAGGTAGCTGAGACAAGGGGATGCACTCAGATGCCTATTAAATCAGAGCTAGAAAATCACAACTATATAAAAACAACAACCTAATAAACACAGGAAACCATAAAAGAATGTAATGCAACACCACAACACTGAATAAATCAAGAAACATACAAAAATTAAATCTATATGATGTCTTCCTTATGAGACTACAGATTAAATATTCCAATGAGAAAATGCATATGTGATTTCCAAGTAGTTCTTTGCCAGAAAATCTGAGTGTTTACACCCAAAAACTTCCTCTTATCTCTTCACAATACCAAAGTTTCCTCTTAGGTTGAAGGGATCCTTAGCATTCCTGGATTAGGAACTCTGGCTGGCCCCCTCTCTGAGTGTGATGGTAGATTCAGTAGACAAGTTTACTGGCAAGAAAGTCAGGATTATTCTTATGCAATCAAATCAGCCACAGCAGTAACAAGTTAGTCTACTACAGTGGTATATATCAGGACTAGTTGAGAAATAACATATCAAGGACTCTATTTCATGTGTCTCTTTAGCTTAGAGAAGAAAACCACGGTTACAGTGCGAGCATTGTAACAATCCAAGTCTTGTCCCACAGTTAATGTGCACTAATCCAATACCTATGTCTCCTGTACTGATGAAAAACGTCGTCCAACTGTAACTTTATAGAATCAGTTACCTCGAGTTCAAGGAGTTGGGGACTTGGTGATGTCAAAGGGGGAAGAGAAAAAAGAAAAGAAGTTTTATTTTGATTTATTTACTTTTAAGAGTTCTGCTTTATAGTGTGAAGTAGGAGAAAAAAGGAGAGAGATAAAAGACATTAATGATGGGAAGTATATACTGTATATTTAGCAGAGGATAATGGTACAATGTGTAAATAATTGATAATGAGAAATGGGGATGGAAATAGGTTCTATGATATAAAGATTAGAGAAAAAAGTTAAAGTGAGACAGACAAATGAAAAGGGGGAGAGGGAAGAAAACAAAAATTGAGAATGAATAAGACCCAGGAGAACAAAGTCAGGTGAAAAGACATGGATAAAAGAACTAGCTGTAAAGGATAAGGGAGAACTCCCCGACACTCCATAAACTATACTGGGGAAAAAGTAAGTGAAGAGAGGCACACATCTACAGACACACTCGTAACAGAAAAAGGTAAAAAATGAAATAAAAATGTGGGAAAATGTACAGAAGGAAAATAGCAAGAATAAAAATAAAATTTCAAATTAAAAAGTAACATTTTGGCAGTGAGAAGCCACCCAGGAACTGCTTTGGGACTCAGTTTTGAACAACCAGTCTTTCCTTACAAAGGCATCCCGCCAGCTCTTGCTCCACCACTGTGGCTGTGAGCGCTTCTACTGAGGTCGCTCATCAATTCTTGACTGTGGAAAGCTACTCAGGAAGCTTTCATTGCAACCTTTCATTGCAATTCATTTTCATTGCAACTTCCAAGGACAAATGATTCTTCCCATCCTGATAAAGTTCCCCTGTTCTTTGTGAGCAAAAAGATGCTAGTTTCACTTCGCCTACCAGCTTGTAACTAATAAGCTGGTGTCAGTAGCATGGCTTCACCTCTGCGATGTGTTCTCTTTTTTCTGCATCAGTTAATCCTGTTTTATCAGGTCTCTCATGGTTCTGCGGTAACCTCCACTTGCTTCATTTCTTCCCCACGCTATTTTTTTCCAGGCTATAGACCCTTTGTTCTGAAGAAGCCGAGTTGCTATACTCATTGTTTCACCATTTTGGGGTTCCTCTACTCCTTTAAAATCAGCTTTCAACAGGTACAAAATCACTTGTGAGATTCTTCCTCAAAATCCGTAACTAAACTGAGCAAGTAAACTGGTTTCTATCATCTTAGAACGTACCATTTGTTTATTCATTTTTTCAAGACACTGTCCCATAGACACCAAGCACATATTGCCGTGTAAAACAGCTAGGAATCTAAGATAATATGTAAAATGCTGGTGAGTTGTAGTGATCAAAAGTATTTATAGATTTTTTTTTTCTTTTAACTGAAAATTTTATATAGTTTGAAAAGCTGACCACTGCCCGTGATTTCTGTCAGCATGGCATCCATTTCATTTCCATGTTACTACTTTCTTTTTCAGAGATGACTTAAGTGCAGGTAGGGACTAACCATTTAATGTAATTATATACTATCCTTAGGGACATTAAGTGACTATGCTTCAAACTTGGCTTTAGTTCTATTATTATACTAATTGAATCTGTATCTAAACAATTCAGTCTTATTTCAAATTTGTTTTTCTCTCTGAGGCCCTCTTCTTCCCCCAAGGCACCAATGAAGGCTCTACAAACATTGTGCATTATACACAGACTAGCAATGACTATTACTAAACTCATTTTGGGTAGTGAAAGAATATAGGAAGAAAGTAAATTAACTATTAATATTTGATAAGCTAAATAGTCACAGAAATTCTAAGGAGACTAATACATGGGGAAAAAGCACACTATGTAACTTCTACACTGAAAGATTCAGAATACATTATGTGTGGATTTAAGGGAGAAAATTCAATGTAAAACAAAGCCATTTAGTAAAAACAAAAAATCCTTGTAATATACAACAAATAAAATAGGGAGCAAAACAAAACAATTAAGACAAATCTAACTGCATTTGTGACAATAAACAGAAAGGTATACTCCCTACCTCAAAGATAGAAATTAATGTAAAATTTTTAAAAAACTAGATATATTCATTTTACAAGAACATAACATAATAAAAATAAATACAATATGCCAGGAAAGTATAAACCAAAAAAACAAAACAAAATGAAACAAAAAACTAACATTAGTATACTGATATTATTGAAGCAGGAGGATCATTGCAAGTTCAAGATCAGCCTGGGATACAAAGTGAGCCCAAGGCTAACCTGAACTGTATAGAGAGAACTTGTCTAAAAAAAAAAAAAGAAAGAAAGAAAGAAAGAAAGAAAGAAAGAAAAGAAAAAGAAAGGTACTATATTAGAAAAACATAGTATAAATAGGTGCAGTTCACTAGAGACAGATTTTTGCCCATCAATAGAATATTTAATCAATGAAAAGGGAATAAAATTCTGTATTCATAAGCACACAGATGTTTTAAAATGTGTGATAAATTTAAACATACTATTAGGAAATTAATATATTTCATATCATTGTGGAAGATTTGTCTCACACTTACATTTACCAAATTTGTAGATAAATAAGTGAAACATGAATTAAAGAAGAGATCACATAAACCAATTAATTATAAGAATGTTCAAATAATACATAAACATTGTTGCTGGTGTGTATATTTTAAATTCTATGTAGTTTTCACAGAATGTGGCTATGCTCAGAAATATAAAATAGCTTACAACATCTTTCCAAAAAGGAATTCTACATAGTTTTAGACCATTAGGTAATCATTAAGATCATATTCTCTTTTTTCTTTTTTTTTCATGCTTATTTTATTTTATTAGTACATGTTTATGATTTATAGTCATCTTGGGAAGGGATTACATGTACATATCACAGCATGTTCCTTTTTTTTTATCTCCTTCTCTCTTTCTCTGATTCCCCAATCACCTTTTCCATACTTGTGAATACTATTTGTTTAACTGTTACAGCTGATAATATTTACATTGATTAGGGTTCTTAGGTTCCTGTATGTGGCATATATTTATTCCTCTCATTTCCCCTTCCATTCTCCCTCACCCCTCTCCTTGTTTCCTGGTACCGTTTCTCTGTTGTGTGAAAGCTGTCCCTTTGTCCCTTTCTATCATCTTTATTCATTTTCTTCTCTTGTGCTTTGCCTCACTCAACTGAGGGTTACCCTTATGGCATTCAAGCTTGTTGTGTTTGATTTATTTCATTCAACATTACGTTTCCCTGGTGTATCTATTGTCCTACTCTTCTCTTCGAGCATACGTGGTATTACATTTCCCAGCCCTTATTCCACGTAGTATATGTAGCCACTTATGCTATGTTTTTTCCCATGGAGTAGGAAAAGAACTGACGTAGCTTTCTTCAGAACAGGTACTATAATCACCTCTCACAATTAATTTTTATGCTTTTCTTGTGCCATGTTTGTGAGAATGAGTGTGGAGAAAAGGGATATTTGTCCAGATAGTATAGTCATGATTGGAGAAATGCATGGTATCTTGAATCACTGCTTACAAAATAACATTTTCCTAACCAAGAACATTCATGCAGGATATTATGCTGAAAGAAAAAGGAGTTTGTATTTTGTTAATACACCAAAATTTCAGAGTTTGTTTGTTTAAAAAAAATCTAGTGTTCTTTTATCTAACACAGAAACTGGTATCAACAGTAGCACATATATAGGATTTTAATAATTAAGCAAGAGATGATGTTGAGTTTCCCAGGACGACTGAAAAGACAGGTAACTATATGATATTTGGGGAGATATTTGGAGATATGTGACTTAAGATAATTTTGAAGACTGACCAACCATATACTTCTTAGTCTGATATGATAAATGAAGTGCTTGAAAAGAATCTTTGTAATGTCATATCTTACATTGTTATTTTGGTTAGGTAACTCAGATGTATATAGTATTAATTAAGAATTTTTAAAATGTGCACCTAAAATAAAAGAAAGTCAATTAATACAAAACATTATGGCAAAAAAAAATCCATTCATTCTGGACCTATAATAGTAAAAGACCAATGAAACTGTGACAGTCAAAGACCTATGAAGATTTACTTCTGTAAATAAAGTCGTTTTTTTTTTCATTATCTATTACTGCATAACACATAACCTAACATGGTGATCTGATTGATTGTCCCACAAAAGTCAGTTCCTAGTTCCTGACCCTCTGAATGTTACCTTATATGATAAGGTTTAGCATATGAAATGAAGGATTTTGAAATGAGAAGATTGTTTTAAATTATGCGCATGGGTTTTAAATTCTGTCATGAGTGTACTGATAAGAAGGAAATAAGACACAGGAAAAGGCGATGTGAATATAAAGACAGACATTTAAGTAATAAATGCCAGAAGATATGAGAAGCTAAAACAGGCAAGACACAGATTCTCTCCCATGGTCACCAGAGGAATGTATTTCCTCTGATTGTGACCTACTAAATATTAGTTTTAGGCTTTTATTTTCCAGAACTGTGAGAGATTACATTTTTTAAACTATCAAATTGTGATGCTCTGTCACAGGGACTATAAGACATTAATACACTCTAAAATTTAGTTAATAAAGACAGCATTTATTCTCTCTGTTTCTTTAGGTGAATAATTCTCAAGAGTGCTTATTCTGGCTCAGGGTCTCTTCCAGGTCCAGCATCAAGTTTTCTGGATCCATCACAAGACTCATCTGGGAAAGGCTCTCTCTTAATTCACAGACTTACTTATTGTGAAGCCTCAGAACTTCTGCTTTCAAGCTCACCCATGAAGTGCTTTTCACAGAGAAACATCCATATATGTCAGCTGACTTGTAGGGTGAGCCATTTGTGAAAGTCAAGAAAGATCACTAGAGTGGAAGCTGCCACTGTTTGTTGCCAACTAAATGTCACAAGTAAAATATTATCATGTGTGCCATATTCTATTAGTTAGAAGTGAGCCCGTACATCAGGTATCACCATGCACACTAATAGGCCCAGCTACTCAGGAGGCTGAAGAAGGAGAATTCCTAGGCAGAGGCCAATATATGACTGGAGATAGTCGCACAGTGGTAAAGCATTACATTTAGAAGGCTCAGGTCCTGGGTTCAATGTCCGCTAGTGCAAAAAAAGAAAAAAAAATAAAAGCAAAGCAAAGTAAAGCAATGAAGTAATGAAATAAAAAGGAAGTGAGTCACTAAGTCTATCTTAGATGGAAGAAGAAAAGATTGCACAAGTGCAAGGCTACCCACGGCAGGAATCGTTAGGAGCTGTATTTGAGGCTGCCTCCCCAACAAGCACAGGTATTATGAGAAAATATTTAGAAACATTAAAGAGAAGTTGTTGTTTCCAGTTTTATTAAATGATGATGGAGATAAGAGAATGGAGTTCAATTGCTGGCTTATTAATAATAAAAATATGTTATTCACATCCATCCTCCCATTAAAAAAATGTGAAACTATGAGGGATGCTGGGGAGAGGCAAGCAACGGAAAAATGATACCTGTGTGCTATGTGCACAGACACAAAGTGAGTGAAATGCTTCCATTTGTATTATCAACATGCACTAATTGAAAAGTGAAACTAAGAAATGAGTTGAATTTTAGAATTCAAGATATAATCCTGCATATTCTGAAAAAGGCAGAACTATAGGAATAGAAACCCAATCATTATTTTCCAGAGGTGGAGGGAGCGCATAATGGACAATCCACTAAAAAGTGGTGGTTTGGGGGTGATGAAAATATTCTTGATTACACCTCTCATTAACACGGCTATATATTTACCTAAGGTAATAGAAGTGTTCTCTAAAATGAGTCAATTTATATAACTTAGGGGTGACAAAAATGTCCTCAGTGCAAAGCCATGGACAACACTGAAGAGAAAACAAGTCAAACCATATGCAAAAGTTTCTTGGGAAAAATGAGAATGCTTTTCAAAATATTTCATGGTGTTAGAATAACCTGAACCCTAGCATCGAAGGAGAATAAAGAAAATTCAGAAAATTAGACAATTTTCTAATTCATTAACTTAGATACAAAAATTCTTTGCAAAATATTAGTGAAATTAGTGCTTTAAAACGTAAAAAAAGATAAAATATCATGATAGAGTTAATTTCATGCCAGTAATGCAAAATTGGTTTCTCACTTTAAAAGTCTATTAATATGCTATTCTAAAATAATAAGTATAAAATATTTTGATAAACTGCAATATCATTTTCATTTTCAAAAAGAGTCTCTTAAAAGCAAGGCATAAAAATTAACACCTTTATTTGACTTTAAAATATTCCAGTGTCTATGTCAGAGTAATTTTGTAAACAATAGTTATCATGGATTTATCAAGAAAACAAAATGAAACATTTTATTCTAAACTCACAGTAATAAAATACTAGTATGTGCTGATTAATTCAATCAACTAGATCATTTTGGTTGCTTACTCATCATTCTTTGTTCCTGGTTTCTAAAACTCAATTTGGTCCAGAGTAGCATTTATGTCCTTCTACAAACAGCAAAGCAAAACCAGCCCAGGCTCTCATTATGATTCTATACTCCTCTGCCAGCTATAGAATTGCTCAACTTCATACCATAACCAGTTATGGCCATCTGACCATATTGTAGCAGAGGGAGCATAAAACACATATACTCTAATTGTGGTGGCTTTTCCAACAACTTACTATTCAAAAGAAGTACACAGGTGTCAGCGCTTCCTTTCCTTAAACTTTAATGCAGTATCTGAAACTGAGGCAGTCATTTTGCACGACTGAAACATGGAACAACTGGCTGAGGATGATACAAAGATGGATGAAAAGAGCCTAGTTACATGAAGATATCGTTGAGCCATTATTGTCCACACTAGAGTATCTTATCTCACGATTCTCTTCATTTCAATATAGCACTGAAGATTGATTCCAAAACTTTCCCACAGAGTTATATTCCCAGTCCTTTACTTTTTAAAAAATCTTTATTATGAGATAGGGTCTCACTAAGTCATTATTTACCCAGACTGGGCTTGAACTTGCAATCTTTTTGCTTTGGAATTCCAGAATCCACACTGTGTAGTTTATCTCTAAATCTTTTAATTATAAAATATTATTGATGTACTTACTGCTCTAAATTTTTATAAGTAGTGAATTTTATGTGTGTAGCTGAATGTATGCTAACTGATACAAGCACTAATTATTCCAAGATACTTCATAATAAAGTTGGTCTTAATTCTAATTCATGCAAATAGACAGGGATTGCTTAGCCCTTTTTCCTTGCAGTGAAAATTATTTGGTTCAAAAATATTACATTAGAATAACATAAAATAAAAATAATGTTTCAGTTATGGATACCTATGTAGTCCACTATTCCAAAAGTGAGAACAATTATATTATTTAGAATAATCATTTACTATTTTTCACTATGCTTATTGTGTTATGGTTTTCTGACTTAGCTGGCCATCTCTGTGCCATGTGATGTTGGTTAAAGACAGGAGCATGCAGTGATTTGGTTTCCTTCAGCTGGGAGGGCGGCTGAAACATTCAAAGAGGTTTCATGCACATTCTTGGCTCCTCTGCCGTGGTATCTGTAATAACCTTGGGTAGTTGGGTCTCTTTTCCTCTTGTCACTCTGTACCCAGATTCCAAACAAGTGAAAATAAAAGCTTCCAAGCCACTTAAGGACCAAGTCTCAAATCCACATACTGTCACTTTGGCCTCATTCTCTTCAAATCATTGGGGCTACAACAAAACAAAAAGGAAATAGTCTCCATGTCCTAATGAAAGGGATAGCCACCTGCCAATTTGAAAATCTATAATAAAAATCTGCATTAAGTTACCTACAATATAATACTTTTCATTTGTCCCCATTACTTCTACTTTTTTTTTTTTCGGTCTTTTTGAGACAGGGTCTCACTAAGCTGTTCAGGTTGGCCTTGAGCTCACTTTGTAGCCCAGCCTGGTCTCAAACTCACAATGATACTTCTGCCTTACCCTCCTGAGTGCTGGGATTACGACATGCACCACCACCAAGCCCAGCTCCCATTACACTTTTTAGAAAAGCAATGCATGTCATCATATCATAAAGCATAAAGCAAAGCCTTTTTCTAAACAGTGTAGAATTACTAAACAGATGGGAGTTGATATAGTAAAGATTTATATCTGTAAGTATTATTTATTCTGAACAAATTCAAGGAAGTCAAAGTTGTTTTGTTGTGGGAAATTTCCCAAGCCAAGCCAAGCCAAACCAAAAGAAAGACTCTTTGCACCAAGGAGTTGAGAAGGCAGCATTTAATCTTTACATCAGCACAGCAGACTGTTGGATTTCATGACAGTTGACTATTGCAGGGATAATTCCTCCCAAGCACCTATTCTGAATCAGGAAGGAGTTTAGTCTGCATAGAATTAGAAGTGAGAGGTACAAAGCAAGTGACCAAACATTACATGACTGGTTAAATACACTGAATCATATATTGACAGACAGGCTAACCTTGAAACAACAGAAACACTCCAGGAACCAGAGGAGGGGGCTCTTACAGAATGAACACAGTTAAGGGCATTATATAAAATAGAAATGTTCTGGAGAGAAGGCCTTTACTGGATGAGCACAGTTAAGTTTATTACCATAACATAGAAACGTTAGGGCCTTTACTGAATGATCAGGAGTCAGCCCAGGGTGCCCTAAGTTATAGACAATTACTCTGACTTAGGGCTCATCTGCAGCTGGGCTGGGGGCACTGTCACGGTCAATCGAATTTAGCAGAATCGGCAGAACAGCAAGTTGGTCAGAGGTCTCTAATTGATCATGAAACATCTATAAGTTTACCATCTCATAAATGTGCTTCTACATTATAACTGTGCCCTAACAGTTTAAGGAGAACTATTGGAAATAAATTATTAATAAAGAGCCAAAGCTGATAGTACACTTAAATTCATTTATTTTTCCATAGTTTTTGTGCATTCTTCTTGCTTAATTCACAATAATTATCTATATTAATGGAATTCACAGTGACAATTCTGCACGAATATACGGAATCCATTGGTCAAATCCAACCTCCCCCTTCCACCCTTCAGTATCACACTCACACCCTTCCAAGTCCACAGTAACTGCTACACTATTTTCAGGTCAAATCTTTTAAGCTTCCATATATGTGAAAAAACAGACAGTAGTTATCTTTATGTATCTGATTTACTACAATGGCCTCCAGTTCTGTACATTTTGTTTCTTTTCAACTGAAATGTAGTCTACTATATACATACTCAACATTTTCTTGTATGTTGATGGGGCCTCAGTTGATGATGTGAATCTGCATAAGAATTTCTTTTTTATTCTCACAAGATTTTATACAGCTCTCTCTCTCTCTCTCTCTCTCTCTCTCTATATATATATATATATATATATATATATATATATATATATATCAGTTACAACTGGAGCAAGATTTTATTTGCCTTTACCTGCTAACGATGCTGAGCAATTTTGCATATGCTCGACCGTTTGTATTTCTTCCAGGGAGAAGTACTTTTTTAGATTGTTTGTCAATTTAAAAATTGTGTTACTTTATGCTATCTTTTTAGTTCTTCATATATTCTATGCATTAACCATCTTTCAGATGAATCCTTGCCAAATATTTTAAAACCTCAGTTTTTAGGTTATATCTTCACTCCATTGATAGTTTTCATTGTTATTTTTTTTAGTTTAATATAATCCCATTTGTCAAATGTGACTGTTTCTAAGTCCTTGAGATATATCAATAGGTCATTTTTTGGGAAATATTTATTTTTTACATAGAAACTCATTTCTATAAACTATCCTCACTGTACTGCCTTTACAATATTCAACTGTGCCCTTGTTGAAGGAGAACTGTTGTACACTTTAGTGTAAATTATCACTAAAGAGCCAAAACTGATAGTGTGCTTAAACTCATTTATTTTTTCATAGTCTTTGTGCATTCATAGTTTGTTGTGCTTTGATTTTTATCTGTTTCAAAAATATTTTGCATTTCCCTTTTGATTCCTTCAATGACTCATTTTTTCATTTAAAGATATATTGTTCAGTCTCTATGTATTTGTATAATTTCTAAAAATTTATTGTTTTTGACTTCTAGTTTTATTCCAATGTGACCAAAAATGATATATTGAATAATTTCAGGATTTAAAAATTTGTCACAGCTTCTTCTGTGGCCTAATATATGGCTTATTACAGAGAAGGTTCCATATGCTGATTGAAAGAAGTTGCTGGATGGAATATTCTGAAATATCTGGTGAGTCCACATGACTTATAGCATATTTTGAATATCACATTTGTTTGTTGTTTCTTGATGACCTATTCACTGAAAAAACTGGAGTGTTGAAACTCCACACAGTTATTGTTAGAAACTGTTTCATTCTTTAGGCTCAATTATTCTAGTTTTATAAAACTGTATGTTTAATGTTTCATTTCAAGACACCAAATACATCATGCTAATCCCTTTTGGCCTATACATTATCTGCCAAGACATTAACTATTAGTAAAATTGGCTATATTTAATAGATCTGGCAACATTTTTTTGCACATTTTAAAAATCTCTCTTTGTCTTGTACTTTTTGCAGTTGGTTGTAATATGCATTGATGAGGATCTTATATGTGTCTTCTCCATAGATGTTCATATCTTTCTCTAAATAAGAGTTTTCTGGTATAATTTCATCAAAGAGTTTTCCCAGCCCTTTACCTTTTTTCTTTTCAATTTTGGGTATTCTGAAAATGAAATCATTCGTATAATGGTATTCTAAATATTTTGGATGATTTCTTCATTGTTTCTTTTTCTATTTCTTTTTATGTTTTTTACTATAATTACTCAAAAGTCCTATCATCTAGTTTAGATTTTATTTCTTCTGCTGATGTTTTCAACTGTGTTTTATGTTTTTAACTTGCTGACCTCTTCATTCCCATTATTTATGTTTGGTTCTATTTCAAAATCTCCAACACTATTGGATTTCTCTTTAATATCCTTCTTGTCTTTCTAATGTCATTTTCTTATTTATCTATTTTCTCATGCATCTCCTAAGACTTTTTAAAAATATAATCATTCTTTCAAAATTTTATTAGATATTTCTCTTACATTTATTTCTTTGTGATCTGTTGCTAAATTTAGTATGTTCTTTCAGAAGTGGCATACTAACTGTCTTCACATCTCTTGTAGCTCTACATTAAGATTTATGCATCTGTCTGATCAGTTATCTCTTCCACTTTTATGAGTTGTTCCTATTAGTAAGTTTTGTCTTGAAGCTGTGTTTTAGGATTTTGGTTTGTTACTCAATGTTGGCTTTGTTTCCATATGGGGACTATAGTATAGTTTCACTATAGCTTTCTTTGCTGTGATTAACAATTTAAGGCACAGTGTGTGCCATTTAGGAGCTGAAGAAATCTTCTATTTCTGTGAGTCACATGTGAGTGGTACATGTACACAAACAGCAGTACATTTGATGTCTACTCTTTGTGGCTGGAGTCCAGTATCAAGTGATTGGGGTTTCCCCAGATATGGTTCGTGGTTGCTGTGCAAGGGCATCTAGTTCCACCAACTACAGCAGTGATAAGGGACCTAAGAATACATTCTTTGACCACTTGGTGGTACAGACCCAGACATCTGATGTGGGGAACTGATGGCAGGAATTGTGGCACCTTCTCTGTGGCCCTCACACCCAGTCTTGATAGCATTGTATGATCAGAGAAGGTGGAGAGAAGTCGTGGACACCATGTAGGTTCAGTAGCTCCAGGAAACATGGTGTCACCATCTGCTGCTTCACTGACAGCACATGTTCAGGTTTAGGGCAACGGAAGAGCTAGGGAAAGCTCTTCTTGTGCGCTTTCTGCTTGAACGCCTGGGTGTGAGGCAGTGGCTGGAGGCACTTCCTTTCCCCCAGTTCTTTAGCCGTAATGGGTTCACAGCAGTAGTACCACTATTAGAGCCAAAGTGCCTCTTGGCTCTCCTTGGATTTGTGTGCCTAAGGCTTCAGTGATGACTGGACTCATAAAGTTCAGGTCACTCAGCATGCCTCCATGGGAGGGGAAGCAGCAAGAACTGTGCTGTTTTCTACCTGCTCTGTCAGTAAAAGATGCCTGAGCAGACAAAGGTGGAGGGGTGGTGAGAACTGTGTAGCTGCCTGTTTTCCATACCAAGAATGTAACTATTTAACATTCAGTTGTCCATAACCTTGTTCTCAAAGGGCAAATATCATCATCTTCTTGTTCTTGGGTGGGGTGCCCTCCAATTTACTCTGTACCACAATACCCATTCCCTTGTGGGTAGAGCACTCAGCAAGATTTGGATGACAGTTATCCTGCTGAGTTAAACTGGGTTCGCTAGAGAACAATGCCTGATCCAGTGTAGTAAAATATCTGTGGGTGGAGAGAGGTCCCTGAGATGGAATAGGCAGGGATTTCTGACTCCTAGAGTAGTCTATATTCACACAACAGCTTGTTTTTCAATAGTATCTGGGAAGTTCACTTACAAATGTGAGATATTTGGTTTTATGTCTAAACTGTAGCACCAAAGTCTCATATAGTCAGAATAGGGCTTTTGGGAGGTGATTGAATCTTGGGGGCACTAAATGAATCAATGAATTAGTGTATTTATAAACCAATAACGGTGTGTGCTATTAGCTGTGTGCCATTAGCTGTGTGTGCGAATTGAAGAAGCTGGAGTGTGCCTTAGGAGGATGTGTCTCTTTCTCTGGTTCTTCCTATACTCTCTGCTTCTTGGCTGCCATGGTTTGAGCAGCTTTACTCTATCAGACCTGTCTTCCATTCTATTTCTGTCTTAAAGCCAGGTTATCATGTACTGAACTCTCTGAAACTGTGAAACAAATAATCTTATCCTTCCTTAATTTGTAGGTTTTGGGCATTTTATTTCAGAAATAGAAAAGATGACCAATACAGAGACCCTTCTACAAAGCAAGACTGTGCAGATTTCACCTTTACTTATCTAAGTGGGCTGCAATTCTGTTAGGATTGTGCCAACTTCCAGCAACTAGAATTGCCAGTGCCTGAACTGATAGAGTTTGCTCTGACCTTCTCTGTCACCCTGATCTGTGCAAAGGGGAGTTCTCTTTTTTTGTGTGTTACAATGGAATAATATTGCTACTTTACACTGAGGATTTTCCTTCATTTAAGTACAAAAATTATTTCTTATTTTTCTGTAAAAGCACAGAATATTGAGATAATTGGAGAAAATTTCTTTATTGCCTAAAAGAGTACTTGAAGGAGTACTAAAAATAACAAGAATGAGTCTAATAATGTTAAGTGTGCTTATGTATATAATGATTGGATTGATGAATTACAGTAATTTCTTTTGCTTCTTTTCAAAGGATTATATTTATTGTAGATCCAAGTTAGGACTTGTTCTATAGAATTAAATAAGTGTTTTTATTGTTTTATTGTAAGGAAGTAACTTGAAAATCAATATAAAAATTGTACATGAAATATCATAAATTTTTAAGTTGAAAAACCTTTGAAGACACAACAAACAAGCTTTATATTCTGTATAATTAATTTTATTGAGGACACTTGATCCTAATTCTTTACTGGCCATTTATGTAGAAGATGGGTAACATGTAAAATGCAAATAACAAATGATTCATAACATTTAGAATGCATCATATCTCATTTTATTTATCAATGTTACATTCAAAGAATGCCTAGTCTCTTACATATATACAAACATACATGCATATTTGTGCATACATATATAGAGATATGTATATTAAAAATATATGTACGCATATATGTGATCTATACAAAGGGAATTAAACGACACTGGACTTGCAGAATTACTGTCCCTGCATCCATCAGATAGTACCACTGAGTTGGTAATTATCCAGCTGCACAGCTGCTGTCAGGCCCACAGCTTTGGAGTGCTCATTCCAAGAGGACAACTGGATCCAGGTTCACACTAGAAACCACTATTAAACAGGCTAACTTCAGAAAAACTCAATCTCTCCTTTCAGAAAGTACATCTCATAAAATTTTGACTGAGAGAAAAAAAATGAAATACTAAATATCTATCAAACAGTATGATAAGGACATGTGCCCAAAGAATAATATTTATTTGAATGTATACAACCTACTGGTTGTGGAATAAGACTTAAGAAAGTTAACTGAAAGCATTCATGTATATGTCAGTAATATCAAAGGGTGTACAGTCTTATAATAATAATAATATGTTTGGATCTGTTTTAAAATTCTAGGTTTGTTTTGGCTAAAGAAAAGAGGAACCAATCCTGTCATTTTTTCCTAGAATATTTTAAAATGCAAAATATACAAACTATAATATTAAATAGCTGAGTTAAAAATGCAGTCTTTCTAATCTCACTGAATCCTCTACAGTTTGATTATTAACAGTTTTATCAAAGTTATTACAACCTAAATTTGCATAGTGATCATCTATAGAACCAAATTTCCCTACACAAATGCTAATGTTTGAATTACACTTTTGTGTAATAGGAGAAAGTAGTACTGCCATTTTGGATGAAAACTTTTATGAAAGAACAAAATTTTATACTTATCCCAAAATCAAAGAAAATTTTTATTTTTGAAGTGATAACCCTGAAAAAAGTATCTTTTTTAACCTCATGGCCAAACCTTTCAATCCAATGTACATCCTCACAAGCTTCATTTTTATTGAAAACTCCAAAAACATTTCTGCAGTTTTTGAAGCCACTCTTTGCTCATGAAAGGGAAAAAAAAAAGCAGCAAAAAGCCCCTGATCACAATGGGAATATAAAACAAATAAGATTCAAGAAAATCATTACAAGTATATCACTCCCTTCAGCTCGGTGATTGCTGACATGGCCACAAAGCAACAGTTTTGTTCTAGTGGTTTTAAATCTTGGTCCTCTAGCATGAAAATGAGAATATAAAACAGAAAAGACAAAGCCACATGCATATCTTTGTCTAGTACTTAAAATTCTTCCCTATTGACCTCACAATTTTAACTGCTCTTCAAATTAGGAAAAAGCTGATTCTTGCCTATATAATTTCTGATGTATTAAGATGTTTTGTCTTTAATTGTTTGTCTAATAGTAAGCTTGATTATGGTTTAGTCATCCTTTGACTTATGATGCTATAAATCAGAACTCCGATGTATGAACCCCAGAATCACTCATTATAAACGTTTGAGAACTCCCCCATCCTGGTCACTTGGTATGTCTCTTCTGTACGGTCTTTCACTGGCACTTTGCTCTCTGCCATCAGCAATCTGTGTTTTACCACAGAAGCCTGACACTCAAGCAGAGTGAGCATCTTGACTTTTTACGTCCCATCTCCTGCAGTAACATGCTAGCTATCACTTTCCTCATGGGAAGCTCAAGTCGGTTCAAGTGTCACAATAGAGTACCCTTGTTGGACCTTGCACTTATGCCTGGGCTAAGCAAGGCAAACTCTCCACAGGATTGTCTCCTCTACTCTGAAGATTAAGTACTATATTTAGTTCTTAGATATATTTTTACACTGACATTAAGAAAAGAGTCAAATTTGCATTCATTTTTCCACTATTAGTACAGTGGCACCATGATTTACAAATGCTTTTGTTCACAAAAAATTGGTTTGCAAGCAAAAGCATATAGCAAAATTACATTTTTATTTGTAAATTCTGCATCAGGTGACAAACACAACCATGGCCATCTTTTCCACAAAAACACAAATGTGCATTCTTTTTCAAAATAGTAGAACAAATTAAAATCAAAGAATCACTGTATTAGCATTTTTTTTAAATTAATGGGTTTTACTTGGGGTGCAGGCATATAAGCTACTTTATCATTTATAGTACCATTCACAAATCACATTATCCTTTGAATGTACAACTTCCTGCTTAAACATCAAATGATAAGAAAGAACAATATGCTCTACTTAATCTTTCCACTCTTCTAAATTCACAAACACGCCATTGATATCCCAAGCAATGCAGACTTACAGTGACATTTGTCACACAGAATGATAACACTGCTCCATTTTCTCCCATAGGTCAACAAAGGGTTAGGGGTAGTTGATATGCAGTGCACTGGAGAGGGAATCATTGCGTTGCCCGTGTGTTGTAAAGATCACTTTCTATGGATATAGGAGATTTGCAGGGAACAGAGAATAAACAAGGGTGAAAAAGTGCAGATTTTAAGTGGGAAAGTATGCCTCAACAAGGCCTCCCAGTGAGGTGGACTGCAAGTGAATTTGCCCAAGCTAGGAATGTAGATACACATGTGAATACGGCAGAAACAGTAGTTCTGCAATTCATTGGCTGTGCATACATTTTGGTAAGAGAAGGGCAGCCTCTTATCTCTCTGTCACAACTCCACACGGGCACCCTGCAAAACCGTATAATTACACATAGTTGGACCTAAAACCACACATATGATTTTCATCTGGAGCCAATCTCCTCAACAACTTTTAATTTTTGTTGAAAGCCAAGTATGTTATTTTTCAGTACTAGGAATTGAACTAAACAGGCGTTTATGTTAACCTTAGTGGTAGTTGGGCCATGTTTAATGTTGTCTCTATCTTGAATGCCTAAGTGTTAAAATTCTCTGTCTCCTTGTCTTTGTCTTTTTTTATGACTTTGATTTTTGTTTGTTTGTTTGTTTGCTTTGTTTTGCTTTGCTTTTTGTTTTTATTTTGTTTTAGTCTTGTTGTTGTTGTTGTAGTTGTCTTGTTTGTTTGTTTTCTTTTGTACTTCTCCTAAGAAGGATTTTCTGACTTGCAATACTCCCATGTCTTTTAACAATAATCTCATTGTTATTATATTCCAACTTTCTTTGTATGATAATCACTCCTTTTTCTAGCTTGTGTTTCTGGCCAGTGAATGTCACATGCAACTTTCCTGTGGTATAACTTCTGTTTCATTTTCTGCTTTAGATGAGACAGAAAAAGTTAAAAGACCCAAAATTAAGAGCAATTTCTTTCTACAGATAGAAAATCTGGTAAATTCTTCTCTATTTGGAAGCAAGCCCTTGTTATTGAAAATATTTGGGCATATATACAATAATCACTCTTTGCTTCCTCCTAGCAGATACACGAAAGAGTTTTTCTTGGATATTCACTAAGGGAACCTGTTTGTTTTCTTAGATGTGAAATCCTTGAAAATACAGAAGGTTCTCCAAAACCGTGCTTTCAGGAGCTCCTAAGGCACAGCCTAATCCACTGACTGGCGAATGATCAAAATTGCCTTTGATGTGTTATGGCTTTCATATCTTGTTTCAGGTGAGAGGTTAGGAGGCTGTGATGCCCTGGATTCCCCAGGCATCCAGATACTATGGTGGCAATTTACCTGGCAACTTCAGTTCTGTGATGCATCCAAGAAAAGTTACCGATTTTTAGTTTTTTAAAGCTTTTTCTTGTAATATCGGAGTGGAAAAGGGAGGCCCCCATGTCTTTTCTTCCTTTTCTCTAGCTTGAAATGTAAGTGTGATGCCATTTAGATGAGGAAATGAAAGTTGTATTTTGAAATTGGCATTACACAAAAATAGAAGGAGCCCAGATTCAGGATGACCTCATGGGACAAAACATTAGACAAGCTCTGTCTGATCTCCTGATAACTAAAGCCACTTACACAAAAGTTAAGGTCAGTTTTTTTCTGGTTTAAGCCATGGTTTTGGGGGATACTTTTTCATTTTAATAGAAGCCTAAACTGTATCTTGAAAAAGAAACAGTTATACTCTCCAATTGCAATATTCCTTTTGCATTACTATTATTCTTATTTTCTTTGCCTTTTTCCTGAATGAATCTACTTTAAAAGAAAGGAAACATTTATCTATTTATGTTTTTGCAACTCTACACCTCATGAAATCACCAAATCCACTTTAATATCCAAAGATCCTAAATTATTCTTTTCTTTAAAAAAATATTTCCACTCTGAAATCTATTCATTGACTATTTGAAATTATTAGGACTGTCTAGTATTCCCTTACCAAAGAAGGCATACCCTTCCACTCTGGAATGAATACTCTATAATTATGCTTTGTTCTTTTTCTTACAATTATGAAACAAAGTTTTCTTCTAGGAAATATTTGTCATCGATTAGATTTTCTTCTGAGATATACAAATTCTTTTCTCCAAAACCATTAAGAGACATTCTGAGAAAAAAAGAGACATACTGAAAAAAAAGACACAAATAAGCCAAAAATCAGATGGCAGATGCCATTACTTTGTAGTAAAGAATATGTTGGTAATGCAAGTGATACCCCTCCTTTACAAGATACACACTGCTGTTTAGTATATGATTTAAAATTTAAGTTTACCCAATTAATTGAGAATATATCTTAACATTGATTAATTCAAAACCAATTATTATTTTCTAAAAATTTTATGAATACCCTCAAGTATGCTGTGATGAATGCTTTCTATGGGGACAAAAATTTCATTAAAGATAGGCTGATTCAATTCGGTAACTTTCTATTCCCTTCTACGTTATAAGGAATAATCTTATTGGAAATAGCCTGTTTATTTCAAAATTGCAGATTTAACTTCACTGACATTTTCACCTTTCTCTAATCTTGCTCAGGCTATGGTTCTGGCCTTTTAAGTCAGAGAAAGGAAGCATTTATAACCACCTTTAGTTATATCTTTCGGTTCCTTTTTAACCAGATGAGCCTCTTCAGGATTGAGATGAGAAGGAGGTGCAGTGGTCTAACACTTCAAGAGATTATGTCTTTGAGTGAGACCAGAAACATCTCTCTGATGATAACTTCTGCTTCTTAGGCTAGCACAGGCATGGTACCGTTTAGCCCACAAATTCAAAGTCACAACTTTGAACTGGTAGAACACTTTAGGACCTTCAAGCAAAAGAAAAACGACCATATGTGTCAGCTCTGCACTAGAACACACGTGGCTTCTTTTGAGAGCATGAAAAGGGGCCTTTCCACTGTGGTTTCCTGATGTGGAGGAATACCATTTCAACACTTACGACCTTGGTGTCTTCAGTCAGTGAACATCTTTCCTGGGCAGGAAACTGAGAAAACAGAGTCCATCAGCCTTCCATAGTGCCTAATTTAGGAAAGTTGTTTGGTATCCAGTTTTAGCCAGTGAATTTAAGTGAAGGCTCCTCTGCTCTTAACTCCACTATTTCTCTGTTTTATTCTCGGCTTGACTAACAGAGGTGCAGGTCAGCAAACTGGTTAATTCAGTGTCTCCTAAGGTTTTCCCTTCTCTGTCATCCTGAATTCTTTGTGCTTTGATATCCACAGATTCCTTTCTTCCTGGTTCTCCTTTCAGATTGATTTGGACTGAACAGTAATCTAAGGTAGTAAAGCCATGAGCAGTTCCTTTAAAGCCAAAAGTAAATAAGTGCTTGGCCTCAGCTACCAGCAACTCTCTGAACTAAACATTTTGGGTGCATAGTACCTTAGGTGTTCAGCTGAGGCCTTTAGTTGCAATTTAGAAAGAAATAGAAAAATGTAATAACTTTGTTATGATTTTTAAATAAAAAGTTTGCTTGTAGCCAGTGATTTTCTTTCAAAACTATGATGTTTCTTTAGAAACACAAAAATAAAAGCTCTTCTTAAAACAAACTCCTCTAAATATGATTCTCTTACAAAATTGGGTATCTATAATTTGATCTGCCCTTTTTCATAGCTAGCATTTAACTTTGTCTTACTAATATTCAAGACTTGAGAGTTCACATTTTTAAGGGCCTGAAAACATTAAGCTTAATTTTAAAGGCACATTTTCAAGATTATTGAAATCTCAAAAGCCTTTCAAAGTAATTATTCACTGGCAGATCAAGATTTCATAAGGGTCTTTTTCAGAGAATGGGCTACAAATCTAGACTTGCATGGGTACAGAAATAGTAATTTGTGAACTGCAAAGAAAAACTCTAGACATTCAGTCCCTCAGTGCTCTGGTTAAGAAAAGGACCTAATGAACCACATATGCAGCCTGGAGTTTCACCTTTTTTAATCAGTGAATGCCCTTGTGGAATAAACTTTGCATTTATTTCCTTTTATCCCTTGTATCATGGCCAAATTCTACAGAAAAAAGAGGAACTATCTAAATGGTAATTAAAGAGCATTTCTAATAATCAAAAAACTTAAATTAGGGTAAAGATTACGTCTAAAAGGCAAGATGTAGACTTTATCATTATATAACAGTTCTTATAGAAATTCATTTTTAATACTGGAGAAAGCTCTAAGTTCTATTTATTTTTCTTATACTTACCAAAATCACGATTTAAGTATCAATCATTGCAACTATATCTAAAATGACTTTGTGTTTTTCAGTGATGCTTTGTGTATAAGAAGATTCAGTTATACATTATGAAAAAATCAGAAAGAGAATCTGATACTTTGAGGATCACTTTACAGAATCTTTATTCTTTTCTTACAGTAAATGAAGTAGCATTTGTCCATTTTAAATCCTGAATTTTTAATATGTCCCTCTGGTTTTCATCTGTCTTTTTTTTCTTCTGCCCAGAGTCCAGTTTACATCTAAATATCCATTAGTTTCTAAACATGTCATAGAATAGGAGTGGTCAGGAGAAAAAAATGGAGTCACTTGCCCTGCTATCAACCTTTGTGTCATAAGTGGAGATAACTTTCCTGTCTTATCTATCTTTGTGTATTTCACACAATACAAGATCACAACTATATTTTTGTGTTGTTGTTTTTTTTTTTCAAATAAAGATTTGAGTTTGACTCAACCTATCTGCCACAAAGGCAAACTTTCCTGCCATAGAAATTTAGGGCAATTTAGAGTAAGTGTTCATCAAGTCAAAGTGGGTGGGGGGAATCATTATTTATTCAAAATAATAGTGTTTTAAAAGAGAGCTGTGAAATAGATTCTTCATGATTTTTAAAGTTTTTATGCATCCCTTGAAGCATATAATTTTTCATATAATATTAAGATCATGGAAACATTTCCTAAAAAATACATATAAATTTTATTTAAAAAATAATTGAGAGGAGAATAGTAAGAGCTTGCTACACATTAACTGTTCCTAACATTTCTCATATTTCCTGGAAGTTATACTTGAGAATAACTCATTATGGTACTTACAATTGTCCTCATTTCCAGGTATTAAAAAGCAAGCTTGGAGGCTAACTGACCTGGTAATAAACAGCAAGCAGAGTCATGAATCCAACCAAATCATATTTAATTTCAAAGAATGCTCTCCTAACCTAATATATTTATGAGTAAATGTGGGTTACAAGTAAATTTTGTCACTCCAATATAATTTTGTGATAGAGAAAAATTTTTCATTATTACTGTTAGTTTTGTCAAAAGTATGGAAAGCAACCTAATGTTAAGCACCTTTTCTCTCCCCTAATTTCTGTTGCAAGAATGTATTTAAGAAAAGAAACTCTTTCAGGTAGCATTATAAATGTTTGGCAAATTTGTGTATTCTTCCTAATAAATCAGAATACTACTACCTCTCTGAATTCTTGTATTACAGTGCAACGTAATACAAAACAAATGGAGCTTTGTTGAGTAAAAGCCATTTCCTTTTTCTTTCTTTTACTCTATGACCAAAGTTCTTCAGTGATCGTCTTAGCTGTGTTAAAGTATAAGAAATACTCAACTAAAACATGAAAGAATTCACTGAACTGATTCTAAAGGTAGCCTCAATTTATATTAAGTGGTATGTATCTCTATTACAATCCAAAAAATTATTAATATATATTGGCTATTTTTGGAAAGAAAAATAGAGATAATTCAGTTTCAGTAAAGGCTAGATATACTTTTCATTAAATTCAGTTGCAAAATAAGCACATATTTTACCAAAAGTAAAACTCTATACTATGGGTCCAAGTGACCATACTCAAATCTTTCATCAAAAGAAGTTTAAAGAGAAATAGCAACAAATTAATAATAATTGCACATCATACAAGTTTTATTTGTGATAAATCAAACCAAATTATTTCAGTTTCCCACATTAGTATAAATAATTTCAAAACTTACTAGATAACAATCATTGTTTCTGTATTAAACTTGAAAGGTTCATGATTTTTTTTTTAAATTAGGCAACAAATACATTGTACATGGGCAGAAACTTGTACGGTTTGGAGTACCTTCTTTGAATCAATATTTTTGATTTATTGTATATATTTATATTGTACAATGTGGTATTTTGAATATGTATGTGTGGAGAAGTCATTAAATCAATCTAATTTATATAACCATAATGTCACATATTTATGTTTTGTGGAATTAGAATTTAAGATCTACTCTGTTACCAATTTCCAAGGATAAAATATATTTCTAAGAACTATAGTCATCATTCTGTCCATTTCCAGAATTATTCAACCTGTTCAAATGAAGCTTCATGCTTTTTGACCAGAATCTTATATGCCAACAGTCCAATTTCATATCCAGACACTGGCAACTGCCATTCTATTCTCTATTTCTGCAATTTCAACTTTTTTTTATATCTCATGCAGCAGGAAAATTATGCAGTAATTGCTAAATGGAATAAGCAGTGCATGGCTTCCTCATCCATTTACTTTCAGTGGATAGTTAGATTGAAACTAATCTTGACTATTGTAAATAATGTAATGAATACCGGATTGTGGGTATTTCTCTGACATACTGATTTACTTTCCTTTGGGTTATGCCTGGAATTAGAATTGCTACACCAGAGAAGAGATATCGTCCTTAAAGAAATGAATAAAGAAATACAAAAGCATACTAAGAGTGTGCATTAATTTATAAAGAAAAATAAATCATCAAAACATACTTTATTTGTTGGACTGGTGATGAGAATCCAATCAAGGACCTCAGGCCTAGTAGACAAGTGGTCTCCCATTGAACAATATCTCCAGCCCTAAAAGCTCTAAAACTTGCAAATATCACAAATACCACAAGAAGCCCACCACATTTATATCAATTACCTTCCTGCCTAAAATATTCTTCACCTTACATTTTTTAGTAAATATGTATTTTAGTGACCTTGCCATATCCATAATTTTGTAATGTCATAATTTTCATTGAAACATAAGTCATTTAAACATGATTTAGCAAAAATTTAAAAAGAGGTTTATTTTTCGAGAGAGAAAATTTCTTCAAAGTCACAAATGTGTTAAATTTTGATAATCATTTTCAAATTCAGGGAACTGTTAGCCAAGTTTTCATTATACATGAGTCATCAGATGTGGGAGAATTTTCCACAACCACTTCCTAGTCTTCATGCTGCAAATATTGCTTTCTTTTTCACTACTTGCACATTACTGGAACTAAGTGCAGCATAGAAACTCAACTCCCGTTGTGGCACATGCTTGCACTTTCACAGGATGCCAGATGAGCCTGTCCCCTGGGCAGCAGTGGTACTGTTAGCATTAATACACCCAAAGAGCTAGCAACACATTGATCATGCATGGAAATCAATGAAGACCTAATTGTATTCTGCCGAACTCAAATAAAATGGTTCTCTACTCAGCTTCCCAGCTGAATCCTAAAATGTGCACACAGCCACCTGAAAGCCCCTTGATCAGAAGCGAAGTGTGATCATAGAAGTCAGAGGAGAGAAAAACATACATACAAGCTGACTGTGGGTAAAGAATTATTAGCAAAATTCACAAATCTAATGACAATGTGACCACATTGTTCAAGGTTTGTGGCACTGAGGGTTCCTGAGACTGCACTGCATCACTGTCTCAGCAAATCTGACTGCTCTTGGTTGTAATAAACGTATGAGGTGACATGTCAGGGCCGGGTGGTGTGCTCTCGAGACATATCTTCCCATTGCTGTGCTCAATTACTTTAAGTTGAAGGATAGAAACTGGACATGGTGGAAAACTTATGCTACAGAAAAGGGCTGTAAATCGAGGCTTTTCATTTGGGGATTATCCAGTTGTTATTTACCTGAACATTACTTATCATTTTCCATAACACATTTACACAGCTGAGTGACCAGTGCAAAACACAAATCAATATCCCAAACTTGAATAAATATTGAATATTCTTCTCTGTGGACTACAAACCTACTGTTGGAAAGGGGTTCCAATTTTTTCTCTTTTCTCCAGTTTTACTACAGTAAAACTACTCCAGCTTTACTACAGTTACCAACAACTATTTATTTTTCTTTAACAAAAATAAAAGGTAGAAAGGTTTCATATTTTCTAGTAATTTTGCATTGAGGTCATGGTATAAACAGGTTTTTTTCTTACCAGTATTTTAAATTTTGTTTGTTTTGCCACTAATTGACTTCCTGCAGATATTTCAGTTCAGAGAAACATAGCTCCTAGAAATCTCAAATTTTACCATTAGCTTTCTGCTGTGACCCTCCTTCCTATTCCACAGGTACCTCCATTTGAACACAAATCACCTTATTACATACCCTGTTCAGTCCACAGGAAGCACGTATGTCTTCATTGCCCAAATAAATTTTATAAGTTCAGCCTGATCTGTGTGCAGCTACTTCAGTTTTATTTGCTTTGTATCACACCACATTCTAACATGTAAGTCAGTTCTGTCATTTGTGTGTTATGAGTTAAAATTTATGTCTCTCCAAAAGTCACATGTTGGAACTCCAAACTTTAATGCTTCAAAATATGATTTTATTCATAGAAAGGGCCTTCAAAGATATGATTAGATTAAAGTGAGGCCATTCAGGTGGACTCTAATCCATGTGACTGTTGTCGTCAGGAGAAGAGAAAATTTGTACACACAGAGAGATACCAGGAGTTCACTAGAAAATATAAAGAAACATCAAAAAGAAATGGAGTCATTTGCAAGCCAAGGAGAGGGCCTCAGGAGAAACCAAACCTGCTGACACCTTGATGACAGAATTGTAGCCTCTGAAACTGTAAGAAAATAAATTTCTGTTGTTTAAGCTACCCAGATTGTGACATTTTGTTATGACAGCCTTTGACAGACTAATGGAGTGTGGAAGTAGGAAGATCACTAGCCAAGTCCCTTCTGTCTCTTGTTACTTTTTCATATATGTAAAGAGCATGAGCATCTTAGAATTGAACCGACAGTAATTTTAGCATTTGCCCTATAATCTCCACCAATGGAAGTTCAGCTTTGGAATGTCAGAGTCTCTGTCATTTGGTCACATATTTATCATGAGTTCAGAGCTCACAGAGAAAAAAAAGGGAATGGCACAGAAGTGATTATAAGGATCCAGTTTTTTTTTCCCCCCACAGCGGGTTTTAACATTGTTATTATTCACTTTCTTTCCATAATGCCTATGCTAAATGTGCCCACTGTGGTTCTGAAAAACCAGATCTACACTATCTTCCACTTATTTAAGTGTCAAATTCACATTGTCATGAGTGGTGAGAAGCAAAAGAAAAAAATCAATGACAATGTGCCAACATGATATGTACCTTTAAAAAGTCTAAGAAATGCAATTTTATGTATAATTTGCTTCTACTTAGGTAAGAAAGATTAAATTCTATTTTATTAAACATATTTCCCATTAATTATTCATTTCATAAATAAACATGAATATAAACTCATAAAATTAAAATTTTACCCAGATTGCAAACATTTAGAAGATAGCGCTTCTTGTGTAATTTTACTCCAATATACCTTGGATAATGTTCAGAAAAGAAAATTGGGGTCCAATCCCCAAACTCAAATGTACAATAGACTTTGATGGTGGTGGTCTATGCTTTCTTCTCCAGCTTATGTGCCTTGGAGCTCAGTGCATAGCTCTGTGTAGAGATTCCCTTTCCATAGTATATTGCTGCTTTCTCTTTCACTTCAAACAGAATGTGATGGTAGAAATTTACTAGGGTTTGGGAGTCTTCAATTACCCCTCCGTTTTTTATGTCTCAATTTTTTTTTTTTTTTTTTTTTTTTACTTTTCCATGTCTATGACACTATTCTTTTTCCACGTTTGCCTGCAAACACTTAAGTTTAAATTCAAATTATCTAATGCGTTTCTGTAAGTAGTGCCTCAAGTATACATCCGGTATATCGGTTTCTGTGGAAAGTATTCAGCTTTTGTGAGATGAGAGTAAACAGTGAATTTTCTAATTTTAAGTACTCTCTGTGGCTATTGATAAACTAATATTTTCTTTGTACCTAGTACGTCTTCTTTCACTCTCTGTAGGTCCTAGCATAAGTCTTTGAAGTGGATGAAAATCTGTATTCTCTTCCTTATCCAAACTTTTGTTAAATAGCCTATTGTCTCTAATCCACAATCTTCAACTCTCTCCTGTCTCTGCAGGTTCTCCTACATGTTCACCTGGGTGGCATAAGAAAGCACCTGGATGGAATTTCAAAGGAAAAATCCTTATTCTGACCTTTGTTTGAACTTAATTCTGTGACAAGGCCTCTCTCTGACCTAGATGAGGGTATTTAATCATTGTATATTCTACTTTTCTCTAAAGAAGGAAGCTAATAGTATGGTAAACATCAGTAAATACCGCTGACTGAATATAACTGGTTTACATGATGATAGCAAAGAGGCCAGGATGAGTGGAAAATGATAACACTGGTTGGAGATAAATTGGAGATGTAGACAAGTTCAGATCATTCACAATCTTACAAGATTGTGGCAAAGACTCAGTGTTTGATTCCAAGTGATTCTAAATTCTAAACGTAGCACAATTATATTTTCATATCTACTTTTTAAAAGAATCTGAGGTTGTTTTGTTTAGTCAATTTTTGCCAGGGAGTGTGAGAGCTGAATTAAGAAACTATATGTAATATTATTACAGGACTTCTAGTGAGAGAAGGTGGCAGCTTGGTATACATTTTAACAAGGAGCATGAAATACCCAGATTTTATATTTATGTTAAAAGTAGATGAAAAGTATGTGCTGTCACATGAAGTATGAGCTTTAAGAAATATAATGAGCCAAGGATAGTGCTAAGATTTCTGATGTATAAAGCCGAAATCATAGTTACCTCTTACTGTGGGAAAAAAAAATCCACAAAAGATAAAATAATCATTTTCTGAATTGAAGAATAGATCAGGTTTCTACATCATAAATGTGGAAATACATTGCTTTACACAGTATGGAATTACAAGATGAAGAGGTCTTAAGGGCATTCAGCAATTTGAATTCTAGACACGTAAAGATTAAATTCTAACAGAAGTCCATTTGGTGTTGATAGGAGTAGGATAAAAAGTATACAATTAAATTTAAGGAAAGTAAGGTCTGTTTCAAATTGCACACTTAAGAGTTGTCTGTGTGAATACAGTATTTCAAGTCAAATGACTAAGGTCACCTAAAACATAAACATAAACAAAGGAGAGAAATGCTCAAGAACAGAACCCATTTATTTTGACTAGTGAATTGAGGCCCAGGCTAATTAAGAGACTTTTACTAGTTCAACCAGTAGTCTTCAGAGCCTAGATAAAAAAATAATTGCCTTAATTTCTAGCTAGTGTTCTTTCCAATACATTCACCTCTGTCTGGAGTTAAAACATAAATATATGCTTGCTACATGAACATATACTGAGACACACAACAATAAATAAATGCAATGTTATACACAATGCTTTTAAAGCATTCAAGCAAAGTGGATTCTCAAAGGTGTCCTTCATCTCTGAATACCATGCAACCAAAAGTCATTGTTCAAAGCAGATTAACATATTCAAATAAAATATGCCTTTGTCACTTAACTACTGCCAAAGAAAAAGGCACATTTACTTTAAATCCCAAAGAAAATTCTTGAAGAGAAGGACATATGTTTTATTGCATCTGAGACAAAATAATTTTACTGGTATCTCCTTTAATGAATGACATTTCCCTCTTCTATTACAGTAAAATTAATTGTATGTGTCATTACATAGATAAGAAATTTTTTTAGTGATAGTTTCCCTTTTAATAACCATTAATACTATCCTGATTATAGAGTTTAGTACCTGGATGGTTTCCAGTAAAGAGTTTCTGAAGAAAAATGCAACTATGCAATTAATGTTAAACATTATGTTGGTCAATTTGCCTCCCTCACCACACAATGATTGACTTATAAATAGCAGAAATTTGCTTTTCACAGTCCAAGATCAGGATGCTAGGTTAGATTCTTCTGAAGTGATGACTGGTCCATGAGTATTAGAGCCACTGTGAGAACTACAATAGGAAGTACACAGGAGACTGAGAGGTGGTTTTCCAAGTTAGAACAAAGGGTGGGACCAATATGAATTTGAACTAGAAACAATAAAGCTTCAACTAGTGTTAGGGAAAAGGTTTCTCTAGCACAAACTTTGTAAGAAAAATTATACAATTGACAATGATTTTAGTCTTAAATAGATAATTTAATGAGAGTTCAGTAGAAACACATCATAACTAGCTATCTCTTCAGAGCAATATGGTGTATGCTAAGCTCTAATCCAAGGTCTAATCCAACCACATCAACCAAATTTACTGACATAGTCCTTTCAAAAATTAGGTGAGGTAAAGTCTATTATATCCAACTTAAATTTGAGTGACTGAGATAAAGAAATGTTAGACTATTTAATGGAGGCAAAAAAAAGTTGGTTGAGCTTAGTACTGGAAGTAATCAAAATTAAGATGCCGTATTTTAAATATAGAGTAACAAATGACCAAAAATAAATGTGTGTACATATGTGCAGTACCATTTTTTCAGGCTTACAATGGCAAGAAAAATGAGATAGATCTAAAACAGATTAAGAATAAAGAGTTCTAACAAAAAATTATAACACTAGAGACAGCAAGTTAAGAGAAAAAAATCTGCAACTATATAGGAACCACCTGTGTAAATCAAAATCTTGGGTAAAGCATATGTTTGGAAAATAAACTTCTTATCTAAAAATGAATACTAACATTAACAATATAGACACCTTAATCAGGGCAAAAGGAAATCTTTTTCAGAATTATGAAAAGGTATATATGAGCTGAAAATAACTCATTGAAGCATAATGTGTATTTTTTATGTCTGGATTGATTTAAAAGAAAGGAATTGACTCATTTGTTCATTCACTCTTTTAATGTATTTTACATTTGTGTTTGTGTTAAGAACTACATAGCAGCAATTTAATTATACCTGAAAAATGAGCATAAACAAATTAGAGTTTAGGTAGCATCTACATATTTGTACTTGTGAAGAATTTTGATTAAAGGAAAAATAGATTAGGTCTTAAGAAAGGAATATGGTGAATTTGTACTATAACTTGTAAAAATGAGCATTGAAAGAAATAGCTCCCTTTGTATAGGCTCTGGAGACATGTTCAGGGTGTTTCTACCACCTACTAGTATTGAGACTGTGCAGATAGAGGCTTTTATTGGCCTTGGCTCTCTCTGTCTGTAGGTTAAGAGTTGCTTTCTGAGGTTCTTTTCAGCTTCAAATGTCAAAGAGTGTTTAATGTTAGATTATGGCTTAAAACACAATATACAAAGACACCCGGTGACAAGAAATTGTCCTTCATTAAACCTTAGTTTTCTTTAATCCCTCTTCTTCCTATACCTAACCCATGACCTGCTGAGCCTAGTTTATGAAAAGTGTCCACATCCTTGGTATTTAATCAGATTTTTCTTGGTAATTTTATAGCATCTTCTCTTTCACTCTGCCCCCAACAGTTTTTGCTGGATTTTAAACTGAGATCAGCTCTATACTGGTTTCTCCCTCCTGTAACACCTGAGATATATATATATATATATATATATATTTCACATATATATATACATAATTCACATATATATGTGAAAATTTACTACTTTAAATTTTTTAGATAAACATAAAAACAGAAAAGTCACATGGAATCTGTGTTACTTAATAACAAAATAATTTTATAATTTAATATTTTATTATGAAGAATGAGCACATAAGAAAGAGGAAGTAACCATTTATCCTTATTATACAAGATTGATTTTAGCCATGAATCTATTAAACATATATTTTGAAGGAAAATTATAGGAATCTCTATATTCCTGAAAGGCCTTATATACTGATATTATAGAAAAGATTCCATTTTTTTCTCTATCCAAAATAAAGTTAAATTTTTCTGTGTTCTATCATTTTGATGCATAAAATGGTAGTTCATTTATCGCATCTGAAAATGCTTTAAAAACTGAAATGTACAAGTTGTGAAAATCTTAATCTTTATTTTCTTCCTCCTTTTGTATACCTTCTCATTTATTTTACTTTGCTTGTGAAATATTTTCTAATACTAGAGTAGACCAGGCTGCCATGTTTAAGAAACAGATAAAAGTGACTCCCTAAGAGTATCAAACTTGCCTTTTCCAAAGAGAATGACAGCCCCATGTGGACACAGAATCCCATAATAATGAATTAAATTGTTCTGTCATCAATGGGATATTATGGGTTATATTTTTTATAGAAACATTATTTTGATAGTAAACAAGTGTTATGGTTTGTGTCTAGATGTGCCCCCAAAGCTTCATGCAATCATGAGGGTGGGCTTCTAGGGTTTCTGATTGATTCATGCTCCAGTGCTAAGCTTTATGGATATTAGTGTTACACCTGCCCTGGGGTGGGTAGTCTGAATGCAGTATAAGAGAGGGAAAGAGTTTTGCTCTCTCTGTACCCCTTTATTTTTGCTCTTGTTGCTTTTGCTGTTTTGCCCCACCATGAACTGTTGTTCCCTGCCATGAGCCACTCTGTCTTAGATCCAGGCTTGTGGGAAAATTTCCAAGTCAAACCCAAAGGAAGACTCTTTGGACTGAGGACATAAGAAGGCAAAATTTAATCTTTATGCCAGTGGATTCTTGAATATTCACACTAGTGGACTGTTGTGGGACAGTTTCCAAAGACAATGGTCCTGAATTTACAAAGTTTAGTTTATATAGCATTTAGACATGGGGAGTACAAAGCAAGTGACAAAATGTTACATAATTGGTTACATGCATTGAGTCATATATGGACAGGCAGGTTAGTCTTGAACAGATTTGTTGAAACAAAGGAGATATTTATCATAATACAAAAACATTTCAGGAACAAGAGGAGGAGTCCCTGAGAGGGTGAGCATAGTACAGAAACATTCCAAGAACAAAGGGAGGAGGCCCTTTCAGAGTGAGCATGGTTAAAAGTGTCCTTGACTAGCCCAGGGTACCTTAAGGAATAGACAATTACTCTGACTCAGTGTTTATCAAAAGAATGCAGCTTGGCTTTAGGCACTATCAAGGTCAATTGAATTCAGGAGCAGATTTTTGATCAGAGTCCTCTAATTTGTATATGAAATACTTATAAATTTATTATTTTGCTGTTTTGCCCCACCATGAACTGTTGCTCCCTGCCATGAGTCACTCTGTCTTAGACCCAGTGTTGTGGGAAAATTTCCAAGTCAAACCCAAAGGAAAACTCTTTGAACTGAGAAAAAATTTTGGAAAAAATGTGTTCTTACGTTAAAATTGTGTCCCAACACCAGCAGCTTATGGACTGAAACCTCCACTAACTGTAAGCTAAATCAACCTTTCTTTCCTTAATTTTGGCTATCAGGTATTTGTCTCAGCAAAGAGAGAAAAGTAACCAAGACAGAGAGTATGTGTTTTCATTTATGATTTTGGAAGTGATAGTGACTTTTAAAAAAGAAAGTTTTCAAGAACATCCATATGAATCAAATAGTAATGTACAAAAACATTTCATGCAAGTGAAAAAATCTGAAAAGGTCTAGATATGCACAGGAACTCACAGATAAATTGAAAGAAATGGTCGTTGTGAATGATGGAGTCCTAAGTATGGAAGAATGGCTTTTATCTTCTATGAGCAGATTCACAGATTTCTTATTTCTGTTCGTAACTTACTTCAGATGATTGAGTTTCCACATTCTTATAGAAGTAAATCTTAATTTAGGGACTTAAGAACACTAAATAGTATTTAGCTGTGTTGAATCTATTGACAAAAAATATGAACATGTACTTCCTAAAATATCTGAAGCTCATTTAATCTGTCATCTCAGTTAACTTGCAAGATTTCAAATGATAAGGAGGGATAAATGTGAAGAGAATGGAATCTACTTAGAAAATACTAAAAATTCACTTGGGAGTAAAAAATAAGTTATCACAAAATACAATATTCAGTATGAATATATGCATAACAAAATATATGCATATGTATAATCATAAGGTATTAGTTAGAACACATAGCAGCATACTGAAAGTGTTAGTATGTACTATATATTTAAAACTCTTAATTCGCTATTTGATAGTGAAATAACCTGTAAGGGTAATTTTGTGGAAAATGATGAAAATAAATACAGAAAAAGAGGAGATATAAGAAAATTTGGGGACTTAATAGATAAAATATCACTGTTGACTAGAACTAATAAAATGAATTTCCCTAATTTTATTACTATCATAATGATCATTAGTACTTTTTCTTTTATCATACTTGATCAAAGATCAAATTAAATAAGGTCTGATTTTAGTTATCAGTTTTCTTTCAACAGAATTTGTGTTTTTGAATCTTACTTTCTTCCAAAACAAATCTTTCTCTGCATTTTGAAAGTCAACTCATTTTATTTTGTCAGCATCTTCTTCCAAAGTTACTGTTCATCCCAAAATAAAGCTAGAACTTAATATATTAAAACTTACATTATAAAAGTTGCTCATATAAGCTATTAAAAATACAATAAAATAAAACAAGTTAAATAAAAAATTCAAACACAATAGGCCAATAATTATTATTTTTCATTTGTGCTGCTCTTTAATGGGTTATATATAGTGTTAATATAATCCATATCCTGCTTCATCTTTTCTTCTTTAACATTAAATTATAAAATTTTGGCTCAATTTGGCCAGTGTTCACTATTCTGATAATATTTTGAAATAACAAATAACTTCAAATAACAGTTCAAAATGAAATTGTTTTTGCTTTCACACTTTCTCTCTCTCTCTCTCTCTCTCTCTCTCTCTCTCTCTCTCTCTCTTTCTCTGACTCTTCATTGTCTCTCTCTCTCTGGTGTGTGTGTGTGTGTGTGTGTGTGTGTGTGTGTGATATTGAGGCTTGAACTCGGACTCACACATGCCGGGCCAGAGCTCTATCTGTGAACTAGAATCCTAGTCACTTTCATAACTTTAAAAAAGATTAGAAAAAATGGTTTTAAAATATCAGTGTGTAGGAATTTACATTACTGCCATTTAATGTACACATGCATTAGTTTTATTCCAACCTCATTAGAATGGGGACTATGTTTGCTAATTTAGTAGATTTTAAACATACTTTTTTATTGGTTTAAATTCATTTTAGTAGATGCTTATTTTTCATCTCAGGTTTTTTTTTTTATGACTTGTGACTTTTTTTTTTCTTTTTTTTGGTCACTCACTTACCAGTATCTTGATTTTAGGTAAGCTTGAATAAATATTTTGTATTTAAAATAATGTCTATTTTCAACGTTTGATACATTTCCTGTTTGATACATTTCATGTTTGATTCTTGTTTTTACACTGTTTAAATCATTTGACTGGCAGTATATGACCTAAATTGTGTTTCAAAGACGGCTGGATCTTGATGGTTCCATTCAAGGCATGCCAAGTGATCAGCACCCGGTTAAGATTATTTTATTTTTTTAACTAATTGATTTTGGGGTGGGTACTGGGAATCAAACTGAGGACCTCACGTTTGCCATTCAGGCACTGCAGCACTAAGCTAAATCCCCAGTCCCTCCTGTTTCACTTCTTTAGCTATGAGCTTTTCAGCACAGGACTGTGGTACACATTTGACCCCATTCAAATATAAATGTGTACAATAAAATCCATTCAAATAGGAACATATGTTTAAATTAATAAAGGCACTGAGATAATACAATGAAAAACATAAATTAAAAGACTGAGAAGGACAGTAATGGTAAAATTGTAAATTAAATAATTTCTTGATTTGGCATTGTGGCAATGTTATAGTCAGGGGTTTGCAAGGGGAACAAGACAGTACAGGACATATAATCTATAGTATTTATAATGATCACTCAAAGCATTAAATACAAGAAGTTCAGGAAATCTGTCCACACACTAAAGACCTAGAGAATCTATCCAAGCCCCTGAATCCCACAGCAATGACCTGATTGAGTCCAAGTGAAGACCTGAGTCCATGACAATGCCCCCATGAAGCCCAACTGGAGGCCTAGAGCTCACATTGACACATGCGAGTCTGTTTCATGGATCTGTGCTGGGAAGGCCCAAAGGTCAGTGGTGAAAGCTAGAAAATTATGCCAATGGGACGAAGGATCTGTGCCAGTAGGTTGAGGGTTCTGCACTGGAGCCAGGAAGCAATGCTCAAAGTAAGGACCAGGGCTCCCCTGAAAGGTACCATAGCCATCTTCAGTGACATGAGGTCCAGAGTTCCTCTGATGATAACAGCCCAGTTCATATCAGGGAAGGTAGCATGACAAGCTCCTCCAGGAAAACCAGCATATCCAAAAGAACCAACAATTCCAAACAACAACACTTAGGAGAACCCACAACACTACTCTTCCTCTCCAAGTCTCCTTTTTATTCTGGCAACTTTCCTCAGGTGGGCCATCTACACTCAGCACCAGCTGATTCAGTTCAGCTGGTATTTAAGTTGACCAGCAGGTTTTAATCCACCACAGGCAAGAAGAGACAAATAATATTCTAATATTTGTGCAGTGCAACAACATTTAAGTAATTAGTCACATGTAATGATATGACCTGAAAAAATTAAGATATATGCCAAATATTTTTATAGTCAGTTCACATTCATTATGTGTGTAAAGCATGTATTATTGACACATAGAGTGCCTTGCCTCTCCATTTGTTTTTTTATGAAGGAGGGGTAAATACTACAGACATATAGTAATTTCATTAAAGTTCACAGGGGTAAATACTATAGACATATAGTAATTTCATTAAAGTTCACAGGACAGATTAGTGACAATATCAACAACTAGCTCATGAATATATCATTTTTATGTTGTTTTCAAGTTTGCTTTTAGGACTTCCTTCAAATTATCTGAAATAGTTTGGAAGGAAGAGTGGAAGCCAAAATATACCAGGAAGAAGAGGCTGGGGGAATATGACAAGCAAATATAAAAGAAACAACAGTCAGAAACATTCATACAAAACTTTGGCAACAGAACCAAGATCAGTGAAATCCATTTTAATGCATCTGGTTAATACTACACATATCAAATGTCACAGCCAAAAAACATGCTATTCCCTGTTGCTCTCTATCTGAAGATGGGATCCATCTTGATAACACATAGATTTATTATGAAATGGTAATTATTGAAATTATGCTGTTTGTTCTTTTTGTGGTTACATGTTTCCACTTTTTCCCTTTGGTTGATTCAGCAAAGCTTTTCTAAAATACCCTACTTACAAGTTATCCTAAAAGAGCCATCAGATGCAATGCAGGGTCTGACTAACCTATAGTTAGCAGAATTCTGTAACTAAACTAATAATTTCTAGCATGCTTGTTCATGACAAGCCACTTTTAATGGTCTAAATTATTTTTTCTACTTTCATTAGTCTTTTATTCTATTTCCTTTTCTTTTCAGGCATTCCAACATTTCCAGCTAAATTCATGTTATATAGTCCGTGAGAAAATTTTCAGTAAGATGAGGTATATTTTTTTTCAAAATAATCTGCTTTTGTTTTATTTCTCCTTTAGCCACCATGAAGACTATTCCATTACCAGATACATGGAGTTTGGTAACATTAAAGATGCAGAGAATTAAAGGGTGCAAAAGACGAGACTTCTTGATAATTTTTCTTTTTTAAAAAATGGAAATTAATATGAAATATCTCTAAAAAGCTAAAATAAAAATTTCATTTAATTCAGCAATACTTATCGTGAATATCCTCTCCCAAAAGTTAAAGTCATTGTATCAGCATAATTCGCAATTCATAATCCAATAGTTAAAGCATGGGAAGAGTCTAAGGTGCCAAGTGAGAGATGAATGGGTAAAACATGCAGTATGTATACACAGTGGAGTACTGCTCAGACATAGAAAGGATCAATCTGAGTCATTTGTAGGAAAATGGATGAATGTTGAGTCTATATTACATAAAATAAATCAGATCCAGAAAGTTAAATAGCGCATGGTTTCCTTTATGTGACAAACTCAAAACATAAATAATTTAAAGAACAAAAAAAAATAAAGGATGGTAGGAAACAGGAAAGTAGACTTCTGAAGACGGGGAAGGGATGTTGTGGAATGGGTGAGTGGAGTAATGCGAGGGAAAGCATTTCAAAAATGATCAAGACACAATACCTGTGTACTACTTCCTGAAACAAATGTAATTACTATGCACTGTAAACATATACTAATAAATGTAAATAAGTAATGTAAATAAAAGCCTCTTTAGTTTGCTTATTCATTTATTGAGACAGGGTATTCAGGGTGCCTTTGAATTCACTATGTAGCCCACTTTGGCCTTACATTGGTGGCAATCCTCCTGCATCAGCCTTCTGAGTTCTGGGATTACAGGCATGAGCCACCTTGTCTGACTTTGCTTATTTTAAAAAGGCATTGAAGGACTCAATGCTTTATTTAAAGTAGTACTATAGAGATATTTTAACTTGATCTTCATATTCTTCTTTAAATTTTTCTTAATAAATGTATGTTGAAGAATATTCCTGTGAACCCAAATAAATGTATGGCTCTTCTCCAGAGAAAAATCACTATGTATTTGTTTCTGTGACAATTTAGCAATTTCAGTGATTACTTAGAATCAATTGTAATTAGATCTAGATGTTGAAAAATCTAGACCCTGGATTCTAAAGAACATATATGAAGGAATGTGAGGTACCAATTCCAAAATAAAATTCTTTCCCTGAGAAAAAGAAAACCATGTGAAATCTGTTCCATTATAAAGTTGAAAATGGAAAAAAACATAGTTTAAAATTTAAACATAGGGGCTGGGGATTTAGCTCAGCCACATTAGCACCTGCCTGGCAAGTGCAAGGTCATGGGTTCGATCCCTGGTTCAAAAAAAAAAAAGAAACCTAAAAATTAAAAATAATCTAAAAATCGAGGGAGAAATTTTGCTCCAGGAATGAGATTAGGATTGGCTAAAAGCATACCAGTGACAATCCCAAGGACATGAATGAGTGAAAGCATCAAAAGAAGCAGCACAGGTTTTAGTTGAGCACTACAACCCCAGAAAATTTAAGAGAATGTTGAGGGAAAGAGAGAGATTTGACATAATTAAGCTTTTGGCATTAGGGAAATAGGTTCACATCAAATAATCTCTGTGTTCTCTCTGCAAGAAAATAATATTTCTCATTTTTCCTTGGTGCTTTGAATCCTCCAGAATGAATTCAGAGCTGGTACCACTGACTGTTTTTGGTTGCCTAATCAGAATAGTTATGACCAATCAAGATGTCTGCCACTCTTGGGCTATACATTAGCTATTATCTTAACATCTCCCAATTACATGCTGAAAATTCTATACTGAATATATTCACTATGTAGAATTTAATTAGAACTTTCAAATATACATGGATTAGGGCACAACTTTGACATTGCCAGGAGATGTGATGCTAATAAAATGCACCTTGAAAGAGCAGTAGAGATGCAAATCTGCACTGTGTTTATTACAATAGCCTTAACTACTCTGTTATTCAACTCAGGTGTTACTGAACTGCATACTTTGGAAGAATGATAGGACTGCCTGGCTGCTATTTAAAAAATAAAGAATGAGAGGAAGGAAAGAAGAGAGGGAGGGAAAGAAGGAAAAAATGAAGAAAGGATGAAAGGAAGGAGAGAAGGAAGGAAGGGAGGGAGGAAGAGAGTGGGAAGAAAAGAAAGGAGGAAGGAAGGAAGGAAGGAAGGAAGGAAGGAAGGAAGGAAGGAAGGAAGGAAAGAAAAAAGAAAGGAAAGGAAAGGAAAGGAAAGGAAAGGAAAGGAAAGGAAAGGAAAGGAAAGAAAAAAAGAAAAGAAAAGAAAAGAAAAGAAAAGAAAAGAAAAGAAAAGAAAAGAAAAGAAAAGAAAAGAAAAGAAAAGAAAAAAATGTACTTAGGGAATCTTCTGAAAAGTATTTGAAACAACTACTTTAGATTTTCTATGGAAGAAATTAAAACTAATTTAAAGTATTAATAATGTTGCTAGTTCTTCAAAAATAATACTCTAGTTCTTTTCCTACAGCTATGTTAACTCTGAATCTCAAGCATTGAGTCCATAGGAATTTTACTTTACTCACTTAAAACTGAAAGGGTTTAGACATGAAGGGTACTAAGATATAGTGAAGATCTAAATTCCCTCATTCCATATGACTCTGAATGTCTCAAACCTTTGATATCCATTGCTCAGATTCTTTCCAGTGGAAAAGATTACATCATAAAATTGTAAAATCATTGAAATTTAGTTCTCAAATAAAAGACTAGCCAATTTATCTTATAACTATGAATAGAAATGATGAAGGGTAAAAAGACCATATCACCAATTGAGGGTACAGAGCAGAATTATTTCTGATCCCCTTTCTTGATGTACATTTTACTTTTCTAACAGATATTGTACATACTGAATTTTTGTTAATTTCTTTTTTCAAATTTAATGAACTGTATTCATAATACATTATAAGGAAAACAAACTAAAATCACATTATGCCACGTACTTTTTCAAATCTGCAATAATTTCTGTATCATATCTAGTAGGCATAACAATAACCATTATATGACTTTTTGTACCTTCTTACAAACTTTAGTAATTTGTTCATCTATTTGTTCCTTTATCTAATTCATGTATTGTGCCTGTAGACATAAAAGCAATGGAGGGACTCAACTGTGGGTAGATAATTCTCGGTTTCAAAGATTTTAGTATCTCTTTAATTTTATTTATAAAGTATTAATCTCTCAGACAACTGAATCATTTTATTTTTCTAGTAATATACTTATTTATTTTAAAAACAATATAAATGATGATGCTAGTTCCACTTTATTCTTTATATTGCCCCTACCACTTATTTCTCTCAGCAGTCTCGTAGGCCAATGTTACCATAAAAACCCATTAATCAAAAAGCTTTATGTTGCTTTGACTAAGGAGAAACCACATATCCTTCACCTTTCATTGATCAATTGCTAGGAGAGGAAATGCTGGTAAGATGTACATAATAACAATACTAAATAATACATTTTAATTTGCAAGGAGGAGAAAATTGGATGAGTATGTGAAATATATGTATAATATATATAATATATATATATAATGTGATATATATATAAAACCATGCCTGTGATGAATTAGAAAATTGCAGAACAAATCTAAAAGCCAACTGCTAAGCAAGAAAAATCTTTTTCAAAAATATCACAACACGGGCCTCCCTTCTATTGGAAAGGTGCCAGCGAGCTACTCCAGCACCTATCCATAGTGACAGATGAAACAGTTTGATGAATGGTGCACTGGACCCTGGTTTCATCCACAGAGGTCATGGAGGCTTATTGATGATCCAGGAGGGATAAAAGGGTTGGGAGAAAGAATTATAGCACCAGTAGTGACATATACAATCTGATTACAGGATCTAAGTCTCTGTGATTCTCTGGCTTGCTTATTGAATTGTAGCTATAATGACCTTACTTAATATCATTCAGCTATTAATTTAATTTTAAATGACAGAAGAAATGCAAAAGTGAACAAAGTACATATAATTTTGAAAGATTTAAAATAGAAAACCAGTAAATATAATATTGTTTCCTTTGGACAGAGCTTCTACAAAAGCCAGAAGCTCTCCATGAAGCTGTTTCAGGCTTTGAACTGCTTAATCAAAAATGTCCCAACAGGTCAGAGAAATTTAGGAAAGGCCATGAATTCAGAGAGAAGGAGCTGCACATTTTTCGTGGAGAAACAGCAGGCATGTCTCTTTTATTGTTCAAAAATTCTTTAAATCTTTACTAGTTTGTTTTCCTGTGAGTTTTATTAGCTGTTTATAGATAGTTCAACTACTGACTATAAACAGTGAAAAGTAAGAATAAACTTTCATTAACATTTACAGTGACCAGTATAGGTGCTATGGAACTTTAAAGGTGAAATTATTTTTTATGGAATTAGAAGTGAAATATATGTTAGATTTCAGCAAGGAAGAAATGAAGCTCTTTCAGATATAGCTTTTGTTTCTCATTTCCATCTGTATTTAAAACTGTGAAGTTCCTAGCAAGTTTAAAAAGTCATCAAGTAAAAGAAATATATGTAGAAATTATATACTTTACCTTTTATCCCAGCACCTCAGTAGTAGTGCTATTCATATTTTTGAGCTATTTTCAGCACTTGTTCCAAACTACAACATCAGAGAAACAAATAAAAAAATCTACATCTATAATCTATATCCACTCTATCTATATCTATCCACATCTATATCTATGAATGAGAGCAGACAGTGAGACAAAAATGTATACACTCTTCAGAAAGAAAAATAGTATGATGATTTTTCAACAGATCATGTTATCCTCATATGGGGAACCCTAGAAGATATGTATGCCAGAAAACCCCTACACTACTAGATCTTAGAATAAAAACTGAAAATGCATGTGCAGCAATCTCCATGACCAAGGTCACCCAAGTATTAGTTCGCAGTACTAATAAATGTCTGGAAGCTGAGGGCCACACTTTGGGCACCTTTGGCAATTGTGGAGGCCGAAGATAACAAAGATTATAATTCATATTATGCTGTCTTAATGGATTTAGTATTAAAATATTTATACAAGTTTTTCTTTTCTCAAAGTGTGTACATATATTCTCTCTCCCTCTCTGTCTCTCTCTCTCTACTTTCCTTGAAATAAATAAACTTAATAAAATGTTATATATTCATAGAGTCACTATTCTGTATTTTGTAGATTACACCTGTCAAATTGTTTCATCCCCCTCAATTGAACTTTGTAATCTTTGTGTAATATTTTCCATTGCTACCTTTCCCCAGTTCCTGGCAATTCTCGTTCTATATTCTGCTTCTGTGAGTTTGCCTTTTAAAAAAATTTACATGTAATCTTCCTGTGTCTGGTTTATATCACTTAGCATAATGTCCTGCAGGTTCTTTTATGTTACTGCAAGTGACATATTTCTTTCTTGTTTAACACTGAGTAATGTTAATTTCATATGTGTGTGTATGCATTTTCTTTATTCATTTCCAAAGGACATAGTTGATTACATGTCTAATATATTGTGAATAACACTGCAATGAACATAGAAGTGTACATATTTCTTTGAGGTCTGAATTTAATTTCCTTTAGATACACACCCAGAAGTAAGATTGTTGGGTCATATTATAATTCTGTGTTTAGCTATTTGAGGAATTTCCACTCTCACTGGCAGTGCAAAGGGGTTTCTTCTTTCTTCACATCCTTGCTAACACTATTTGTGTATATATGCCTTCCATAGCAGCCATCTTAACAGGTATGAGGTGATATCTAATTGTGGTTTTAATTTCAATTTCCCCTAACATTAGGAATGTTATGCATTTTTATAGACTTGTGGGCCATTTTTGTATCCCCTTTTGAGAAACATCTAATTCAAATCCTTTGCTCATTTATTACTGTGGTTATTAATTTTCTTGCTATGGGTTATTTGAGTTGCTTAAATATTTTAGATAAGAATGCCTTTTTAGATGTGTATTTTACAAATATTGTTTTACTACTTTGTAGGCCATATCTTTAATCTATTGATTATTTGTTATTTTATGTAATCAAATTTGTGTATTTTTGTTTTACTTTCCTATATTTTAGGGACATAACCAACAAAATCATTGTCCTAACCAATGACAAAAAGAATTTTTCCTAGGTGTATGGTTATTAATTTTATAGTTTCAGGTCTTATAATTCAGTGTTTTAGTACTTTTTTGTGTATGGCTCAAGATAATGGTAAAATATTATAGCTTTCTGTGTATTAAGAACTAGTGTTCCCAATACTGTTTAATGGAAAATATGTCCTAATCACAAGATCTCTTGGAAACCTTGTGAAATACCAATCAATTAGAAATAAGTAAATTTATTTCCTAGCTCTGAATACTGCTATATCAATGTATGATTTTTGATGCCAATATAATGTGCTCCTTGATTGCTATAGCTTTTTCATATATTTGAAACTAGGTACTGTGGTGCTTCCTGTTTGTTCTCTTTATTAAGATTGTGTTAGCTATTTGCAGTTGTTTTTGTCTCCCCATGAATTTTAGGATTGGTTTGCAATTTTTCTATTTTTTCCTATCCCTATGAAATACGTTATTGAGATTTTTATAGTGCTTTTATTGAATCTACTGATCAATTTGGACAGTATGTCTATTTTAATGATGTTATTCTTAAAATTCATGAATTTAGAATCTGGGACATGTGCCCATTTATTTGTGTTCTCGAGTTTCTTTTACCAACATATTAAAATTTTCACATGCAAATCCTCAACCCCTTTGTCAACTTATGTCTAATTATTTTATTTTGTCATTGATGCTATTGTAAATGGTCTTTTTTTAGTTTGTAACAGGCAAGAAATAATTGTTGTTTAATGCAAAAAATTAATGTGGTTTTTACAGATTTTATAATCTACATCTTTACCTACTTTCTTTACTAAGGCTGCTAATTTTTGATGGAATTTTTAAACTTTACTAGATAAAAGATTACTCATCTACAGATACTACTGTTTCATGCCTAATTCTTTCAGCTAGGACTTACAGCACTACATCAAATAGGACTGGTAAAACTGGGCATCCTATTTTTCCCTAATCTTATAATAAAAGGTTTCAGTTTTTAATTACTGAGTATGAAGTTACCTATAGTTTTTTATATATGAAATATAAGCTGGAGTATATACCTTCCTTATTTAAATTGTTAAAAATTCTATCAGTAAATGATCCTGAATTTTTAAATGCTTTTTTAATGTCTATTAAATGACCATATTTTATATCTTTCATTTTGATAATGTGTAATATATATATATATATATATATATATAAGCAAGCTCAGCCCCAGGAATAAATGCCATTGATCACAGCACATGATCCTTTTAGTGTACTACACAATTTAGTTTGCTGGTATTCTGTTGAGGATATTTGCATCTATATGCTCATGTTGATTAATTATATCAGAGAAATTTATCCTGAAGCCACAGTCTTGTGCCAAGGTGACCCTTGACCCTGAATTTACAAAGGCTGATTTCATGCTTAGTGGATCCTCATACCTGGATGCATGGGGATGGGTTTGGTCATGAATTTGTAAGTGTTGGCCTGGAACTGGGCTGTGGAGTAGGCTTGATCCATAGGACAGATTAATGCTAGGGTCAAGGAAGCCAACCTGGTGTGAAGGTTAACTTGGATGCTTCCTGTAGAGTAACATGTTCTCTCACTGACTCATAAGTCTTCTTCCATATCCTATGACCTAGCCGACATGTGGGAATATTTAGAAAGGGAGAATTATTGAAAGGAAGTCTAGACTCTTAGGGTGTGACCTTGAAGGAGATATGGGGACCCTGGCCCTTTCTGTCTCTCATTTTTTTTATTTACTGCCACTAGATAAACAGATCTCCTCTCACCTGCATTTCTGCCTTGATGTAATATACCATCACAGGGTCAAGCAACCATAGACTAAAATCTCTGAAATCATGGACCAAAATAAATCCTTCCTCTTTATAAGATGATTACATTGGGTGGTTTTCTTGTTTTGATTTTTGTATGGTTTGTTTTGGGGTTGTTTGTTTGTTTGTTTCAGTGATGAAAAATCTCACAAATATATTGTATAAACTGGAGTAGACCTGATCCTTATTAAGCTGCATCATGGGCCATGGGAACTGGCCTGAAGCCTGGGGCTACAAAGGGTACTCTGGCCCTGCAACCAACCTGAGACTTGGAATCTGAACTCTGGCATGGTGTTAGGGCTCACAGGAAGTGGCTTGGTGTTGGGGTCTGCAGTAAAATCAGCTGTTCATTTTTCCTCTTTTTCCTCTGCACAGAGGGTACTGTTTGTCTCTCCACACTGTGCTGCCCGCACACAGGGGAGAAGGACATGTGTGCAGTGTGACTGTTCGTCATATCCATTCCAGTGTTTCTCTTACTTTTCTGCTCCACTAATGTGTTTGAATCTCTGGCTTGGATTCTTAACTATTAAGAAAATGTTTTGCACATATATTTTTGCTCAAATTGATGTTTCTTTACATGAATAAGAACCTAAATGTCCTATTTTATCATCTTGCATCAATGACACTCTGGAAAATTAAACATTTTGAAAGCCTTTCAAATCTCTGTATTTATATTTAATAAGATAAAATACGGTCCGTTTCAATTCAGCATTATTCACAAATGTGAAGGGACCTTAGATATTAGACTTTAGAGTTTTTACTTTCTTCTTTAAAGTCCCTGGAATACATGCATCCAGTTGATACTTCTTTTAACCATGAGCAGTATGTGGTAGTGATTACCAACAGTTTCTTATTTGAAGTATTGTGACGAGTTCTATCTTTGCACATTGTCCGGCCTTGGAGAACTTACTAAAGCTACTTTGACAATATCATACATATTACTCAATTTCTATGATCTGTCATTTTTCACATTTTAAAATTGGAGATAATGCTTGTACCTGCCTTACTGAGTTGACAAGGACATTCATTAAATGAGTAAAGCATTTAGGAAAGTGTTGACTTCTAGTTGATCCTCCAAAGGCTTTAGTCATTATTAAAAATGTACTGAGCTCAAAAGATAGGCCAACCCTTTGTTACATAATTTTTATGTCAAAAAACTATTCCATATATTGACTCAAATCTGCCTATCTGGTACTTTGGCCCTGTTTAAATATACAAAGGAAGAAATCCAGTGCCTCTTTTTCCTTGTAGTTACTTATAAAAAGAATGCAGTAATCTTACCCAGTCTTTCCTTCTGTTAAATGTGCTCAATTCTTCAAATATCCCTTTTCTCCAGATATTTTCCTCCTCTGTATAATTCCTTCTCACTAATATAATTATTGAGATGTGATATTCAGGAGATAATATGAATATATATATATATACATATATATATCACTTTTCATATTAGATATTTTGTCTACAATAAGATTTTATTCATACCTTTAAATCTACTGCACTACATTTTTAACCAGTGAAATAATAACCAAAGATTATAGAGAAGAAAAACATTTTTTGCTAAAGTCACATAGCTCATTTTCCTATTCCTAGTAAAGACAACACCATGTCTCTGTCATTATTTTAGCTAGAGGTAAAACTATATCCTAACTATTTGGGACAGAGTTCTAGGTCTATGAGAACTGTCTGTCCAGACAAAGAAATGAAAAAAGTACCATAGTTAGCATATATTTTATATCTAAATTCTTCTTAATCTATATCCTACCAATATTAACCACTCTTTCTGAATCCAAATGAGGATTTTTGCATTTGTATTTGTCAGATTATGAATTAGTAGTTGAATATATGATTCTAACCCATTGGTTTTGTCGCAAATCTTGATTCCTTTCTTTTTCTCCTTCTTTTTCTTTTGAGCACTAGATACTGAACTCAGGACCTTTGCATTGAGCTAAATCTCAAGGCTTTTTCATTTTTTACTTTTGATATAGGATCCACTTATTAAGTTGGTTAGCTTCCAATTTGTGATCCTTTTGTATTAAGTAGCTATGATTACAGATACCACATAAGGCTCAAAACTTGATTCTGATATCACAAAAATTTGCTATTCTTTATATTTAAGAATATTCACAAATTTGACAGGTATATTAAATTATCCAAATCATTCATTAAAATGTAGATTAAGAAAACTTTTAGTACCCCAATCATCTCTATATAAACATTTTCCTAAACCAGGACTGAAATTAAATATTCCATAAATGTAGGTTATATCAAATAACAATCAAGAAGAAAGTCTGATAAACAATTCATTATGTTCAGCCTCCTCAATTTCTATTTTATATGTTTCTATTGGAATATGTGTGTAAGTAGAATATACTCACTTTAGGAAATACGGTTTAGTATTTGGTATACAGAGGTAGAAGCAAGGTTGGAAAAGAAGTTTATAGGAAGGAGTATACAGGAAAAACGTTGAAAGATATAGTGAGACAAGTTAATATGATAGGCCAGGTAAGATATTTCACTTAGATTTTAAAAATGCATTATTTAAGGTATGTCATAAATCATCACAGGAATGTCAGTAAAAGAAAAGAGCTAAAGCGTAACCCTGACAAGGACTTTCCATTTTCCTTCAATATTAGATAGGAAGACGCCCGAAGCATTCAGACAGCTTTCTAGCTCCAAAGTGGGGCAGGTTACAGCAAGCCTGCAGTGTTTACTGACCAGGTCAAAACTTCACTCCTGGGACCAATAAAGGAGTAAATTGTGAATATTGAAACACTAAACAGCGTGACACCTGGACGCCCAGGAAACAATTCATCTGCTCTGCCTAAAAGGCAGCTTGCTTATGGAGTACTGGCTTTTTATTGCTATTAGAAGTAAACTAATAAACAAACAGAGCATTGTTTTAGATTGTTTTTCCAGCTAGGGCAAATTCAACTCCTGAGAATTTTTAATATACTCATCCTGTAAACTAGGTGCTGACTCTTCTCTCAGTGTACTAGTCCTAAGACCTAAAGAAAGAAGAATTTAAATACATAACTAATCTGAAAACACTTCTCAATCTATGGACGAAATTGTTGTTATGGAAGCCAGCACCTGAGTGTATATATACCCAAGAGGCCATTCAGTTGTGTGTATTTCTACTGCTCAGTCAAGGCAAACAGCAACCAGCTGGCTGTGACTAGCTCAGACTAATAAGCATAAAATCAACACAGACTGATCCAGGCTGAATATCAGCATCTGTTAGGCCATTGTCTCTTGATATGTCTGACTGAGCAGAAGGAAGAGCCAAATAACAGCCTTCTGTGAACCAGAACACAAGATGAGTTGCCTCCAGACACCTGCCAAGGTTCTGGTGAGGGAGCATTGGTAGCAAGGAGTCCATTTCACAAAGAAGGTGCTTGATACAATTCTAGAGAGCCTATTTCCTTTTACAATAAGGTTTTCCCTCATACATTGTTTTGGGGGCAATTTTAAACAAAATGTAATAAAAGAAGAGCCACTGAGGAGTCTGGAATTAGGATTAAAGGTCAGGAATCATCATATCATTTCATGCATGATTACACTCGCCACAGAGAGCCAGATGAGTACACAGGGCAGACCATTAGCTACTATAACAAGTGACAAGATAGCTGAAAAAAGTAGTATTTGAAGATTAGTTATCTATTCTAAATACGAATAAAAATTTACCTCTCAAATATTGATTCCTCATCCAGCTTCAACTTCTGCTCTTCAGTTTATCTCTCTTCCTGGGCGCATTCAACACTTCTGGTGCCGTCAAAAGCACTCAGGACCTTAAAGTGTATCCCATTTCTTCTGATGCTTGAATACTCCACAGAATAAACTATGCAAAATCTCTGGAGAAGATGATTTCTTGGACCCTAATATTAATGACAAAGCATAAAATTGACAAAGAGGAAGAAAAGAGTGCCCCTCCCCAACCTCCCTTCTCTCATGTGTCACATTAGATTTTGGGAAAGGATCATTTTCTTATACTATTTCTTGTAAAATAAAAAGTACCTATTTTAATATGATATTTTAATACGATATTTTAACACAATAAACTTTAGAGTCCTGCAAAGTATTTTATAAGATAGAAGGGATATAAGTAAGAAATGTTAGAAACATAAAAGGTGATATTTAAAAAGGGTGACCCAGAAGTATGTCTGTGATGGTTGTACAAACTTTTTTTGTGGTACCTAAAGAATACAGAATCATGAAGTCTTTTGAAGAAGAAAATGATAAAGAAAATATTTTCTTGATACAATAGGAAAACAACAAAGAAACACTAGAAAAGGGCACATACAATTTGTACTACAGAATTTAGTGTGGATGCAGAGAAAAAAGAGAACATATTGTTAAATCAAAAATGATAATTTATAGATTGTGAATCACATTGAGGAAATGCAAACAATTAGTGCTACAAATCAGCTCAGCATTTTTATGTTTTACTTTTTTTTCAAGATGCCAATACAGGGTACATTTTTAAAAAAAAAACAAATGTACTGTTCTAATTTTTCATTATGTAGGCTGATTTGCCATTTGGAGACCATGTGCTTTGTGTGTGGTCTTTATAATTTTTTATGCAATAACTAAAGCAAAGAACTAGATGCACTACTGTGTAAGGCAATTACACAAAACTGTACCTTACTGTACCTAATTGAACAGTATGTTGGAACTTATAACCACTTGCATCGTTCCACAAAATAAATATTTCATGTCAAATTGTAAAAAAAAATTATCTAAATTAATACTTCTCAATTTTTCCTATCTATAGTAATTATCATTTAATTTTTTTTTAAAACCTAAAGGTTTTTACCACCAATACCTACTCACTCAGTAGTTTAAAATTTTCCTGGGTAGAGCCCACGTAATAGAAAATCTAATGAATACTTCAGGTGTTTTACTTCCAACCACAGCCTAAGAACTATTTTGCTGCTATAAAGACAGAGATGATCAGAAAAAGTAGAGGGGATTGGAAAAGAGGTGTTTAGCACCCTACCAACTCAGATTTATAGGGTTTATAAAGTCAAAAGTGTGATTTTAGAGTTTTCAGTAGATGATGATAATATACAGCAAAGATTTTAGTCCATTCAGGTATGTGAACTTTATATATTAAGATTTCATAAGAACAAATAATAAAGCTCTACCAGTTGCCACACTAAAAATTAAGAAGTTGATTTTTATATAGGAGAAAGGACTTTACTTACTAGCTATGGTTAAGCTTCAACTATATAGCTTGTGAATTGCAATATGAATATAATGTTTAGCTCTAATGACAAAAACAAGATAAAAAGAAAAGAACAACACATCCTTCATGCATCTGCAACAATGGCTCATTCTAAAACACTAACTTCAGAAATAATCCAAAGGAAAGCAAAAAGATGTATTTCCAATAACATTACATAAATTATTTGATGCATTGTTTGAATTGAGAAGTTATTTAATGTTAAACAAAACAAAGAAGAAACACTTAGAAAATTCCACGTAAGACTAAGTAGCATTTCAATGAATATAAAATATTTACTTGAAAGGTACTTGTCTAGATCACTTAGGTCAGATTCGCATAAAGTAATATGATGAACATTTTATTAGAAAAATATATTGAAGGTCTTTGAATATGTGCATATATATATGATTTGTATACATATTCTTCAGATGCAAACATTCTTCAGATACAACAGATCAAAACCTTTACTAAACGAAGTTAAAAATATGCATGAGAAAGAACATGAGTAGAAATCTTTTAAGATATGGTTTTAAAGTGGAGGTGAGGATGACCATAAAATGATTAAAGAAGACTGAAAGATTTTTCTTATCCTAGACAGAAAAATACAGTTATAAATAAAGTATAAAACTTTGGTGTTTAGTTGATTAAGAACTGAGTAGTTACCTAAAGTATTATGCAGTCCTCTGATGCCATTAATGTTAATCTTTCAAAGGCAGTCTGATTTCTCAACCTAACCTATCACTGAAAGTGAAATGCCATTCTCTCTTGACTTCTCCTCCACTAGGTCAATGTATTCGTCATGAAATGTGACCACTTTGACTCCATTTTTGATCTCCCAGAGAGAGGTTAATGTTTCAAGTTAATGGGTAGTGCAAAGATTGCATGGAAATTTTTAATCAATTTCAAGTAGCCCATGGGAGAAGGGGTTTATTATTGTATTCTACCTCTTTCTCTCTCTACATCTTATCTATTTATCTCTATACCTCCAGTCCTAAATGACTCAAAATCAAACAAAACAATGACTGACCCTAAATGTCACATGACCCAGCGATGATTTATGCTTATATTTTCTAACTTATATCCTGAAGGCTACACGTAATGTATTATATTTTGCCATGTGAATTCAGAAAAAATTATTAGAATATTGTAACTTTTGTTCATAAAGGTATTTTTGTCCTACTTACTTTTCTCTCATTGCTGGGACAAAGTACCCAACGCCCAAAGTTAAAGAGGGGAAGGTTTCAGTCCATAATCAGCTGGCTGCTAGGTAAGGTGGCATGGCTTACAGGTGACAGTTAAGGGAGTAGAAGATAGAAAAAAGCAATAAGCACAAAATGGGGAAAACAAGTCTCTTTTCCCACCTTGTCCTGTAAGCAGGCTACCTACCCTAGGGTGAGTGCAGCCCTCATACCACCTCCTTTCTCTCTTCTTGCATAGGCTGAGGATGTTTACAAACCAACGTTTCTGGCCCCCTGCTGAGTCACTTAAAAAATCTAAACTTCTCAAGTTGACACAATTTATCCAGCATTACAGATTTCTCAAACCCTATTGAGTACTTACAGAAATTTTAACTATGGTTGCCAGTTTTTATTGATTCTTCAAAATTTGGGTACAAGTTGTGTTGCGCTTTCATAGTACTAGATTTGTGATAATATTTATCTCATTGTATTTTTATTTTAAAACTGTTTAATGAGGAAATAAAGTGAAATATGTCAGTAAAAAGTAGTCTTTTCCACTAAAAATTACTAAATTGTATGTGGTGTCGAACTTTACAAGAAATGGAAGAAGATCGTATCTGATTAATTTTCTACTTGTTCTGTGATTTTAATAAAAGAGAACATCACAGTAGATAATATTAAGTCAATCAATGAAGGATTGAGAAGACATTTCAAGAGCTACTTTTAGGTACGTTGTATCACCACCGTCATTTTTTGTTTCTCTGCACTCTGAAGTAGAGACAAATTTCTCCAAAACTTCAGAAGAGAAACCCTTCAAATAAACTAAATTTGCCAAAAATAAAATATTTGAAGAAAAGATCATGATTTTATGGTTGTGTGGTAGAGGTAAGTTTTCAGGGTTAAAACAATTTCTAAACATGACCAGTTTAATTTAGGAAGAAACATATCTAATCTCTGTGATTGTGACTAGTTCTAGACAGTAGATTCTTTTTATCTACAACCTGTCATTCCACAAGAGAATCACCATTTTGACACTTAAAGATTTTGTATAAATTTCCTATTATCATGTAGGTTTTACACAACTGACACTGTAGGACCCCTAAATACTTCTTATACTTAACTGATCAAATGGTTTGAGTAAACCTAATGGAAATAAAGAATAGAATAATCCTAGAGTTAGAGTGGATACAAAGACGTCTACAGAAGAGAGGAATGTTTTTAGGTGGTTAGTGGAGCATCAACACAGAAGGCAAAGAATGATCAAACACACAAAGCCCAAAGTGTTTTGTTTATAAAGAGGAGGACTTAGGGACATTTTGAGATATGTCCTGTATAGGTAAATGATTTCTCTTTTCTATAGAAAGCAGTTTTCAATGCACAATTTCATTTCTTATTGACATAACTTGAAAAAATATTTAGCCTATCCTTCCTTTACAGAGGAAATCAAATGTAATTTTATAACCAGGAACTTTGACAGTGCTTTGCAAGCACTAATGAGATAAATCCCTTATATTTTGAAGTTAGTACATCTAGATTCCTTTTTCTTTTTTTTTTTTTTTTACTTTTTTTATTGCCAAATTAGGTAGCCTTGAACAAATTATACGACTTCTCCAATTGTCATATTTTTTTTAAATACAAGCTGGAGATGTGTCTAGGAGACAAGAAAGGAAACAAATATATCAAATATAAAATCCTCCATTTGGTAGGTATAATAATGGTAGCATGGAGAGGGAAGCATTTTAGTTAGGGGATTGAGAGAAGGCTTTTCTTAAGAGGTACCTGAAATAAAATCTGTAGCATGTAGGAACTTGCCCATAGTATAAATTTGGGCTATGAATTCCACACAACGACTACACCATGGGAAGCCAAGAAAGTATGAGAAAGCAAAGGACCATTAAATAATTTAAAATATCTAGGGTATAAAGGCCAACTAAGTTGTAATATAAACAAAGAAGCAATGGGAAACTTTAAATTATTTCAAGTAGTGTGATTGAATGTCCATTCCCTCCAAAATTTATTGTTGAAACTTAATCTCTACTGTGATGACACTAAGAGATAAGGTCTTTGAGGAAGTGATTGAATTATAAAAGCTTCATTCTCAGAAATGGGTTAAAGCCTAAATAAAAGAATTTGAGGTAATGAATTTGCTCCCATCCGTCCTTCTTCTTTAGGAAAACACAACATTCATTGTCTTTTGATCTTTCTTGGGTTTTGTCAATGGGATGTGATGCCACTAATGAACAGGACTTCCTTATATAGCATATCCAATGGCACCTAGATTTTGGACTCAGAGCCTCTAGAATAATTAGAATTATATTTTTCTTCTTATAGATTACCCAAACTCAATTTTTTTGTTTTTGTTTGTCTGTTTGTTTGCTTGTTTGCTTACAAGTACAAAGATACTAAGACAAGGGGAGTAATGCTATTAGATTTGCTGATAGGAAAGCAACACTCGTAAATACTATGCAGTATTGGTGAAAATACTATAAAGTTCCAACCAAGTATTGACAGAACACTGTATTAAGGTACAAGGTAGGAAATAGACAGATTTAGGAAATATTTCAGAAGCAAAACTCAGAAAGTATTTGGGTTTGGAAGAGTGAAACACTCAGGAATGACTTCCTAAATTCAGTTTCAGCATAACTTAAAAGAATGATTTGTAGTACCCATCACCAACATAAGAACCAAACAATAAGTTACTGTAGCAGGTAATTAGGCAGATATTAGATGCCACAAGAGCACAGGACTGGATGAAAGTGTCTTTTCTTGAGAGCAACAATAATTAAATCAAGAATTTCTGTGAGAACAACACTGAAAGACAGACAATCTCCAATGATGATAATTTAGTACCTAACAAGTATCAATAATGAGTCACATTTATAAAATAAAGCTGTATTGAAATGTGGATTTAGAACATATGTTGAATGAAAGTCTTATAATTTCTGTAATTGTTCTGAACATTGATACACAAAAAGTTGTTTACTTGAGACACTAAAGACAGACATGCAAAAAAAAAGTATGGATGACAGACATTCCTCTCTGCCTCATAGCATGAAAGATTTCAATTACCAGAGTAAAAGGTTGAAAAACTGAGAACAACCCAATTTTTTGTTCTACTTTCAGGATGTTATTTATAATCAAACTTGATTATTTTTTCTATAAATTCAACATAGTTATTATTTAGTAGTGTAAGGTAAGCTAGTTTCAAGAAACTATTGTTTTAAGAAAATACATTAAGCAACATTCCGGATATATCAAAGACAGTTCAATATATACCTCAAAAATAAAATGACAAATATTCTCAGCCTAGAAAGACAAAAAAAGACAAGACCAATACCTTACCTCAGCAATTTTAAAGACCATAGAAAATTAAAGCTTTTATTCCTCAATATGATAAGGAAGAAGTTTGAAAACTTAAAGATATCCCTTTTGGTCCCAACCCTTTATACAGAGCCACCCTTATTCTCTGAATGAACAGATAGGGAGTTTTCTAGCTATCCCCGGACTCGGGACCAAGGAGTGATTTCAATCAGGTTTAGTGAAAAGGTGATGATCAAACATAGAGCATAACATTGTGTTAGCTCTAGGAGCTTTAGTGTTACATGCTTAGGGTTTTTCCTTAGTAGATTTTTGCCTCACTGTCACTAAGCATGACATTCTGTGTACCAAATGTCCAACTGCCTTCTTCTGGGAGAAAATAGAAGGAAATGTGCCACAGAAACAGATGTAGTGTTATCCCTCTTCTGGCATTAGCATATGAGCAAAGATCCAACTGGACAAGGCTGGTGCAATTTATCTTCGGCTTGGAAATGTCCTGGTGATTGGGCACACTTCTATAAAGTTTGCTTTTTGAAGTAATGCCAAGGGATGTCAAACAAACTCAGTAACAGGCAAAATAATGACTTCTTACCTTTGTTGTTTCTCAGGGTGCTGTATGTTCTTGTAGAGCAGTCACAGTTAATAGGCCACAGACTCACTATGCTGAAATTCCACTGTTTCTTTCATACTATTTTCAGTCTTCATCATGTCTAGTACATAAACTTAGTCCAGTAGTTTATAGAAAACTCCATTAAGTTAACTATTTATCACTTTTCTCATTCATATTTTAAAATCAGTCACTTTTGACCTTCCCTCCCTTGACTCCATTCTAGCCCCGGTCTGAGCACTCTGTTTTATTCACTGTAATGGCATCAGTCTCATGAAGCTTAGGCTATCCGCTCTTTGCTCACCAAGGTGTGCATTTCATTCCAAGAGTCACAAGGACTCCAAGATGGCTAGTGGAATCAGGGACTGTTTTGTTTCGACAAGTTCAGGGCCTCTGACCTTTGAGTCATTCAGGACTCAAGTTTACATGCATTAGACAGAATCTTCTATGGTCTGTCTCTCGCCCTTTGGCTACATGTATGAGGGCTGACAGTGGTGGCAGTGCACTGCAGTGGATTATTTGTATCATCAGAAGTTCTGGAAAGTTCACCATCATTGGATATCAATGTAGGAATGAGTGAAAGTGACCATGACCCTGTACTGATGTAGCATTTTCCCCTTCCCTCACTTTGTCTCCAGCTGTTTTTTAAAACCTCTTCCTGGTCTTCAACTTAATAAGTTAAATATAAGTAACTGATTCCTAAATATGAAATATAATTGACAAACGGTGAATGTTTACTTCAAAAATTGATCACAGCCAATGTTATGCTGTCCACTTATCTTCAAAATATTTCCTTTTCTTTCAATAAACTTATCTCATTCTTCTCATCCTTCCCCCAAACAGTTCTGGAAGTCCTGTTTCTGGAGTGTCTTGAGTTGTGGTGTCGTGACTGCTTTGATAACCTGAATGAATTCAAAATGTTTGCCTTTCATGGCCATTTTGACTTTGGAGAAGACCCGAAAATTACACAGTGCCAGATACAGTGAATAAGGTAAATGAAGACAGACCATAATAGTTTTCATTTGATAGAAGGTGTCATATAAAAAGCAATGTGGGACACGGTGGCCATGTTGGAGACTAAAAGTATTTGTCAAGCCATTTTCTATGCACATCATTTCTAAGAGCTCTACCAAATCCTTTAATACTCTGAGTTCACCATAGTATTTCCAGGCTCAGATACTTCTTCCACAATTCCATAATCCTTGGTCATAGGATCATAACCCTAGACCCAAGTTTCATCTCCAGTGATGCCATTTCTTGAATGCCTGGAATCTGAAGTGGCTTATGTATGAACTACAACGAAATGCAGTTTTCATGATTCATGATTTATGGCACCCTTTAAAACACACGTCCCCGCCATTGCTCATAAGCAACTAACTGCCCTGCACAGGTTGAAAGGTGTCATGCACGATTATTAAGGTGGGTAGCACTTTGTGTACAAATCAGACCCTGTATCTCTGTCCTCAAAAATGTCAAGAAGTAATTTGACTTGTTCTTTGTTCTTTGATCCACTATACCTGGGCCTGGAAAAAGACTGTGTATGGCAGTTCGGTTAAGAAATTGTCAATGAATGCTTCACATATGGTTCCTTCAGTGCTTCTGCCAAGGGTACATGATTGCCAAAAAATGGGTTTTGTAGATATTGCCAAGAAAGGAAATGATATGGATAAATTAGCACTTATCAGATGGTTCAATTCCAAGTTGAGTTCTAGCTAGCTCTAAGACAAGTGTTAGAAACTAATTTGGGAAGAATTTAAAGTATATTCTAAAACATCATTCTTTCTCTTCATTTATAAAGAGAATTGCATGTTAATTTTTTTATTATTCTAGACATGAAAATATCCACTTTACTACCAGTGACATACACATGTGCTCCCTGCAAATAAAGGCCTTCTTGAAACTTGTTTAGTCATCTTTGTGGTTTAGTTATGAGAAAGCTTGGTACTGAAATAATTACCTTGTACAGTAATTACTTACTTTTCAAATTAGTATTTACTACCTTTTTCTTGAAATGTCCTGAATATTTAGGTTTCATCTCTATTTTTAAATATTTTAAATATTTTAGAAAGACAAACCAAATATTTTACATAATATAAATGATTATATAAAAATTTACTGTAATCATAGTAATAATTGTTAGTGTATAATTATTGGCTTTATCAAATGTGAATTTATGTGATTCTCCAGATAGGATCTGGAACATATCTGCTGGTCAAAAACTTAGTTGTCACAACCTAGAATATTTATAGTTTGCTTATCTATATTTCTCAGGAATAAAGTATCTTTTTATAGTATTAACTGGGCTTTGCTTCAGATAATGACATTTCTGCAACTTGAGCTATTGTTAGGGTTTGGATCTGGAGTGTCACCCAAAGACCCATGTGTTGCAGGCTTAATCCCCAAGTTGTTTGGATGTGTTGAAAATTTTAGAAAGTGAGCCTAGTGAAAGAAAACTGGGTCATTGGGGGCATGATTTTAAAGGAAATATTGGGGTCACAGATCTTCCTCTTGCTTCTGGTCACCATGAAGTGAACAGCTTTGTTTCATCATGAATTCTTTACCATGATCTGCTCACTGTTACAGTTTAGATCTAAAATGTATCCACAAACTATCATGTGTCTAGAAGATGACGGAATCATGGAGGTGTTATACTGATCAGTCAAGTATTCTGTTTAGGAATTCACAGCTGACTGTGCTGTTTAGAGATAGGGCTTGTTCAAAAGCAGTGGATCACTTAGGGAATCAGTCAAAAGAGTTCACTCTTCTCCCTGGCTCCTTGCCTCTCCCTCCACTTCCTGGCCACTGTGACAGTAGTTTCCTTTGCCATGACATTGTACTGTGTATTTTCTGCCTTGGTAACAAGTAAGCACATACTGACGTCACTGAAACTATGAGCCAAAATGAACCTTTCCTCCTCTGCATCACCACATTCAGCTATTTTGTCACAGTTACTGGAAAGTTACTAATACATGCACCATGCACTCCAAAACAAGAGTAAATAAACCATGGAGTAAAGTCTCTGAAGCAGTGAGCCAAGTAAATGTAACTTCCTTTTAAGGTATTTTTCTGAGGTATTTGTCACAATAATGAAAAACTGATGAATATCTCATTATGTTTAGGTATCAACCAGTCTTTAATATTCTCAAAATAATATTAAAATATTCAACTTTAATTTAAACATATATGTTCTATATTTTAAAGTATTAATCAGCAAGTACTTGTGTATGTACATGTATGTGAATAAATTGAATCATCATTTTTCAAGGCTTCTTGATATTTGCACTGGTAATAGAAATTTTCAGTTGCAGCTATAGTTTTAAGTAAGAGTATTAATATTATTAATATTTTTGTTGTATTTGTTCAAGCCTAAATGTTCATGTTTCTGATTTTTTTTCACTATAAGAAACCATATATGATTGGTGGTTCACCATTTTTTCTAGAAGTTAAGAAGAAACTTTAAAGGTTTGAATTAAAGATGACCTTAAGTGCTATCATCTAGCATAAACAATTGGCAAATCATTAAGTGAATGATGCTAGAAGAAAAATATCTTAAAGGAGAATCAATTATTTATTGAAGAATAGAAATATAGCTTTGAAATTTGAAAAAAAAGATCAGAAAGAGGGAAATCTAATAATGATTTACTGTATGCAAGTGTAGACCAGGATCAAGTTTTATAGATAATAAAAAGTCCTGAGAGCTCAGCAACTGAATTGTTAAATTGCACCACCAATATTACACCAACTGGAATAGGAATATTATAGGATATTAAAGTTGGGAAAGATTTTCAAGAATATCTAATATAACAGTTTTGTATTTTAAATTAGAAAATCGTTGCTATTGAAATGATTCCCCCAAGGATGGGTGTAATTGTAACAGGGTTTGAATAAAACTTCTCCTGGTTCTGTCCAAACAGATATCTCTCTTTAAAACTCAGAACAAAAGGCTTTTCTCTGAAATTTCCTGTTTAACATCCCCCACTATTTCTGTCATTTACTTCTAGCTATCATTAAACACCTCAAAAAGAATACTAAAACGATACCAATTACCATTTCCAAGAACTGAAATCAGTTTCAGGACTGAGCTCACATGAGGAAACATGATAGAAATTTTGCTATTTTTTGAAATTTAAATTCTTGTTTTATTTTTAAATGTATTATTATTAGTACATGTTTGTAGTACTTAATGATTACAACATTTATAACTGGAAGTTTGTGCATGCACATAGCGCATATTAATTCATTTTTGTTCCCTCTAGAATCCTCCTACATTGTTGGTGGGAATGTCAACTAGTTCACTATGGAGATCAGTATGGAAATTCCTGAAAATATTGAAAAATAGAAATTCCATTTGACCAAATGATTCCCCTTTTAGGAATCTTTCCAAAAGACTTAACTATATCATACCACAGTGATAAACCCATATTTCTGTTTATAGTAGTACAATTTATAACACCTAAATCTTGGAAAAAGCTTCTATGTCTTTACAACAGATTAATGGATAAAGAAAATGTGTTTATACACACTGGAGCACTATGATGCCACACAGATGGATAAATTTGAGTGATTTGTAGGAAAATTGATGCACTTTGAGACTATAAATATTACATGAAATCAACCAAAATGTTTATATACCACATGGTTTCGCTTATATAAAAAACTCAAAATATATACAGATGAAAATTAAGGGTAGATAACAGAAAATAGAGACACCTTTTTCAAATGTTTAGGGGAAAAGGTTATGAGAAATGGGAGGAAAGGAAAATGGATTTAAAAAATGGATTTTAAAAAAGAGATAGTCAAAGGAAACATGGAAATTAGTTTTTTGAAATGTAAGAGGAACCAAGATTTGGAAATTTTGCTATTGCTGAATGTTGGTTTTCTCTTGGAGTCATGTTCATTATGGTTTCCTTCCAAGTCACACATTCATTCAAACATTTCAGATCCAATCTCTGAGACAATTTCCCTATTTTTCCTACTTTAATGGGCTTGAATAAGATGTTTTATCCGTGGTTTCAGGTCCCATAGGTAAGTTCTGTATACTATAGTTTAGCAGTGGGAGATCATAGCAACTACACTCATTACTAAAATCACAACTATAGAAATATCTAGAACTTTGGGGGGAAAGCTATGGTTTAGACGTCCTGAATAAAAGTCTTAACAAGATCCCTAGATGAGCCTCACAGACAATGAAATGAAAAAATAAATCACTACTTAGATCAATAACTTTTATAGGGTGTGAGGGTAAAATTATTTTCAATGCTTATGGTGACGCTATTTTCGGTTGTTATTTTCAGGTTAGAAGAGAAAGTAAAAACAAAACAGAAGAAGGAGCAACCAGGGGTAACAGCAATAAAAGGAGTAGACTCTTTGCTTTTAGCTCGTTCAATTATTTATGTATTTATTTAGGGAAAACCAAATTCTAGCCTTCTCCAAAGCAGCACTGCCTGTGCCAATAATACAAATTTCATATTTGAGTCCTCAAGGGTCACAGAAACTCCCAGAAATATATTAATAGTTTGTATTAGTAATAGACCCAAAGTTATAACTTGTTCATAAAATGGCCACTCCAGGGTAAGAATAGCAACAACAAGGAATATAACACAAATTTAAATTTCTCTCCACTCCTGTACAACATGCTTCCTCAAGTTCCTATGTTCCTAGGAACATGGATGTAGACCAGCTAGGCCAATGGGCAACTACTTCGCTTTCTATCACATCATTGTCTCTTCTGATATATGTCTGTAACTCAATTAAGTATTTAAATGAGTTAAAGTGGTAGTTCTTTTAACATGTTTCAGAGGGGATAGGAACATTTGATGAAGAAGGGTTATTGAGACGGAATGAATTTCCTTATTTTTCACTGATTTACAATAGCAAAAATCTACTACAAGGAGTTATTACTGTTTGTTGAAGGAATAGTCTGTTGTGCAAACAAAAGCACTGTTTAAGAAATGTTCACAATTTCTTTTAAGGATCTGGATATCGCACATCTTTTCAATCTAGGTAGTTTGGGTAATAAATCAGTTATAAACACAAACATGACAGCAGTGATTATACAGTTTCTAGACCATTGTCAGTTTAAATAATGATGTTCTACTGTTTACTGAAACAAAAACAAATGAACAAACATCTACAATTGCTGTTGTTACCAATAGTCACTAAAGTTTAGCTGTAACTTATAGAATAAGAGTTACAAAAAGAAATTTCATAAAAACATATTACTTCTACATTTCTATCAGTACATGTTATAACCCAAGGCCACAATAAAAAATTCTTAATTTAAATAATTTGTTGCCTATTTCAGATAGTTGTTGTTTCTATTTCTACCTTTATTCAACCTCCGATACAATGAAAGTTCTAAACACACAGTTAAGAGTGGCTAATAATGAAATTTTCACTATTTCTTCCCATACAGCAAATGGTAGCCATTGAAAAAGAGGGGAGATTATCATTATAATGGTTAGAGGAAGCTTAAAGGGCATAAGATAACATCAATTTCCATGGTTCCTTTTCATGACAGACCATAGAAAAGAAAAAGAGCACTAGCTGTTTTCCTTAGCAAATGAGATGATTAAAATGTATCTTCCATTAGGAGAAATCATTTGCTTTAATGTGTTTCATAATGCCTAGCACATGTTAAAGCACTCAAAAAGTACAAGTTGAGTAATGAATAAAGGAAAAATGGATTGGTAACAATAAACCCACACCGAAATGGAAGATTCTTTATACTTTCTTTTACTTAAATAAAAAAGTAAATAATTGCTTTAAAGCTTTGACTATCAGTTACATTAGTCTGTTAATAAAACCTAATACTATATTTATTCTTTCAGAAGGTGTTGATCACCTACTAAAAGCCACACCCTTTCCTAGACGCTGAGTATGCATATGACTAAATTATACTTTTTGATGTAAGAAAAGTTCAGAGCCAAGGTAGAGTGCAGTGAATACTGTGATGAATGATTAACAACGATTCTCTTTGAGACACTAAAGCCATATGTGTGACCTAAAGTCCTACCCTTTCTCCAGAAGCAGTTCACCACCAGGGGCTGTTTGCTGTGAATAAATAAAATTCTGATTCCCTTGTGTCAAGGGAAGTAATTGTGTATCAGAGTTCCAGAGCTTCCAGGAGCCACTTTGGGTGAAGCTTGGGTTGTAAATACTGTACTGAAACCCCTTTCTTTGGCAAAATGCACTTCCTCAATTCTTCAGTGGGCTTCTTAATAAACATCCTACACAGAAGTCTCCATCACAAGTCTTTAAAAAAGATCTGTTTTGTGAGGAATACAAAATAAAATCCTTGATGTTAGAAGTGGCTTGAGAAAGCAGAACCTGAAATGTGTTTTAAAGCCAGCTGAAGATGCTGTCACTAGTATTACCAGAGCCCTAGTTGCTCCGCGATTTCATAGAAGTTCAAATGTCAGAATTTTCATATTATAGTAAACCAGAGTGGGATACTAGGGGTAGGGATTGTGCTGGCAGGTACAGATTGCCAAGTTTTTGAAATGATGCATAAAATATTAATTACAAAGGTAATGGGAATCTGGTGGTGCTCCTGAGTGATGCTGTTGATTTGTGAAAGACATTGAAAACTTTAAATCGTTGAATTATTAATCAAAAGCAAAGTTTGGAAGAGAGAGTACCACATCGGTAGCATAATGAAATTGATTTCCTGAAGCCAAATGAATGAAAACTTGGAGGTGCCAACTAACACATCTCTATGAGAGTTCCAGAACAGCTATCCTCACAGTGTTAAGCTGCTGGCCATGAAGAGGTAGAATAGGGCTCCCGTGATTGTGAGATCAACTGGTTCTGTGATATATTAGAAGCTCCAGACTCCACTGGAAAAATGGATTGGACCTCTGAAAGTACAATGAAAAATGAGTTAGAGATGACACCCTTTAACAATGGAACACCAGCTGCTTGAAAGTGAGCTGGAGGCAGCCTGCACCCATAAGTTGTCCCTGAATATCCAAGTGAGACAATGGATACAGGGTTTTTGTGAGGAGATTGGGCTACAGTGGGAAATAGTGGTCTTGAAACTTGAGAGAGCTAGCAATGACACGAGAGCCTGAAATATTGGTATTTAAAAGATAAGTAAATTATCTGAAGCAACACACTCCAGCACTGAATGTACTGCAGATCAGTGGAGGAGAGAAATCTTCCTTTCCCATGCAACAGTTAAAGGAATAACTCAGCACACTCTTGTGGGCACTAACTCTGCTACTGGAGAGACAAAGCCTGAGCAGATGGGAGATTTGAATGCAACCAAGTGAACAGGGGTAAGAGTGATGAGTCTCATTTTTTCTCTCCAGATTTAAATAGGGTCAGACTGGGAAGCCATCCTAGAAACTCCCTCCCCCTCATTTTAGTGGAACACTCAGGAAATGGACTTAGGCAGAATTAAAGAGGAAAGCCATCTCAGCTTCCTCTGCTTCAACTCAGAAAATCTTCTCATTTTCTATACCTCCAACTTGTAACTGCCGCCACACTCTACATGAAGGGAGATGATACATGTCCTGATAACTTGGGCTCATGAAAAAGGCAATAAATAAATAAATAAATAAATAAACCCCCAGATCCTAGAAAACTGAACAATACATTGGGAAAATCTCAGCTGGGCAAAAGGACAATGAGAAGCAGGCAGTGCGTAAATACAGCAGTAAGCAATGAGTTCAGCAACATGAAGCTTTGTGGTGGGAAGTGGAGAATCTGGAGGTGCCCATGCAGGGGCATTTACCCCACTTTCTCTGCTCAGAGACACTCAGAAAAAATAGAGACAGGGCTGCATCTGGAGGCCAGTCATACCTCCAAACATGTGCCTGTAAATTGACAACGATTTGGTCCATGCTCCAGACCTGCCTATAGACTGCATAGGAGGCGGATTTGAGGGCCATCTTGGATTTTCCAGTCCCCTCACTCCAGTGTATGCAAACGAGTAACTCAGGAGGTGGGAGCTAGTTATGCCATTGGCCATTGGCAAGCCTAGTACTCATCCACAAACACAGAAGAGCAGTAATAGGCCTCTTGCAGGTTCTAAATGGCCTCTTCTGTCTGGGCAGAGGCAGAGCAGAACTTTGAAATGGAGAATAGACAGATTTTCATAATAGCCACTTTATTTGGCAGCATTCAAGAATTGAATCCAGTGTACACACTGCCACAAGGAGAAATAGTGTGTGTGTGCATGTGCTTCTTTTTTATTTTCATATGTTCCAGGGGTGTATGTGTTTATATATTTCCAAGTGCTAGTTATTACTTTTTCTTCTACAGTGGTTTATCATATGATGTCATGTTCTTTCACACCAAAGTATTCCATAAATTTTTCAAAATATATGTGTTACTTTTACTTCATTTGTTAGAATTGGCCTCCCTCTATCTTTTCTCATTTTCCAAAAAAGGCACTTGCTCTTAGTCAAAAAGCTGAAATGTAATCAATTACTTTCCACTTATATTACATCTCTTTTTCTATTCTATTTCTCCTCTTATATGACAAGTGGGACATCCTTCCCACTTCTTTTTTTTAGTATTAAATATTATCATCAAAACCATTTCCCCTTGGTTGTCTTTCCATGTGGGAGTGAACATCCATGTGTATGTGACTGTACAAGTTTTCGTTATTGCTTTTGTTTAGGTGGTGTCTCACCACCTTCCTCATGTTCTCCCCAACAAGGATTATTTCTAGGCCCTCCTCACATTGTACCCTTTCCAGTGAATAATTGAATTCAATATTCCTGTATTTCTTTTCCTCTTCTGATAATATTCCATTTTCTAATCTTTATTTCCTTCTTCTCCAATTCTGCTTTTCAAAGTAAATAACTATTACCACTACAACCTGTTGAACTTTTTCAATGTTTCTTTCTTGTTCCTTCTTTATTTTTAAATTTTCCCTAAACTTCCATACATTACTATTCCTTTATCTTCCTGGGTTAGTGTAGTGAGACCAAAACATTTAAAACATGTTTAATTATGCATTGACAGCAGGGTGATTCTTCAGGTGTTCACTCATTGATACTCATTCTCACCTTGGAAAGCAGTGTTAGGAACTGAACCTAAGACTTCAAAGGGATAGAGTAGGTGTCTTCCTACAGTACACACTCAGAGTCAAGGGAACAGCACAGGGGAAAAGTCTCTTACTAAAGACATATTAGCACATTAGTGGTAAAGCTTTCCATCCCAAATGATCTGCAAGCACAAAGACATGGATCATGGCAAAATAAGGTAATAAGAACCTTTGAAAAATTCATGAGCCCCTGAAAGCTAATTCTATAGATACTAAAGTGAATGAAATTCCAGACAAAAATTTCAACAAACTGGTATTTTAATCACTAAAATCAAAGAAGAGATAAATAAGAAGATAAAATAATTGATTTCTAATTGACTAAGGAGCTCATAGCAGGTAGAAATATACAGCTAAATTAATTATTGAATAAAATACAGAAGATGAAAGACCACTTCTGTAAAGATATAGAAAACCATAAAGAAATCCTAGAAATGAAAAGCCCCAATGAACCAAATGAGTTTTTAAAGTCTCCACAAGTAAGCAAGATAAATCATGAGAAAAAACATCAGAACTTGAAGAAAAGATGGAAATACCAGATGAATCAGTAATAATGAAAAATAAAGAAAAAGTGAAAAGATCATCCAAAAGCTCCTAGAAAAATTGAAAAAATTGACAAATCTAAGAGTCAGCCTAAAATATGGCATCAAAGTACAGCACAAAAGCATAAAAACAAACCTCTTCATAGAAATTGTTGCAGAAAATATCACACACTTGGGAAATGAGATGAATTCCCAGGTGAGAGAGGCATTTTCAACTCCAAATAGACATGACCAGAAAGAAAACCCACCACAACATGTCACTGTCAAAATGCCAGAAACTCATAATAGCAAATGGATATTGAAAGCCTTTAGAGAAAAACCTCAAATCACTTTAAGGTCAAATCTAACAGAATAGCAGAAGATTTCTCAACAGAAACCTAAAGTGAAGGCAGATTTGGAATGAAATTTTTCAAGCCTTGAAAGAACATGATTGCCAACACAGTGAGAGAGAAATAAAGGACTTCCATGATAAGAATAAATTAAAGAAACTCATGATCACCAAGCTAGCATTGTAGAAAATACAAAAGGAAATTTCAAGCTGAGATGATAAGGACAATAACTAGTATGAGGCTAAAGGAAAGAATAAATCTCACTAGAAGAGTAAATAAATGAAAAACATAAAAGTATCAAACACTGGAAAACCACAGAATGATGGGAATTAGTACATACCTTTCAATAATTACAAGTAATGTAACAGAACTTGACTCTCATAAAAAGACAGATTGCAGATTGGCACAAAATACAAGGCCTGTCTTTATGCTGTCTGCAAAAGACACACCTCATCTACAAAGACATCAGCAGACTGAAGGAGAAAGGGTGAAAAATGAGACTTCAAGCAGAAGTCTAAAATCAAGTGGACGTAGCTGTATTTAAATCTTACAAAGTTGACTTCAAACCCAAACATCAGAAGAGGCAAAGAAGGTCACTACGTTTATAAAGAGAACAATTCACCAATGAAAGATAGCAATTATAAATATATGTGCAAAGAATGTCAGCATACTCAATTTCATAAACCAAATACTACTTGATAAAAAGACAGATTACATACAATCGGAGAGGAAGACATCAAGAGTTCACTCTCTCAAACTGACTGGTCATCTAGACCAAAAATAAAAAAATCAACCAAGAAACATCAGACTTAAAGTACCCTGTAGATAAAATAAGTATAATGGGAATTTACATAATCTTTCATCCAATGACACAATATGCATTCTTGTTAGCAGCTTACACAATTTTCTCCTAGTAGACCATATTTTAGGCCATAATACTAATCTCAGTAAAGACAAATAGAATTTAAATGGAAATAATATATCCTATAAGATAACAATTTAATGAAACTAGAAATAGAAAAGCAAAAGAAATCATATAAACTACATAAGCATATAGAGATTGAATAATGCTTAAATGACCAGTGTACACAAAAGAAATCAGGGAGAAATACTAAAAATTCTAAAATAAAACAAATTGAAACATAGAGAATCTGTGAGATCCAGTAGAAGCAATTGTAAGAAGTTTTAAACTATGATTGCCTACCATAGAAGAACATAGCAATCTCAAATTCATAACCAAATAATGCCCCTCAAGATCCTTAAAAATCTACAGCAAAACAAATCTAAGACCAGTGTAAAGAAATAATAAAGATCAGAACAGAAACTCATGAAATATAGACTGAAAAAATACAAAATATCAGTGAATCAAAGAGGTGATTCTTTGGAAATACAAATAATCCTAAAATTCATATAAGTCAGAAAAGACCCCGATAGCCAAAGACAGTAAGCAAAAATAGAAATGCTGAAGATACTATAATACTTGGATTTCAAGTTATACTGCAAAGCCATGGTAACAAATTCAATAGGTATCAACAGACAAAAAACATGTAGAACAGTGGAATAGAGCAAAGGACACACAGAAACAAACCCAAGTACCTACAGCTATATGATTTCAATAGACATTCAAAGACATACACCGGAGAAAAGATAGACTCTAACATAGTGTGGGGAAAACTAGATATTAATGTGCATAAGACTCAAAGTAGTTACCTGTCTCCCACCTTTTATTAAAGTCAAATAAAATGGATGAGAAACTTAGAAAACTAGAAACTTAGGAAATTCTGGAGGATAGCATAGGGAAAATACTTGAGGCCACAGTATAGGTAAAGAGTTTCTAAATAGGACTCAAGGCACAGGAAAAAATATCAATAGTTACATCATAGGATCACATCTAATTAAAAAGTTACTGGCAGAAAAAAAAACAGATAAAAGACAACCAAAATAATGGAAGGAATGTCTTCTAGCTGCAGTTCTGATTGAGTATTAATATCCAGAATACATAAAGAATTCACAGAAATTAACCAGGTTTTTAATCTACTGAGTTTTTCATGTAAGAGAAACTATGAGATATTTAAGCTTATCTCTCTGATTTATTCACTTAACATTGTAGTCTCAGGGTACATCCATTTTTCTACAAATCACTCAAGTTTATCATTTTTTAAGGCAGATCAGTATAAAATTGTGTACAAATACCATCTTTTCTTTATCCGCTCATCTGTTGATGGACATATGGACTGTTTACAAAATTCAGCTCTCATCAATTGTGCTGGTATAAACACAGGTATGTATATAGCATTGTGGTATGATGTCTTTTCAGCCCTTTTGGGAAGATAACTAAAAAGGGAATAGCTGAGTCAGATGGAATTTCTGCTTTTATTTTTTTTGGGCATTTTCATAAAAGAGATAATAAAAACAGAATGAAGAAAGTTATTACAATCAAGCACAGACAGTGTATCTAAAAGGTTGCCTTGATTTAGTATAATTGTCTAATGTGGGGGTTTTTTGGTCCATTTTTTGTTAATCTGTATATATGATAATTAACTTTATAAAAACTTACAAGATAAATTAATGAGTCTTGCACTTGTCTCATAAAAGAAGGATGGAGGGAGGCCTGCACCTCTAAGCTGGCCAGGGCACCTCTGGCTGGAGTTACCGACCCAGCAGCACCTGGTAACTTGAGCCAGAGGCACCCAGGCCAGTTTAGACTCAGGCCTCTCTTGCGGCCCTGCCTTCTCTGCAGATGACCTTTGGGGACCAGGGAACTCCAGCCAGAGCCCCCACCCTTTCTCCCAAAACCTTGGACTACAGCGGATTAACTGAACTAGTTTGAGGGGAGATTCAGTGACTGCCTCACCCAATCGGAAGATCTCGGCAGGATCCAGTCAGTGTGGTGAGTATGCCCCTAAAATAGAGGTGTACAGTGGGTTAATAGGGCCAGCAGTAAAGTTCCCTCCAACTAACTGTAAGAAGTTAGTGAGTCTGACAAGAGTGGGGGTGACTCCTTCCTGCACACAGAATGCATCAGACAGAGTGAGGAGTGTGCTAATAAGGACTCACCCAACTTGGAGAAAATCAAAAAGGCTTATACGACACAGAGGCACAAAATAGGGACACAGTAGGGCCTCAGGTAACACAAATACTACAGTCAGTGAGATTTGGTGACCTGGAATAACCAGAAGATAAAGTAATAGCAGGAACTAAAAGTTGACTTACATCAATGCAACTAGACTTGACAGCCAAGGAAGTATATAGAGCTCACTCAACAGGTCCTGCAGTGGGAAGTTAGGTGACCGTCCCACCTCTTCATTGTGGGACCCAGCAATTGGACAAATATTAATCTTACATTAGTACCAAAAGATACATATACCAACAGTGGACACTAGTGGGATTGAAGGACCAAATATTAACTTGAAAGTGGAAAAATGGCAAAAGAAAAAAGCAAAACACAATCCCAAACATCTGGTACACCAGGAGCAAGTACAGGAGACACTGAAATAGAAGGCTTCAAAAGTAACACATCAGAAACCTCTGAAAAGATAGCAAGTGAAACAAACAAACAAACAAAAACTCCATGAGGCTATAGAGGAAATTAGAAGTACTCTCTATGTAAAGATAGAAATAACAACCTTAGTAATGGAGCTGCTGAGCGCAGCTAAAGGAGAAATAGAGAAAAAAGTACAGGAGCGTGGGAAACTGATTGAAACCTTGAATGAACAATATAGAAAACATGCAGAATTCATGACACAAACTCAGAGACATCCAAGAAAAAAAATTCTATTCAAAGTGTGCAAACCATTTAAATGAAGCTAAGGATAGGATTTCAGACTTCTAGGACAGTATCACAATTAGTGAACAGGAAAGGGCAGAACTTTTAAAAATAACAAAAACAAAGCAGCATGACGTGGCAATCCAATAGCTTCAAGATGATGCCAAGAGAAAAAATATAAGATTAACAGGCATCAATGAAGAGGCAGGAGACAATGCAAATGACATAGCCAAAATATTCACAGAAGTAATAGAAGAAAATTTCCCAAACATGGGGAAAAAATCTAATACACAGATAAGTGAGACATACAGAACACCAAACAGTCACAATCAACATAAATCTACAGCCAGACATATAACAATTAAGGTCTCAGACATACAGCATAAAAACAGAATACTAAAAGTTGTTAGAGAAAATACACAATTCATTATCAAGGAAAGCCCATTAGAATCACGGCAGACTTTTCAGCACAAACCCTCAAGTCAAGATGAGCCTGGAGTGAGGTATTTCAAGACCTGAAAGAAAACAACTTTCAACTCAGAATGATGTACCCAGCAAAACTTTCATTCAAATTTAATGGAGGAAAAAAGATGTTTCCATGACAAAAAACAACTGAAGAAATTCATGTCCACCAAGCCAACCATAGAAAGAGTATTGAAAGACATACTAGATAGAGATAAAAATGACTACAATCCCCAGAACAACAACAGAAAGAAACCACCAGGTAGGACAAGCTATTAAACAATGGGGAAAAGCAGAAAGTAAACAACTGAAACATAACATGGAAAGGTAGAGCCAGTACATCAGTGTTATCCATAAATGTAAATGGCCTCAATTCACCTATCAAAAGAAGTAGGCTGACAGAATGGATCAAGAAACATGATCCCAAAATATGATATATACAAGAAACATATCTGACCCAAAAGGAAACTCATAGATTAAAAGCAAAGGATAGAAAACAGTATTCCATTCAACAGGAAACCAGAAAAAAGCAGGGGTAACTATTCTATTTGCAGACAACATGAACTTCAAAACTAAAATGATTAAAAGAGATAAAGAAGGTCACTACATACTTGTTTGTGGAAAAATACAGGAGGAAGAACTAACAATTATAAATATATATATACCAAATACAGGAGCACCCAACTATATAAGACAGGTAATAATGGACATGAAAAACCAAATACACAAGAACACAATCATAACAGGGGACCTTAACACCCCATTGTGACAAAGAGATCAACTGGACAAAAAGTCAGCAAAGAAATAATAGAACTGAATCATACCTGTGAGCAATTGGCCTTAGTAGATGTTTACAGAGTGTTTCACCCAACCACATCAGAATACACATTCTTCTCAGCTGCACATGAAACATTCTCCAAAATAGACCATATATTATCCCATAAAACATTCTTAAGTGACTGCAAAGGTATTGAGATTATCCCATACATCCAATCTGACCAAAATGCACTGAAATTGGAAATTAATGGCAAAATAAATTGCAAAACCTGCATAAATACATGGAAATTAAATAATAACTTTTTGAACAACCAGTGGGCTAGAGATGAAATTAAAGAAGAAATAAAGCAATACCTACAATTCATTGAAAATGCAGAAACAACATACTGTAACCTGTGGAATGCAATGAAAGCAGTGGTAAGAGGAAAATATATAGCAATAAATACTCATATCAAGAAAACAGAATGAACACAAATAACCTAGTGCTTCATCTCAAGCTTCTAGAAAAAGAAGAGCAAGTTAAACTGAAAGCTCATAGAAGAGAGGAAATCGTAAAGATTAAAAGAGAAATCAATGCAATTAAACTAAAAAAATACAAAGAATTAATCAATCAAAAAGATGGTTTTTTGAGAAAATAAACAAAATTGACAAACCCCTAGCTAACCTTATCAAGAGAAAGAAAGAAAGAAAGAAAGAAAGAAAGAAAGAAAGAAAGAAAGAAAGAAAGAAAGAAAGAAACAAACCCAAATTCATGCAATAAGAACTGCAAAGGAGGAAATTACTACAGATCCCATGGAAATTCAAAAGATCATGAATACCTACTTTGAAAAACTCTACTCACATAGAGTGCAAAACACAGAAATGGACAGATGTCTAGAAACATATGAACTACCAAAGCACAGCCAAGAAGATATAGCAATTTTGAACAACCCAATATCAGCTATTGAAATTGAAAATGTAATTGAAAACTTACCAACAAAGAAAAGCTCAGGTCCTGATGGATTCAAAGCTGAATTCTACAAGAAATTTAGAGAAGATTTGATGCCAATACTCCTTAAACTCTTCAACGAAATTGAAAAGGAAGCAGTCCTCCCTGAATCATTCCTGGATGCAAGTATAACTTTCATACCCAACCAAAAAGGAGAACTATAGGCCAATAAAACTATGGTTTAACATAAGCAAATCAATAATTGTAACATATCACATCAACAGAGACAAAAACAAAAACCACATGGTCATCTCAATAGATGCAGAAAAAGCTTTCAATAAAGTCCAGCACGTGTTCATGATAAAAAAACCTTTCAGAAACTCAGAATACACGATGTCTACCTCAAACTTATAAAGGCCATCTGTGACAAACCAACAGCCAACATTATACTAAATGGACAAAAACTGAAAGCTTTCACTTTAAAATCAGGAAGAAGACAAGGATGTCCACTATCACCACTCCTTTTCAATATAGTGCTGGAAACACCAGCCAGGGCCATCAGACATGACAGAGAAATAAAAGTAATAAAGATAGGAAAGGAAGAAGTTAAATTATTGCTATTTGCAGATGACATGATACTCTATATAGAAGACCCAAAAAACTCCATTAAAAGACCCTTAGAGTTACTAAACAAATTCATCAGTGTAGCTGGATACAAAGTCAATGCTCAAAAATCAATAGCATTCCTGTACAAACACAAAAAACTCACTGAGAGAGAAATTATGGAAATATCACCCTTCACAATAGCATCTAAAAAACATGAAATACTTGAGAATCAACCTAACTAAGAGTGTACAAGACATATATGATGAAAATTATAGTATGCTAAAAAAAAGATTGAAAATATTAGAAAATGGAAGGATAGTCCTTGCTCTTGGCTAGGAAGAATCAACATTGTGAAAATGGCCATACTCCCAAAACTATTGTACATATTTAATGCAACACCAATCAAAATACCATTGATATACCTCACAGATTTAGAGAAAAGACTCCTAAAATTCATTTAAAAACAGAAGAAACCTAGAATAGTAAAGGCAATTCTGGGCAACAAAGGCAAGACAGGAGGCAAATCAACTCCTGACTTGAAACTATACTACAAAGTCACAGTGATAAAATCAACCTGGTACTGGCAAAGAAATAGACCTGAGGATCAATGGAACAGATTAGAAGATGCAAGCACAGCTACAAAGACACTCAGCCACCTGATAGTTGATAAAAGGGCTAAACATGTTCACTGGAAGAAGGATAGCCTCTTTAATAAATGGTGCTGGAAAAATTGGCTCTTCACATGCCAAAGACTGAAACTAGATTCATGCCTATCACCATGAGCAAAACTAAAGTCTAAATGGATCAAAGATCTGAATATTAAAATAGAAACACTAAATCTACTGAAAGACAAGGTAGGTGGAAGTCTTGGAGACATGGGGTAGGCAGAGAATTCATGAACAAAACACAAACTGCACAGGAAACACTTCAAAGAATCAACAATTGGGATCTAGTATTATTGAAAAGTTTCTGCACTTCAAAAGGAATCATCAACAGAGTGAAAAGAAAACCCATAGAATGGGGAAGAATTTTAGCCAGCAACCCCTCAGTCAAAGGACTTATATCCAGAACACATAAAGAACTGAAAAACATCAAACCCCCCAAATTCAAAGACCCTCTCCAAAAATGGGCATCTGAGATGAACACACATTTCTCAGAAGAGGATATACAAATGGCAAATAAATACATGAAAAAATGTTCACCATCACTGGTCATTCAAAAAATGCAAATTAAAACAGCATTGAGATTTCATCTCACTCCAGAAAGAAGAGCTGTCATCAAGAAATCAACCAATAATAAATGTTGGTGAGGCTGCGGGGGAAAAAGAAACAGAGCTCCACTATTGGTGGGAATGCAGACTGGTGCAGCCATTGTGGAAATCAGTATGGAGATTTCTCAGAAGTGTGGGATTGGAAGTTCCACTCAACCCAGCTATTCCTCTCCTGGTATTTTCCTAGAAAACCTGAAAAGGTCATATCACAGTGATATATGTGCTCCCATGTTCATAGCAGCACAATTTGTAATAGCTAAATCTTGGAAACAAACAAAATGCCCATCAACTGCAGAGTGGATGAAAAAGTTGTGGTATTCTTATACAATGGAATACTACTCAGCTATAAAAAGGATGATCTTGAGGACTTCATAGACAAATGGAGGCAACTTGAGCCAATTCTCATAAGTGAAATAAATAAGAATCATATTTATAAATATCACATTGTGTCTGTAGTGTAAAATGTAATAAGAAATGTAGCAGTAATAAAACCCAAAATGTGTAATTGCTATTGTAAAAAAGAGAGGAAAAGAAAGTGCTCTAAAGGATATAATTGCATGTATGTTTAAGTGTGTAGGATTGATAACCACATTACTAAGTTTTTGTTGGATTGTTGAACAGAACTGTTTTCAGTCTCACTGTTTGAATGTCCACTTTGTGTGCTTTAATTTTGTGACTTGAACAATTGTTTCTAGGAGGACAATATGTAATTTATTAACTAAAAAAAGTAACAAGATATGTAGGAGTAATAAAAACCAAAATGTGTAATTACTATTGTAAAACAGAGAGGAAAACAAAGTATTTTAAAGGTTGTAACTTCATGTATGTTTAAGGGTGTAAGACTGATAATCAAATATTACTAAGTTTACGTTGGATCATTGAGCAGAACTGTTTGCAGTCTCGCAGTTTGAATGTTCACTTTCTGTCCTTTAATTCTGTAACTTGAACAACTATTTCTAAGATGACAGTATATAATTTGTCAACTAGTGATTTTTTAGTGTTTATTTTAGTTTACCTCATTTTGGGGGGAATTTTGTATTATTGCTTCCCTTGTTTTCTGTTTTATTTTTTTTCTCTTTAAATAAACTTTTAAAAAATTTTAAAAAGAAGGATGGAGGGAAAGGGAAAGAAGAATTGAGATATGTTATGTACATGTACAATTCCCTACAATGAATGTATTCATCATATTTAATAAAAATTAAGTTTATTAAATATCCAAAAGCTATCAATCCCACCAAACAAATAAAACCAGTTAAACATAGGCAAATGAACTGAATAAACACTTCTCAAAAGAAGTATAAATAGCCAATCAATATATGAAAAAACTTTGAATTTATTTAGCCATTAAGAAACTATAATTTTTTAAGCCATTAAGAAACTAAAATTTTTAAAAAAGAAACTATAAGGTTGATGCATGGGGGTAGAGTAAGGAATTTGGGAAAGCAAAATGATTGAAAATGACTAAGATATGTTTTATGCATGTACTGATTCCCCAAAATAAATATCACTGGTATCCCTAACATGCAGTAATAAAAACAAACAAACAAAAACAATGAACACCATCATACAGAAAGTAGTAGATATCCTAATTCAAACCATTAAGTGTTATGTAATGTTATTTTCAAAAGGAAGACGGTATGAATTCAGGAAACAAGAGGCAAGAGAAATGCCTGTGCCCATAGATCTTACAGATGTACGTGCTTCTTGTTCCCACAATTCTGCATTTTGTCAATTAAGAGAATTTCTTAGCAAATAAATAAGCAATATACTTCAACCAGGTAATAAGTATGAATTTCATGACCTTCAGCTACCATCCAATCTATTGATCTGTTTATGTTCTGAGACCGGAAGTCAAGAAATGGAAAGCATCAATGCTAATTTGCTGTTGTAATCAATAGGAGAGGGGGCAATACAAATATTTCTGCAAATATTTGGCCCATTCAGATGTCTTTTGGAATTTTATTTTCTGTTTTGGAAAGTATGTAAATACCAAAGTGAAAAATCTATGTTCAAAGAAAAGCATAGTTACCAAGTATCCAGAATTTGCAGCTATGAGGTTCTGAAACAGGATACACTAAAGCCAGCTGATACTGACTTTCAAGCCAAGAACCATTGCTATATATCTGCTCTGAATGTAATGCTCAGTGTTATTGCATATGCAGTTCCAAATTAGCAATAATAAACTGAGTATGCTGGTGCATGTTTGTAATCTCAGCACTCTAGGATGTTGAGGCAAGAGTATGGCAAGCTCAAGCCAACTCAGAAAGATCCTGCCTCAATATAAAAAATAAAAAGGTTGAGGATGTAGCTCAATGCAGAGGTTTTGAGTTCCATACTCAGTGCCACAAAATACAAAAGAAAAGAAAGTGAAGAGGGAAGGAGAGAAAAAAGGAAAGAGGGAAAAAGAAATTAGCCATGATGACTGTAATCACATCATAGAAATTGGCAAATGTGAGAAGTTATAGTATTGTTTGTTTGTTTGTTTGTTTATTTGTTTAAAACAGCTTGTCGGTGTGCCATGGGTTTGGATTACCCACCTAGTAAGTACTCAAAACACCAGAAGTTTTGGGTTGGGGTTGATAGGCTAAAATGGCTTTTAAAAGAGGGAAATGTAAGAATCAGTCACAGGTTTTTAATCAGTTGCAAGCAATGGGGCTGCAATTCTTCCCCATTAACGTTATTCTTGTAATTTGTGCAATAAAAGAGATCAAGAAGAACTCTGGTGATGTGATTTCCAAAACTATCATATGAAGAAAAAGATCTAACCACAAGAAATATCAGACTGTAATACAGGCTTTCACATAAATGTGCTCTCCTTTGGCTACTTTCAAGCTACTAATGTGAGTTGAAAAATTTGTACAAAAATTGTTTTCTGCTTGAAAGCTACTTGGCTTTGTAACTTTTGCTCTCCAGAGAGAATATTCTGAGAGTTGGTGGGCAGAAGATTGATCAAGGAGTGTTCTTTGATGCATAAAAGAAAGAAGGGAAAAAAATATTAAGCTGGGACAAAGGCCTCAAAATTTCAGTCAACTAGCAGAGGCACCCCAAACTATCCTGTCAGAATTCTCAGGCTTCGAATCAGGCACCTGTGCCCCACTTTGGTCAGTTACAGCACGAGGCCATCTAGATGGTGTGAACCTGATCAGTTCTGCTCTTTCAGCTGAGGTATCCCTGAAAGGGCTAGCAGAGGATTATTGTCTACCAGCCACATTCCCAGCAGCAGGACAGTGGACAATTCCTCTAAAGGGTTTAGGGAATAGCATCACTTACACCCACAGTGGCCATCCCTGTCTGGGTACTGTGGCATTCATTTTCCTAGGTTCTAGATGTTTGGGAGCTGACAGTTGTCAGCTAAGAATCTCTTTGATAATTGTCCCAACCAAATAAAATCCCCTTGAAAAATTCAGATTACCTCCTTGAAAAAAGCTCAAATCCGAAAATCGATGATATTGGGTAGATGTGGTCGTAACAGTGCAGGCATGTAATAATAGGTCTCAAAGGGATCATCTGGGAAGCTCTTTCCCAACAGCAGAACCCTGGCTGTGGCAGAGCCTTATGACTGTGTCATCAATCAAATGTCTCTTCTCCTCATTGCCTCTTCTTCATCAGTACCCCTACCAGTATTGATCTGGAGAGTATATTGCAATGTTCTGCACCTGAGACCATTTCTACCTCAGTGTTTCTGTCGGAGGTCATGTAACCTGATCTGATGTAAGAGAGATAAAAGTTGAACAAGCAATGATAAATCTGTACAATAAAAGCTATGACAGAAATAAGCAACAGGGACACTGAAACTTAACATGCAACCCAAATACCATAGGTTGAGTAAGATGAAGAGGAAGGATCAGGGCGGTCTCCTCAGTGAGCCAGTATCATCTTCTCTGCTGCCCGGTTAAGAGTCTGGAACCCTCCCTGATTTTGAGAATTGCAAGTTGAGTTTGGCATACCTATATGCGTAATTGAAACCTAGTTGCCAGCTTAGAGGAGTAAGGGCTTACATTTCTCATGTATCAAGAAGGTTTCAGTATGAGTAATTCCAAATTGGTATGGCAGACACTGAATGTCATCATTGTGACATAGATTTCTTTTTCTTTATTTCCACTTTACTTTTCTTACAATAAGACATAATATGACTCAAGATTTTTTTTCATCACTATCTTTCTTACTGTGTGACTATTTTCATTAGACTCTTAGCTCAGTTGTGGCATTTATAACCTATGTTTTTTCTTTCACTACAGGGATAATGGGAAAGATCAAGGAGGAGAAAAATCAGCACAAATTACAAGAGGCTGAAGTCAAACTCCTTCTCTGCTTTAAAATGTTTTCCAAAACACCACTCCTAAGAAATTTCTGCTACCTTTTTGTCAGTCACTCCTTGTGTCACCTAACTGCCAGAGAACATAGAGATCAGCTAGTCATCTTGCTTTCTCAACAAAACTGAAATTCTGTTGGTTAGGAAACTAAAGTAGACATATTCTGGTTAATTTCTATGATATTACTATAAACAAGATGAAAAATGAAAAAATATTAATTATTTTACTATGGGTTTCATGTGATTCAGTAAGTTTGCAACCTTGTAATTCTCTCCAGGTTTTTCTAACCTAGTGAATAAAATGTTATCTTGACCCTTCAAGTAATACAAGTAACCAGTTTCCAAATCAAATGAAACTCTTATTTTCTAGGAGAATTTCCTAAAGTAGGAAAGGGGGTAGTAAATATATTTGATACAGAATTGGTTACATATGCAAAGCAGAAAAAATTAACCTGATGAAGTGAGAAAAAATTTTGGGTCTTTCTTGTATGATTTCAATTTAAGTTGCAAACTGCAAACCCAACTTACTCCAACTGCTGTTTAAGCAAAACTTTCTATTGAATTCACAGACCAAATTCAAGGAGGGCATTATTCACACTCTGTCTCACATACACAGAATCCCAAAATGATTTATAAAGTTAAATAACACAATTACACAGTTAAATAACCACAAAGGGGGAAGAAAATTAAAAGAGCTTTAGGGGAAAGAGAAGAGACTTTCGAGAAATACACGAAAAGAAGAAGAGATAGCTTCAATGAGGCAGGGAAAACCAAGAAGTTTCTTCCAGATGTCAAGAGCTATAAAAGGAAAGTCTTTTGGTTCTATCTCAGAAAAGAACCATGGAAAGAAGGCAGAATTAATGTCAGAGAACTGAAGGAATGGCATGGATTAGAAGCAGATATTCCTTGAAATATATTTCCTAACTATAAGGAGCCATAAAATTTTAAAGGAGTTTGGGTATTAAAAATTTTTAAGATACAAAAATAACTTAAAATATGTATTTCATTACAAAATTCCCATAATGCAACTAAACACAGTCCTCACAGCAGAAATCATGGGGAAATATTTTCTTCATACATATGATTAGGTCAGCGGTACTGGAATGTAAGTGAGTCTTCCTGTCCCACCCATCTGCCACAGCATTTGATGATGCATTAGAAATAATATGTTGTGGTGGTACATGCTTGTAAGTTCTAGTTATCCTGGAAGCTGAATCAGGAAGACCTCATGTTTGGGGCCAGCCTGGGTAGTGAGACCCTTTTTCAAAGCAAAATAAGATTAAAAATTGATGGAAATACAGTTTGGTGATAGATTATTTCTCTAACATGTGTGAAGCTCCACGTTCAACCCCTCTACTACAGACAAAAGTAACAAGTATATTATGTAAACCTTATTCTTTCATGGTACAAGAAGATTTCTTTTCTTTTGTAATGATGTTATCAGCAACATCTGCTTTTTGTCTCTGTCAAGCTCTTTATTCAACATCTCTACTTTTATAGAATTCTGTCAAATTAAAATTTTTTGTTAGAACTTTTCTCCCTAGCTCATTCTCTTATATCCCAAGTACATTATTTTATTTGGGGTTCTAAATTTAATATAAAAGGAATTTAGAACCTTTGCTTGTTTACTATGGTTGCATTCGTCAAAATGTCCTTTAATTTTCTGGAGCCTCACTGACTTGCTCTCTGTGAAAGGATGATAGGTAAAGGACTACTGAGATAAAAATCAAATGAAGACAATGTCATAATTTCATGACAGAATGAAGAGACAAGACACAGCAGAGAAAAAAGATTGAGTCAGTTAAGGACAAAATAAGAAAAAAATTATTTCCATGCAGTCAACACAATAGGGAAAATCTGTGGGAGCCCACTGTGAATTTATAGACAATGTACACATACATGTATTTGTTTTAAAAGTCAGTTTTAAGACATGGAGAATAAACAGTGCTGACTGCCATTTCCCCATCTGGACAGTCACTACGTCTACCTTCTTCAACCTGAATGAAACAATTTAAACCTTGTTTTGGAAATTGCCTTCAGCAAATGGAAAGTGGCTCTTGAGCTCAAAGGTGAGAGGAATGGGGGTGAGTGGAAATAAGTAGATTAAGTATTACGCCATGTACAGAAACCTGGTAATCTCAATCAATATAAACATTATATGTCATGAGCTTGAGATAAGATTAATAATGTAAATAAGAATGAAAATGAGGAAAGGAGATTTAAAGGAGGAGGGAGGGAGGCAAAAGAGGAGGGAGCTAATAACACAGAATCAAGCTGTATCAAGTACATGGACTCCTCAAGATGGTTATCAATTTCATGAATTGCAAACACATACTAGTGAAAAATTAAAAAAAAGAAATCCTCCTTAGCATAGGTGCCTTCTGAAAAAGTGAGACTGCAATATCAAGCATTTAAATGTCATCACACACTACCTTCTTACACTTTTATTTACTGTTATCTGGAGTTATCTAATTAGTGTACAGGCATAGGAAGATAATGATATGCATAGGAAGATAATATGTGTCATCAAGGCTAAAATAATGTTATGACTTCAAATTTTATCCTATGCACTCCTTTTCAGTGGAATACAGATTTTACTAATGGATATAATTGCCTGTTGTTATGCTGATAAAGAGTTTTGGAAAGTTGAATTACATGGCATGCATACATAAGAATGGCATAGAACTGACAGCTGGGAGGGAGGAGTTAGAAAAAACAAGAGAGACACGTGAAACTGGAGTGGGAAAGATATTGAAAGTCAGGATACAGCACCAATGACAAATTAAGTTTTTGAGAATCAGGTGAGAGGAGAGAAATTAAGGTATTTTGGCTAGGTGTCACAGAAAGAATTCCTGTTTTCCTTCTTCTGGGGAAGATATCTTTTGCCTTTTGAACCTTTTATCTTTAAGGTATCATTTATATATGTTACATTTAAATCAAATATATATTTATGATACACAGTATGTATACATTTTTGTATGTGACACTTGACACAGGTCATAAGGAAATCTAGGTGAGATGACCATAGATAGAGTTTTATGGACATATTTGAAATATATTGGTACTCAAAGATAGATAGATAGAAGATAGATAGACAGACACACACACATATGAGGTGAAGTAGTGGTGGGAAGTTATCAGGAAAATAACCAGTTCACATTTGAAACAATGTCAGAATCCTTAACCCAAATCCAACGGCACCCCTAGTGAAAAGGAAGAGTTAAGTAGGACAACAGTACCTATACCAAAATAAATACAATGAATCATTTAAAAGTTCAGCTCCCAAGACATAAAATTTGCCTTTAGTCCTATTTCTGTTTCCCCTAAAAAGGGAGTATTCATATAAGAAATTTTTCCCTTAATTTCTCTCTGACTACCAATTTCATCCTTCACGTGAAAAACTACTGAGATCCCAAATGTACAATTTACAATAAATTACATCACAAAACTCATAATTTTAGAATGATTTCTTTCACCTCAGTAATTGTTCTCACTGGCTTCTGTATGATATTTTTCTAAAGTCATCGCTGAACAGAGTCTGTTTATTAAAAATGCTGCAGTAAGAACAAGATAGTGATGGATTTAAAAAGCCAGGAGTCACTATCACTAAAAATTGCTCTAGTCAGTGCAGTTAAGTAAAAACATATGCTGATAAGAGTCATATTTTTCAGTAAAGCATATTCTTGTGGCTATAAGCCCAAGTTCTTCCTCTCACTGTTTGTCTAAACACAATATTACTTTCTCTCTTTAATTATCTTAACAGCAGCCCTGTAAATAAATGCAATAGCTTAATTGTACTTGTGAGCTATCTATTTTACTGTAGCTTTAAATGCTTACTTTTTCAATTATTTCTGTGAAGCTGCTGCTCATAAAAATAAGATAAAAGCCAGTGACTACAGCACAGAAGAAGTGAGGATATGCTTTAAAAATATGGCATTATAAGAATGAACAGAACTTCAGATGTCAGTTACATCTTCTTGCAAAATCATTGACATTACCAGCAGACACTTAGGTAAATGACTCGTTGGCAAAGCGATTAATTTTTTCCCTTTTCTAGGATTTTTAAAAACAATGGGTGATGAATGTCACAGTATACTACCAGATCTGCCTTCCTCATCTGAGGCTTCCATTCCTCTACCTGCAGGGAGGATTAGTTGCTGAATGGTGACCCTGCAGATCTTTCCAGAAATTGCCCTTAAAGTAAAGGTGCAGTTTCACCCAGGATTATGCCCTTTTTCTTTAACACCTCTTGTGAAATGGGCTGTGTAGTTTGTTTCCCTACCACTATTTTGAGATATGTCTGTTTGTTCACATAAGATCTAGAATACTTGTGAGTTCAACTTTTTTGTAAGTACATCAGTTCTCCCTTTATAACCCCACTTTTCCCATTCCCCTCAGAGATTGTTTCAAGGACACTCTCCAACACATATGAAAGTAAAAATACCAACCTGAGAGTCTGCTTCCCAAGGAATCAAGTCTGTAGTACAGAGTGGGACCAATTTACCAATTGTCTAATTGCCAATTATAGAAACTTACAAAGATTCTACAGATTTGAATTTTAATCATGTATTAAAGATTGGAAGATTAATGAAAATAATAATCTGAGAAATTTGAATTTCTAAGCAAATACTTCTCAGCATTAGACTAGGATTTACATATTTATTGTTAAAAGTTAGAAAAGGGTAAGTATCACAACCCAAACACTTTAGTGAGGAAGATATTGAGTTTCTACTCTATGTCCATACAATGCAAATAACTGAACTATTAAAACAAACATAACATCAGGAAGTAGATATTAATCCAGTATTTATAAGAAAGTATTGCAATAAACTAATAAACAGATTAATATGGGATGAAGGAGTTTGATTATTGCACTTTGGGAAACCAAAAGATCTTCATTTAGTAGAATATATTTTATCTGTGACTGCAGAAGAGTTCATCACAGAACTCTGAGGGACTCAAACAAGAGGATCATAAATTGGAGCCTGCCCTGGGCAACTTAGGGACTTCACAAGACCCTGTCTAAAAATAAAAAATAAAAATTAAAGTGTTGGCAATGGAGCTCAGTACAAAGAACCTTAGAGTCGGTCTCCAACACACTCACCCCCACAAAAAAAAAAAAAAAAAAAAAAAGAGTTCACAAGGAAAAAAATAAGAGGATGGGCAAAGTAATGTAGGCAACTATGACGTCACACACAAAGTTACAAAAGCAGCAAGCAGAACACTTTGTTTCAGGAAATCCTAGAGAGCTGGCACTCTTTGGAAGACAAAGACTGAGGTCCAACTGAAGCATGAGTATTCTCTACTGTACCGAAAATACCCAGGTATTCTAGATAATCTGTAATTTAGGAAAAGTATTCTGGAAAGGGAGGAAGGAAGGGCTACTATATTGAAGAGGAACAATACTAGGAAGAGGATAGTAAATTAATGGATTCTATTAATGATAGAAAACCAAAAGCTCCTAGTAATGAGATAGACATGGATAGATGATGATGATGATGATGATGATGATGATGATGATGAAGACAGATAGATAGACAGACAAATAGATAGATAGATGATAGATAGATAGATAGATAGATAGATAGATAGATGTGATAATAGGTAAAACAGAGTAGCAACAGTTATGACAAAGCATACACTAAAATGAAAGACAGCACAGACAACAGGACATAGAGCCAAATTTCTCTTGATGCCAGTTTTTCTCTGTTGATTTGAAAAGCAAGGCCTCCTCAAACTTTGGTGACCAGACATAGACAATTCTTCCCTTTAAGTATATCCCAACCCTATGTTAAAACCTTTGTGATATACACACAGCCACCTCCTGGGGAACTTGGTAGATGCTCTAATAAATTAATTCATTATAGAGTTTAGTAGTTTTGTCTTTAATGCATTCTACATATCTATTGTTTAGGGTCTTAATGAATGTTTAAATCCCTACTCCTGGAAAATGAACCACTAATTCTGTGTTTGATTCTCCCTGTGCATAAGGCTTGTCCCTTCTCCTATGTGTACATCTCTTTCCCATAAAAGAAAATTGGAATACATGTTGAAGCATGAAAAAGTCAATTATAAGTAAACTGCATTTTCCAATGCAAGGGGATTCCTTTTTTTTTTTAATATACAATCTTGACTTACTTAGGATGCTTTTTCCACTATCTCCACAAAGATATCAAACATTACTCTCATGCAAGTATGAATGAGAGGAAACTTCTGAAAACTGAAAGAAAAGAATTCTGAAATGATCAAATTAAACTATGAAAAGACTATAAGCCTTCTTAAACCCAACTTTCAAAAGTTTTTGAAACATTAAAAGATTCTATAAAAGATATTGTAAAATGATCTGAAATTACATATCCTGCTCACATTTGTGAAAAATTGAAAATAGTAATTGAAGTCAAATGTATCAAACATTTCAGTTTAGCATTTTTCTGGGACTAATTGGGTATGGAACAAACATCCCACGATTCCAATACATTCTGGAGTGAGAGGATGTCCTTGTGACTTGCTGCTATTCCATCTTAAAATAATTTTAAAGAAATATTCCATTAATCCATTCTATCCCACTGTTAAAAAGCCACAATATGTGTTTCCACATCTATAAGTTTTTTTTCCTAAATTATTCCTGCCAAAATTGTGCTCACTGAAGAGCCTGAGCAGAGCACTCCACTGTTCCTCTCTGACCATGGAGATGTTTATTCTTCCGGTTCTGGGAATTAGTTCTTTAGAGAGAAGCCACTTTATGGTCGTACTTCAAATCTTTTTTGGTAAAAGAAAGAGACATAAATAGAAATGACTCAATAATACTGAGATTTTAGGCTGCCTACTTCTTTAGAGGTTCTGGTTACTTACAGGCATTGAGACTAAATGTTCAAAAGCTCTCAAGTTGCACTCTCCACAGACAAGTGGAGGTGAGGTAGCTTGCTGAAAGCCCTACGCTCAGACTGCACATAGAAGAAAGCAACAGCAATTGCTCTCTCTCCCTCCCTCCCTCTCTCCCTCTTTTTGTCTCTCTGTCTCTCTCCCATCTGTCTGTCTCTTTGTCTCTTTCACACACACAAAAGCTCTATTTTATTTTGCTAGCATTGTAAAAACATGTAACTGTGTGATAATCAAACTTGTGCATCTGATTTTTTCCCACTCAATGTTAAGATCTCAGTGTGCATTTATTTTCCTAAAATGACTCATTTATCTTCTTTATTCCAAAGTAGTACTCCATTGTGTGCAAACACTGCGTTTCCTTTGTTCACCTATTTATGAACCTAAGGTTAGTTCCAATTTGTAGCTATTATGAAATGTGCTGCTACAAATATGGGTACACCATTATCATGATATGTTTTCAAAGGTTTTTAAAAGATATCTAGAGAGAAAATACCTGGGTCAAATGGAATTACTAATTTTAAGATTTTGCTTTCTGTCTTTTAAAAAATTAATACATGTTTGCAGTCCACAATGATTACATTTACCATGGGGGAGGTCACACATGTACACAACACATTCGATGAGCTCCCCTTTCTTTTCCAATCTTCTCTGCTACATCCAGTTCTTGATCTTCTTCCCATCTGCACTTTCTTCTCCAATTCTTTTTTGTTCACCCCTTTTCTTGTCCTTCCTCCCTCTCTCTTCATATTGTCTGCTCCCTCCCATTTGAGAAGGATCACCCTACTTCCCATTAGTTTTTTGAGGTCTCTCCACGCTGATCTTCATAGTGACTGCATGTACTTACATTCCCAACAGCAATGTAGAAGAGTCTCTTCCACCTGCTGCCTCACCAACACTTGTTATTATTTAGAATCTTGCTGATACCCCATGCTTTAGAGAATAAGATGGAATTTCAATGTTGCATTAATATGCATTTCTCTAAAGGCCAGTGAGACTGAATATTTTTTCATGTATTTTCTGACTGGTCAGTGAATTTAGGAATTTTTATACTTACTATATATAAAAATGCATCATTGTCTTTAAATAACAGAAACAGGTTCAGAAACACTCATTAAAAAGTTACCCTACTTTTTATAATATGAGGCTAAGTGAATTATTTCATATCTCAGAGCCAGCAGAACATATTCATAAACACATTAAAAATAAGAGTTAGTAATGTGATTAGCATTACAATTGACATTTTTATATATAATATTAATAAAACTTCATAATATAAAACTGTTACAGATAATAAGATTATTGAAACAATGAAAGTTATATATTTAGTATTGGGAATATTTTAATTGGAGCATTTTAATCAGTTATAATTTAAACATGAAATAAAATCTTTTTTATAGAGTTATAATTAACAACTATTCTAAACAACTCAATGAGAGATACATAGTAAATCTTCAGATGAAAATGTATGTTAATATATCTGGTTTATTTTGCCACTGCATCAGAAAACATTAATGAACTCTGAACTAGCAAAACCTTTTTTCCTTTAGATTCATTTTTAATTAGAAAATTATTTCAAATTGTGAGATTATATAAAGCAGGCAGAAAAAAATCATTTGCTTAAAAGCAAAATTTTTATAAATCTACAAGTACCTTTAAAAGTTTTAAGTTTTGATTAAAATATAAATGCATTATAAATGTTAAGAAAGCAAGTCTATGCAAAGAGTTGAATGCTTTTCTAAGGAATTAAAATTTGAGGAAGATGAAAACTGATAAATAGAGCATTTTTGATTAGCTGTTTAGATTTAGTTTTAGATTTTTAGTTAAAGATATATGGTCTAAGTAGAATTTCTCATAATAGCTTTTTGGTTCCCTGAGGTTCCATTAAGAATTTGGTGATTTCATAACATTTTTATGAAAATACTATGTTTACAGACAGTGCAAAAACTATGACAAGTGCTTGAAACTAGTATGAACAAAGAAATATACTTAGCAGCACCCATTGTATTTTTTTTCGCCATACATTTATATAATAAAATTTTCATAAATAATGTCCTGAATAAAGCAGGGAAATCATTATTTATATTAAATTCTAATCCTTGAGCACATATTTAAAAATATTCTGTAATAAAAATGGTTATTACGCATAATATCTGTGTTCTGGATATGTAAGTATAATGTTCATAGAGAGTTACAAGCTAAAGTGGTATATTTTTCCCATTAATAACTTTTACTCAAAAAAGGATAGAGAAAGAAAGAGACAACTGAAGAGACAGAGTTTTGAAAGTGAAATAAGTCTACCCATACCGAGAAAAACAAGTATTTACTGCAAATGACAGTAATTAAATTCTAAAAGGAAATTCAAATTTTGTAAAACATATGTTGATCATCATGAACTTGGCAGCCTCTGAAATCTAACCTACAGGTTTGATCAATAGTGATATTAATGAATATTTTTATGCTATATCATGAAACGAGTCAACATTTGTGACATATGACTCCATGAACCAGTACTCTAGATCCCAAATGACTAACTTACAATCTTACAAAGTTATGCATAGGAAAAGACTTATTCAGAATACATAACAGAAAAGGGCACACTCTACAGTACAGGACTGTGCTCCTTACAGTCAAAAATGCATATAGATTTTAAGACACACTGCAATTTTACTATGAAAATTTACTATATATTTATTAATATATTGTCTCTCTGTTTCAATACACCGGCCAATATACACACACCCATCTTACGGGGATAATGTCTTAATGCACTTTTTCTTTTTTGAGACAGGGTCTTGTTATGTAGTGCAGACTGGCCTTGAACTTGTTCACGTAACCCAGAATCAAAATCACAGCGATTTTCCTGCTTCAGCCTTCCTAGTACTGGGATTACAGGCATGAGTCACCACAGTGGGCTAATACCTCCTTTTTATATTGATGATGACATCACTTTCTTGGCAGAACCACTGGAGTCACATGTGAGGAAGAAGGGACCGTCCTTGCTGCTTGTGGCATCCCAGAGTTGGGGCCTTTGTGCTCAAGGCAAGGATATCTGCTGTGGGAACCTGCCCAGTCAGTCCCAGGGCATTTAGACCCTCAACAACTCTAACCTGAGAGTTGTCTCCCATGGACCTCCACACGCAGACCCCTGAGCGACGGGCTTCCTGATTGAACTAGCATATCGGATTCTTTTGGAGACTTCTGATAACGTTCTGATGTAGAGCTGGCTCATGTTACTCATCCTCTGCTGTCTCTGCAGACACTCACTGCACATTTGCTTGGGGACCTCACCCACTGAATTCCCATGCCACCAATGCTAATAGCCTTACCTGGTCCTCCAAAAGTTTCTTTTCCTTTTCCTTTTTTTTCTGTTTTCTTTTCTTTCCTTTTAATTTTTCATTTCATTTTTTTATACCAAAGTATAACAGGCAAGTTTCAGCCTGAACTTGATGTGAACTTATTTGCTAAGTGAATACACTGCACCTTTTCCAGCGAAGTCTGAAACCCAGCCTCAGGGAAAGTCTTCCCGTCTGTCCTCTTTATGTATGTATTTTCCTCCAGTGCTAGGATCATATGTACATTCCTTCTACCCTGTATATACTTTTATCATAGCATAAAAATTAAAATTTATTCCACTTAAATCTAAATTACTGTGTGATTTCTTTCTTCTGATCAGACTAAATTGATATACAAGATTTATGATTTGGCTTCTATATGTGTAATCATGTTTCCAAGTCACTGACAAAGGAAAGTATCCATAATTGTACAAACTGGATAATCCACATATTCTATTCTATGCTTATATGGAAATACTAAGTTATTTTTATTATGTTAGAGCACATATAAAAGTAGCAATTTTGAAGACAGAGCACAAAACAGATATATAGACTGTAGATGTGTAGATGTGTGATCAGTATGTGGATGAAACAGCAGTGACATATCCCAGGCTTTCCCGAAACAGTGCCTGGTACATATGCTGAAAGAGTAAAAAGGAAAGAAATGAAGAAGGACCTAATATAAATGACAAAGGTTATTTTTGTGATTAATGATCCTTTTGGTTTCCACATGTCAAACAGATCACTCTTGTCACCAAAAAAATTCACAAAAAATATGGAAATTATAAATGGAAAATTTCAGAGGCAAATCATTTATTCTATTTTTGCTCACAAGATAAAACAATAAAAAACTTATCATTATAAAACAAGTCAGTTACACAACAGTTACACAAAATTAGATGTTGCAAAGACTAGTATCATTTTCCTTGAAAGTGACCAAATAGATAGATATCTTTACATGCTGCATTTATTCACACCACTAAAAGAACTGAATGTTAATAACAAGGTTGTATGTATATGAAATTGCACTTGTGTGTGTGTGTGTGTGTGAGAGAGAGAGAGAGAGACAGAGAGGAAGGGAGAGAGAGAGAGAACTTTGTAGGTGTCACTTTAAAAATACCTCATATTTTGAAAGTTAGTTATATGAAAGCTACACATGTAGTTCTTCAATGACTCCACAGATCTTATAGAGACCAGACATATATAGAACAAAGTCACTGGGGAAAGTATTCTAAGGGAACATAGTAAGATGCATGTGAATACTTATTTTATAGAGACAACATACGAACAAAACAAAAAGAAATCCAGATCTTTTCTCTTTTTTTCTTTTTTTTTCTTTCCTCTTTCTATCTTTTTGGCAACCCACAGCCTTCACACTAAACTACATCCCCAAACCTTTATTACAGTTTAGTTTCTATTTTGACTCAGTCCTACAAAGTCACAAAATTTCTGAGGTTGGGCTCAAATTTGCAGTCCTCCTGCCTCTGCCTCACAGAATGGTGAAGCACCATGTGAAGCTTAGAATTTCTGTTAAATTGCATTCCTTTCTAAGGTTATAGAAATACAGTAGATTTCATCAGAGGAGATAAGAAGATCTGGTTTTGGTAACAGGGCATAGGATGATTAGCTTTGACATGACACAAAAATGAGATATGATGGACTGGTTCAGAGAGAGAAAGAACAGGACTCCTTTGTCTCCTGGCATTTGAAAGTCTTTCTAGTTTTTCAAACTGTTTCAGAACAGCACTACATATCCAGTAATCCCTACTAAGATGGAAGGAATATGCTCAAATACAGAGCAATTTAAATAATTTTAGAAGCAGTTGTTAAATGATAAGGCAGATAATTATAAAATCTATGAACTGTACTGTAATGGAAGTTTAAAACTCTCAAGTTTCCCAAGAGAGTAACTGAATTAATCTATGAAACAGAGGAAGATGAAGAAAAATGGGGGAAAAAAGATAATAATAAACAGAATCATATAGGATAAAATCAAAATTAAAATACATATGTAAATATCTTAGAATAAGAGAAATACCACAAATGAAATATTTCAGTTTTTATATGACTATTGGTCTCATTAAATGTAATTTCACATTCAATTATGATTATACTGTAGTTGCTAAAGATGCTTTAGATTTCATGAGAAGAACACACGAAAGAGCCATGCTCATGAACAATTCATACATTATCCTAGACATTTTTAAAAGTTGTAGTGTTAGCTTCATTTCCTGTATGTTCCTCTTGCTCAATTTGTCTTAGATATTCCATATTGAAAATTCCAAGTGATCATTATCAGTTAGAAAAATCCTTGGAAACATAGTTAGAATTTAAACAATTAAAAAAGGAAAAATACCTTGACGTTTATATCTTTCATGGAGTAACAGATGTAATTATGCCATAGTGAACATTTGTTACATTTAGACCCCTTACCCTGTATACATAAAATTGGAATCTTACTTTCATTCTTAGTTTTGTAAAGGCGTTCATCTAGCATAGTAATGTACTTAATTCATTTATTTAAGTGTAGTAGTTTTAAAATTAAATAACAGAATTACTTTAGAAAAAGAAGAGCTAATTCAGACATTAAAATTCCTATAAAATTGTGTTTATAACAATACTTGTAACTCTAGTCTTATGTGAGTAGAATGTTGAAATGTTTTTGAAGGCAAAAAAGGTGAGGTTTCATTAAAAAAAATCAATGTATTTTGTGTCAATGCAAGATCTTAAGAGACAGGTAAAGAAGAAAGCAAACTAATGATTTATTTCCTTAAAGTACAAAAAATAAATGTCTGGAAGTTGTTGGGTTAGCGTAATAGGATTATGAGATATTTCTTACTTGAGAGTACATGAACACGCACACGCACATGCATGCACACACACACACACACACTCCAAAAAAACTAGCCAAGGAGAAATGCAAAGACAAATAGTGTCTGCATGTGTGTTTGCTGGGAATCTAAGCTAAGCATATGTTTTATGACTGAACTGCACCTCCAGCAGCTTTTTCATTATTATTTCACAGTTATTGCAAATGTACAGGAAAAACAATTTTTTTATAAATTAAGCAATATGCTTAAATTCTTGTTAAGCAGATCCGGGCTTAGGCCATAAATATTAATTTAGAGGTGAAATTCAAGCAGCAAGTGGTAGGGTAAAGAAATTATTGTGATTAATTTTACCCAGTAAATGTATTTGTTTAGTATTTAAGATTTAAAGTGATATCCTTCCCTCTAGTAGCCTATATATATCTTAACTTTATATTTGTGAAACTATCATTTTTTTCTAACTCTGAAAGATTATGACAAAGGTCAATCTTAATTACAACCTATATTAGAGTACTGAAAGTAGCTCCATAAGTACAAAATAAGCTCAGCAGGAAAGAAACAATATACTGTATACAGTGTGAATCCTTGGATATTTCTGACAATAGAGAGAAACTCAAAAACAGCAACAGAGTGTGTTTCTGAGAACTCAGTATATACTAATATTTCTGTTCTTCTGTTCATAAACAAAGCTACACCCCTTGTGAAAGATTTACTTGTGGTAGTTACTTGGTTCAACTGCAATGTTTTCTTAAGAAAATATAATCTGTATAATTGACTGGAATGATTGGATCCTCCACTATTTAGTATCTTAGGAGTCAATATTTAAGATAAATTGCTACCTCTGTAGACTATTTTTTATATCAATTCATGGGCCAAGAAAACAAAAAACAGCATCGACAACACTTATTTTTCTTGTCCGTACCAGTGTTTGTGGTCCACTGTGTCTCAAAAGTTACTGTCTCTGGCCTCATCAAGCACAGGTTTGATCTCTCCTGCCAGACATCGCCTCTTCTTTGTGTAGCACAAGCATCTGTTCCACAAGAATCCCAATAAGTAAGTCAATGATATCCAGGCAGGAGGGAGGAGCTATATAGTTTCAAATATTAATAATAATAATGTCCTGAGAGAGAAGAAATTTACTTTTAAAACCTAGATTATGTGTGCTCTCAGTTTCTCCGCATACTTTTTTAGGGACTGGATTCTTGGGGACACGTTTTATTATTTGGTTTTCTTATATGAAAACTTGTGTAAATTAAATTGTTCAAAATGTAGAGCTCAGCAGTTCCAGAAGTCATATTTAATATACATAATTCAAAGATGAAAAACCACTTATCTCCCTGCAAAACAAAGCAAACTTCTTAGCAAAGCATATTTTATCAGATATAAACATGTTTATGTAAAACGTAATCCTTTCCAACCCCCTCTGACTTCATTGTCAGTTTCCCTTCTGTCCTCCTCTCCCATCCTCCACTTTTATGATTAACAGTTTCATAAAAATTGCATACTTTATGACTTATGTTATGTTCTTTGTTTGCCATGCACTTTTTCACTAAGAAAGCAAACAGCTTCTGGAAGGAACGGCTCCCCTTACTCTTCACCCTGGACCACGCCCAGGGAATGTTCTCAGCAAGGAGGCAGCCACTCCTTTCCATGGGAAACAGCAAGCTAGGGTGTGAGTAAACACAAGTTTCGGTCTGCTGAAACAACACACACCAGTGAATCATTTATTTGGTGTCTGCTTTTTTTCAATTCCTACTCTATTTTCCTGGTAAAATAAGAAAGTCAGATGGTTTCACATATCTAAATCTATAGGAACAAAGATAAAATGACTTAGCTGTTATGAGGGCAAGTTATCCAAAAGAATCACATATATTATTAGGTATTTCAAGAATGTGGCAGTGGCCTGGGTGAGATTTGTGGATGGATACAGCTTTTGGACTTTAGCCATGAAGTACCTTTCCCAAGATGCTGGTCCCTGGAACAGACATGTTTATTTTTTTAAAGCATTCTTTGCACATAAAAACTAGCTTGAATACAGATTGAACAAGAATGATGCAAGTCAAATGAAAAAAAGTGAGGCCAGACGCAACAAAGCATAAGAGAACAAATATATAAGAGGACTAAAAAAACACGATTGGCAACAGAAAATAAGGTCTATTATGGTTCAGTTTGTTACTTGGAGTTTGTCACAAAATTATAAATGCTTAAGTAGTCCATGCCTTTAAAATAGATGTTTCTCTTTTACAAAAGTAATTTGTTCCCAGCACTCAGGAGGCTGAGGAAAGAGGATCATTGTGAGTCCGAGACCAGCCTGGCCTACAAAGTGAGCTCAAGGCCAGCTTGAACTGCATAATGAGACACTTTCTCAAAACAATCCAGTAATTTGTTCCAAGATAAAATAACAATGAATTTCACAACATGTGTAAGGTTCTTTTTGTCTTCTCTCAGTTTAGTTTTTATATTATCATCAAACTGAAAATAGTCACATCAAATAAACAGTTAATATGTAAATAGCCCATTTATTTCTAAATATGATTTGTTTTGACAAGAACGCCCTATCCACTCATTCCCTCTCTTCCCCTTTTGTCATTTTCCTGCCTGACACACTTCTCCATAATACTAACGTTACTCGAAGTTTCTGTCGACTGAAAATTCTTACATACTCCAGTAACATATCTTACATTTTTATTACAGTCATTGCCACATTGTCATTAACTGTGGACATATATGTGGCATTGCTTAAAATGTGTAAGGTAGGAATCATATTATTTATCTTAGTATTTGGAATATTATATATCATATGTAAAAACCAGAAGTTTTTGTTAACATGTTTAACTAATAAAAATTAGTGAGGCATAAAGAGGTTTAGATACTTTCTCATGATTCAGGATTTTCAGTAAGAACTATTCTTCATTATCTAAATTTAAATTTCATTGGTTTAAGAAAATCATATTAAATATTTCATTTGATTAAAACAGAATTATTTGTTAAGAATATTTATTAACATCAATTCAATTTTCTGAAATTGTTCTCATAGCCTAAGTTATTCAAATGTAGCTATTTCTCTTAGTGATCAAAGCAAATATCCATCCTTATCTCATTATAATAATTACAACTTCACAATGTTTAGTTAGATGCTAAAGTGATCCAGGAATGTTTGGGAGCCATTAGTGAGTCATTGGTATTTTTTATCAAGTGAAAGTACATGGAAGATTTGGACACTAATGTGCACTTAAAATCTACTCTATTAGTGAACAAAAACATGCACATAAATGTTTATAACAAGTTTAGTCATAGTTTCTCAAAACTGGTAGCAATGAAAGATGCCCTCCACTGGTGAATGGCTAACCGTCGTATACATATGCAGTGACTACTCTACATTGGCAAGAAGTAACGCCATGCCTCCCTAGATAAACTTTAAAAGCAAGTTGCTAAGATATAGAAATTAGTCTTAAAATGCTGTATTGTTATGATTCAATTAAATGGTATTCTGGAAAGGGCAAAATTATAGGATCCATAAAGTGATCTGTGTTTTTTGCAAAGATGTAGGGGGCAGAAAAATGAATATGGGATTTTTCTAGGGAAGTAACTTTTCTTCTTAAAACATATTTCTCATATAATCATGAAGAAAAATGGGCAAATCGCAATTAATAGTTCTAAAAAAGGAGATAACATGACCAACATTCCTCAAAAACAGTATCATTAGGGCCGAGGATTTAGCTCAGTGGCTTAAATGCCTGCCTGGCAAGCACTAGGTCATGAGTTCAATCCCTGGTACAAAAAAAAAAAAAAAACAGTATCATCAAAAGAAAAATGAGTATAATTTGAACTGATCTATGCCACAGTTTAAAATACACTACATATTTTGAAAACAGTACAAAAATATAAACTCTCTCAAAGAAAATCTCTGCATTGATTATGTACTGAAAAGATACTATAATAGATATGTTGAGTTAAATATAATGCATTATTTAAAAATCAGTCTTCAAAACTAAGGAAACTCTGAAAAATTACCATGTCCAAAAGGAAACTAAGGAGAGAAAATTGCCATGTAGTAAGATATTTATGATGGCATCCTGGTAGAACAAAATAATAGGTGTAAAAAAGTCTGAATGAAGTAGGACCTTTAGTTTGCAATAATACATGAATATTGAAAAACTACTCCAAAGAAATATGTCCACCTTACAATGTCTCATTCTATCTCTCACAAATACACTGCATACACACAGACAATATGCACACATCAGTAACTCACATAGAACACAGTCACGGACAAGTGATGGTGCCTTTAATGTTTATTTACTTTTAGTAAACACATACTTTCATTTCAAAGATATAACCAAGAAGAATCCTATGTTTATAAAGCATAATGCTATAGTGAAGATCACCTCTGAACCGCTTCACTTTCAAGTGTATGAATTCTAAGTAAAGACAATTCAAACAACTCAAAATTTTCTAATATTCCTGTCTTACCAGAGGTATGTTTGAATATTGGCTACATTATTCTTCCCAAATATATTCTTTTCATCTATTCATACATGACTCTATGATTTTTAATGCATGGAAAGAAGCTCTATATAAAACATTGTAATAAAATTATTTGGGTGATGCTTAAATAAAAAATATGAGGCCAATAACCTAGCTGATGAATAATGAACACAGTACAAGCTTCTACTTTCTGCAGAAGCCCGTCTTGTTTGATCTTGTTTGTTCTTCTCTTATGTGCTGACTTTCAAAGCACTCAGACTGCAGAACTAGCAAACTGGAACACATACACTGAGGGCCAGGTAAATATAAAAGTTTATGTAGTAATGCTAATTAGTAAATTTATCATACTGAAATTTTTGAATAAATAAAAATGGGGGAAATTATTGGAAAATAATAACCTTGAAGAGACTTGTAAAAATAATTGTCTTTTCTATTAAGGAGCATGTAACTGATGTTGTTTAGAAATTAACTTTGCTCAATGTCCCTTGGAATTGAGCTAAAATATTACTGGGTTGGAGCACCATTTAGTTCAGTGCTGAGTCTTCTTTATAATAGAGCAGATGAAACCCCAAGGTACAATGTATTTAAACTGTAATTAGTAAATAAATAATTCAATTAGTTGTGCAGCAATATTTAAGATATCATCCAAATTTTGCATGCACTGACCTTTTAAGACTAAATTACATATGCGTGTGAGTGGGAGTGAGTGTACATCTATGTAAGATAAGAGAGAGATAGAATTTAAAACATTATCTACTTCTAAATTCTAAGCTGCAAAACCATTTCTATTCAGAAATTGTCTCTGAATAACTTTTCTCATGCTTTTATTATTCCATTTATTTCACCACTAAAAAACAAAAGTTAGAAGCTTTTGTTGTAACTGACAAATTCACAGACCTATCAGGATAATAGATAATCTTTGATACCTGGCTGCTTTTTAATTTATAAGCTGCAAAAAATACTTTTTGGAATCAGATATACACAAAGAATAAAGTGATACTCTTCAAAATTGTCAAAATATTCTCAAAGTTTTCCACCAGTCATTTTTGGTCAAAATTGGAAGATATTAAAATTTTTTGTTTGTGTTTGTTATGTCAAAAGCTCTTGTTTTTGGTAATTGATTAGGGAAAGACGATAATAGTTTCTTATTTTTCCTCAGTAATTATAGCAAAATTCCAAAGGAAAATTTCTGTTTTACTTGATATTTTTATGTTCTGAGAGTTTATAAAATAGAAGAATATTTTGAAAATATCACGATGCAAATGGAAAATGTGAACAACTCGTGACATCATTGGCAGGGCAATTATATCTGTCTTATTAAAAATGAAATTGAATCTTCCACATTATGGTAAAATTATTAAAAATTAGTATGTTAATTGTTTTTCACTGATTTTATTCTGAAAGCCCAATTTGTTTTAGATTTATGAATTAAAAATTTGTGTTATACAAGTCAGATATGGCTCTCAACACTAGATCTCTGAAGTAGAGCTCATCAAGTAACCTTTGCAGATCACAAACTGGATCCCAAATACCAGGACAATTTTCCAGCAAACATCAACCGAAGTGATGGAGCCAGAATTAAAGTCTTACCAGTCCGAGCATAGAGAGACATTCTTACTAACATTTCCTACTTCTCAATTCTCAGTGAATCTTATTAGTGCTGTAAGTAAAACAGTTAATGTAGTAGAGCAGATCATTTCTTAGTACTATACTAAAAGCTAACTAAAGAGAACACTTAATCATGCGTTTATCACTCACTCCTGACCATATATCCTTAACTATAAAAATGTAGATTGTAAAACATATAAAATACCATAACAAAGACTATTCCTATTACACAGAATATGTCAGATTTCAACTAGAGATTCTGTTGAAATACTTAAATGTATTCCTTGTGATTTGAACATTAGAATTATTTTAGTAGTAACTTGTTATTAGTAGTAGGTAATATATATGACTAATTAATCCTGTTGACAATGGAATTAGAGTATCATTTTAAATTTTACTTAACCCTCCAGTGTCAATAGTTATATCCTAGACTCACTGGGCAATTGGTATGTTAAGAAAGCCAGTAATTCATTATGTTTGCTTAATGTCTAAATATCTAGAAAAATTGTTTTAATTTAGTAAATAAACATGGAAACCAAAGATGATGAAATCTCACTCTGCCACCCTACTTAGGATAGAGAGCTATTGATTTTGTCTTAACCAGAAAATAAAGAGGGTCCAGGAGTACAGCTCAATGATAAGGAGTTTGCCTGGCACGTGAGAAGCTCTGAATTCAATCACCAACACAGGCAAAAAAAATTTATAAGATGGAGAAATTTTCATATAGCTTTTCCATTTTTATTTATTCAAAATTTTCACATGATGAATTTAGTAATTAATATTACGTAAATATTCTGAACATGTGTGCTGTATTTATAAATACCAATCAAATCATATATAATCATTGAAAAATTACATTTTAAAAATTTCAAAATTTCTAAATGCATGTCTTTGTTCCCCCAAGTAAGGTATGTCACCCCCAGCTTATCAATGAGTTACATTCTGGAGAATATTTGTAAATAGAATTCTTTTGTAGATCTGACAAAATGAGTCTTACCCAAATGATTGATATGTAAACTTTGACACAAAAATACAATGTAAAGCAGTTGCTCTTGATTATGGACATCCTGGGATCAGATTGAGCACTGCTCTGCTCTATACTACGGCACTGTACCGTCAGGACACAGCAGCAAAACTGTAACAATGTCCAGGAGACACATGTGCTGCTTCTGCAATTTGTTCCCATCCATGAATGCTCATAAATTCAGGAACTACTGTATTGAATTCTAAACATTCACTAATATTGAAAATCAACACTGCCTTTTTCCAGTAACCTGACTAACTCTTCACAAAATATTATGTCATTATGAAATGTGGTATAAAGATTGGTTACCCAGAAAGGTAAAGGAGAAAATAGAGGTTTACATTTATTATACCTGACACTTGTAAGACAAAATTCAAAAGAGAAGATGGCAGAGAGTTACTGAGAATCATGACCATAGCAGAGGCTGAATAAATGAAAGTTATTCCAAATTCCAGTGTGCAAAGTGGCTCTCACTTGCTAAAAATTATTTTAGGAGTATTTTTCACTTTTGATGATCCTCGCTAATATGCTTACCAGCATATAGGTTAAGTGTCTCAACAGAATTTTTGTAACTCTTTCTAAGTAAATCAAAATTGATTTTTAAAAAAGAACCAACTTATTCAAGAAGTCTTACAAATGTAAACCAATCAATGAAAGACAACTTCCCAATCTTACTCTTTCACAAACCCCCAGGTCCAGTCCAATTTGTATTTCAGTGCTGACATGCCATTAACCCTGAAAAAAGTCATTAAGCATAATAGATTCTACTGAAAACATTTCTACTTGTCTTTGCCTTTTTCCTGTCATGACTTTGAAACCCAAAATCATTTCTCCAAAACTGATAAAGAGGGACAGCTTCTCACAAATGTTTTCACATATCCTAGTTTTAGGGAGCATTATTTTATATTTTATAGTTGAGAGGAATCTTACTGTCAAGTGCCTTAGTTCTCATAATTTTGGAAATTAAAGAATAAGTCTTTTGGGAGACCCAAAGAAATCACAGAGGTCTATGCTTAATATTCCAAACAAAGATAGGCCAATATTTGTAAGTTACATTTTGATATCCAATTTTGCATAAATGACATAGGAATTTTTAAAAACTCTCAGAAATTCCTTTCTTAATTTAAACTTCATCCTCCATGAATTCTTTATTTCTTCATTTATTAAAAATACAAAAAGGATAAAAGCCAATTTTTGCTTCAGGAAAGATTCACTTTAAGGTCAGGGTCCAATTAGTGTCATTTAAACTTCTGACCTGGTGAAGAAGCAGGGCCTTTTTTCAACAGGACGGTTTACTTTTTGTCATTCTTAGATGAGAGGAGCAGGAATAAAAGCAGACTTCATCTCATTTCTCTCTCTCTGTGGGCACAGGGCCACAACATGCTCAAGTTAAAAAGAGCTGAGAGTGTCATAAAGCATGTTCTCCCCCTTCTGCCATTTATGAGTTGAAAACAGGGTGGATTGTCTGCCTTGGCAGATCCTACAGTGAGTCACCAAAAGAACACAAAGAAAATCCTTAATAACTCCAGCAGCATTCTTGGTTACAGAATTTGAAAAACTGCATTACAGAAAGAAACAAATATTTAGTAGTAATAAACTTCATAGTTTCATAGAAATAGTTTATTACAAACATAGGGGAATCAAATTGATCTGCACAACCTGGAAGCATGTCCAAGTGTGGACAATAAGCTCAAGAAACTCCTTTTCCATGGTGCTAGTTCTTAAAGTGAATTTTCACTAGCCATAACGACATAGTCAGTTGGTAGAGAGTAGTCGTCAGTTAAATAAAATTCAGTTTGCCTTATCTTGTTTCACCAAGAAGCAAACAGATATTTGCATATGTAATTAACTGCAAGGGCATTTGTTCATAGAAATTCATAAATGCTTCCAAAGAAACCAGTCTTTTTGTGTAGTAACTTAGTATAAAATGGAATTTATGTCCTGTTATATTTGATGCCTATGAACTTCATAGTCACTTCCATCTGTATGGAATTAATTTTGATGTCCTGCCAATAAAAAATATATTACATTATGACTCTTCAAATTAGAAAAGCAAGAAGTAGAGTCATGAATTCCAAATCAAAATGATTTTCTTAGTGTCCATACTATCATATGTCAAAATGTACAGGAGACAAAGAGAAATGTCTATGATAAAAATGAATTTTAAGCTATCTAGAAATATAGGCCATAAAAAGTCTTCAAGTGAAGCACTTATTCAAAGCGTAATTCCTACCAACGTTCTCATCTCAGCCAGAAATGTGATATAGCGAATGTTTTAATGCCACAATCACTAGCTCTCATATATTCTAGTCCATATTTTTTGCCCATAAATCTTGTAATAGTCTTCCAATAATATATACTATTCTTCTTTCCCAGATGATTTGCTCTTCATTCTTATTTCATTGTTATTTATCTTCCAAACCTCTGTCATTTGCTAGCCTTGCTTCAGTCCTCCTTCTGGTTAAAATTAGCCGAGCATTGTCTCATCTGAGATCAGATAAACTGAACCTAGTAGGTAAAGTTCATGAGTAGCATTGGGAGGAACACAAACCATCCTTGGGAAAAATAATAGAAAACATTTAAGCTTAACTTATTAAATAGCATCCTTCAAAATCCAAATATTTCTTCTTTTTAATACAATTTCAGCTTTCATAATTATAATTCAGTCCTTGTTTTATGATTGATAATGAATCTAATTTCTAGAACTTTCATCATTAAGCCTTTCTAAGCAACCATCTTAGTTTCTGGAAATGCATATTTTTGAAGAAAATTTTCGTATAAGCTAGAATTTGGGAAGGGGGGGTGTAGGTGTGTGTATACCCATGAAGTCAAGGAGGTTAACTGGTATTTGGGGAATGAGTTCTGGGCTTTTTTTTTTTCTTGTACTTGGGATCGAATTCACGACCTTGAGCTTGCCGCTGAGCTAAATCCCCAGCCCTCTGGGGAGTGAGTTCTAAAGGAATATAACCTCTATTTGATGGGTGGTAAGTAAAAACTTTCTAAAATGGAAAAATGTTAAAGGCTTAAGTCTAGCTTTAAAAGCATTGAAATCTGCATTCTATGCTATACCATATGTGGTTTTTTTAGTATAAAACCGTGATTTTTCTTTAGCCATGAAAATTCATTTTCATCTTCAAACTTTTATTAAAAGTTGTGTTTCACATTAATCATGTGTCTTCAAATATTGTCTATTTTCATATAACCTGAAAGTATAATTTATATTTTCTGACTTTAATAAAATACATCTAAATTGTCAAAACATATGTAATATACCATTTATCAGCTTATTTTATTATAAATACAGCACATACAAAAAGTGCACAATATAGAAACACATAGTCCAAAAAATTATCTAAGTGGCCTAACTCACTCAGGCAGAGAAATGAAAAATGTTCAGGAATTTGTAAGTCTATCTTGCTACCTTCTGAAACACAGCTCACTTTTCTCCAAAGGATACAACTACCCTGATTTTAATAACTGCTTTTGTGTTTCATACTTGTGATTAACCAATAAATATACATTTCTATTTATTTGTAACATTACTCATCCATTGTACCTATCTTTTGAGCTTTTGTGCTTTTTGTTTTCATTTTTGTTTTTGTTTTCGTTTTTGTTTTTGTTTTTGTTTTTTGAGGTGCTCAGAATCAAACCCAGGGCCTTGGACATGCTAAATTCACATTCTGACACTGAGCTCCAATCCCAGCCATTTTTTTTTTTCAGTTTTTATAAATAGACTCAAACATGACTAGTTTATGTGTATCTATCATCTTTCACACAATTTTAAGTTTGCAAGCAAAACCACATTTCTGTATATAGTAGTTTGTTTATTTCCATTGTATTACAGAATTCCATTACATAAATATACCAAAATTGTGTAAAGATTTTAATGGTATACGAACGTGTGGGTTATTTCTAGTTTACAGTTACCAAAATAATTCTGCAATCAACAATTCCATACTTGTCACTTGCTACCCGAGTATGGACTATGCTATACTTAATAACAAAATTGCTGAATTACAGGTGTGAATAATCTCCACTTTTACCTATGTTACTAAATAGTTTATTAGATGTGCTTCTCTTACTAGTTACTCTGTACTACTTGTTACTACTCAAGAATATGGGAGAAAATCTTTGGTAGAAAAGGAAAAGTGCTTTTCCGAACCAACTCCTAATGAGATGCAGAGGTCTTATAGCTTCAAATCTGTGTCACCTCGTTCATTTGTCCAAGGGCTTTTATTGCAAAGAAAGGACAGAATGGGAATCAATAAGACAACAAAGAAATTCCTTTGCTGGTTTCATTTCCTAGCCATTCTCTGTTCCCTTGCTCTCTTCTCAAAACCACCAGAACCAGACATCAGCCTCCTAGGGTCAGCATCTGATTTTTCCTTCGACATAAATATACTAGTTTTCTAACAGAAATTTTATTCTCTGTCTGTTCATCTGAGCTAAGGAGAGGAAGGGATGGGAGTTTAAACTCTCAGCATAAGAAAACTTAAAGAAGCAGATTATCTCTAAAAGAAAAAAATCTTAATATTTACAGATCCATTTTTAATCTCTCACAATTTCAAAATTTTGCACTCTTTTTTGGTGTTATTAAAAGTTGCCTCCCACTCAGGGAATTGCCAGTCTTGTTAATACTGCTCATTTCTAGAGATAATTTCTTAGTACTTTAGTATGGTTTGAATTTTCAATTTTCTGGCTATTTATTGTGGTGAATATTTTCTCTTGAATTATATTTTAAAATTATCTTCTACTAAGTGCCTGTTCAAGCCTTTTGCATAGCTCTTTAATAGGTTGTCTGTACATTTTTCTTTTGATTTATATGAGCTTTCTATATAAGAGAGCTCTTTGATACAAGTCTTTTCGTTAGTTATACAAGTTGTGAATATCATCTCCCGTATAGCAATATTTTTTGGTCACCCACTGCAAAGATATTGTCTCACTATGAGGATAGGAACTTATTTTCCATCATTATCTGGCAAGAGTTATTTAAATCCAAAATCTAACTAAAATTGACTCTTGTGCATGATATGGTATAGATATTATTTCACTTTCTAAACATACTGCAATTTCCTGTAGATCATTTGTTGAAAGACTATTTTGTATCCTCATTTTTTAGAGTGTCTAAATATTTATGGGTTTGTTTATGAAATTGATACTGTGTTTCTCTGTTTGTTTATTCTTGAATCAGTCACCAGATTATCTAAATTATTGTACCATTAAAGTAAATCTTGAAATCTGATAAGGAATGACCAGGGATTTAGCTCAGCGGCTCAAGCGCTTGCCTGTTAAGCGTTAAGATGTTGAGTTTGATTCCGAGAAAAATCTGATAACATAACATAATTCACTCATTGTACTTTACATAAATTTAAAAATTTTGCTTATACAGTTCTAAGACTATAAGGATTGCTTAACAACCATAAAGTTGAGAGTAGTTGATTACTTTTTAGAGATGGTTATTTAAATCTGTAAATATGGTCTATATCTGATTATGATTTTACTTACTCCAATAATATTATAGTAACATGGTAAACATTTTTCTATAAGATTTTGAAGCTATTTAGTAAAAATAATTTATAGACTTGTCACAATTTATGCTTTGCATCTCATTTTCTATTTCCTGATGTCCATACAAATTTAGTTGTTTCATGCCCTGATTTTGGATTCAAAAGCCTTACAAAACCGTTGCAAACATTAATCATCTATCTATAGATTTCATTTTCTGTATAGATACAATCACATTGTTTAGTATGTTCATACCTTTGCTTTATCTTTGCAAAACTTGACATTTTAATCTCACTGATACATTCTGATATGTAATTGCTAATGTATTTGGATTTAAATTGACCATGTTAAAATTTTCTTCCAAGTGGTCTAACCCTTTGTGTGCTTTTCTTTCTTTTGTCTCACTGGTGCATGTTTTTTACTTCCTTTTAAAGAAATTTTATCCTAACACAAGATTGCAAATATTTTCCCATGTTTTCTTCCAGAAATGTGTATGACCTATTATATTTAAACCTATGAATCATTTTGAGTTAACATTCGTGCATTGTGTAAGGACTGAAGTTCATTATTTTGCATATAGATATCAAAGTGTTGAGCTCCATTTCTTAAAAAGACAACTTTTACTCTACTTATTTAATACAGTACTTTTGTTTAAAACAAATTGCCCATGTAAGCTATGGCTACTACTTAGGTTCATTATTCTATTTAACTAATACAGTTTCTGTTCAGTCTTGATTAATGATTTATGGTAAGTTAGGAAATTACTTAGTGAAAGTTCCCCCAAATGTATTCATGTGTTAAAAATATTTTATCAGCACTAAATCATTTTTAAATATACATTTTAATCAACTTTTCAATTTCTCACATTCTTTAAAGTTTTTATTATGTCTTCTATGAAATTTTAATCAGTAGAACTTTTTGTATCATTTTCTTATCTAATCACACTGAAAAGGGCTTTGTTAACACTGCGAACATGTCAGGAGAAGATATTCTTACCTTATTCCTGGCTTTAAGAGTAAAGCATTAAGTGGTTCACAGTTGAGGTAAGGTTAACATGGGTTTTTCATAGATGCCCCTAATCAGGTGAAAAATTCCACTTTTATTCTATTGCACTAAGGATTTGTATAATAAAAGTTATTAAATTTCTTCATTTTGCCCTTATAGAAAGGATCATAAAGTTTTCTCTTGTGTTCTATCAATGAGTTAAATTATGCTAATTGATTTTTCACATATTAAAATAAACTTGAATTTGAGGAATGTGTTCAACTGACTAATGATCAGTTTTCTCTTCAAAAATATTGTGTGAAAGAATTGAGATGTGTGATATATATGTACGATCTGTGCATAACAAATGTGACCATTATATAATGCAATTATTTACTAATAACAAACAAAAATTGGAAAAACAGAAAAATATTATTGCACTTAACCTGTAAATTTTTTTTACTGGGAATCGAACTCACAACCTCACACTTGCCAGGCAGGAACTTATGCTGCTGAGCTAAATCCCTGGCTTGTAAATATTTTTCTAAGGGTTTATGTATTTATGTGTTGAGGAATACTGGCACGTAGTCATAGTTTAATGTCCTATTTTCATCTAGTTTTCAAGTTAGTATAATACTGACCTTAGAAATGTGTAGAAAAGTGTTCTGTCCTACTTCATTTTATTAAAGTTTGTTTAAATATTGGTGTTATTATACCTTTAGGTTTTGTTAGATTTACCTCTAAAACCTTATTGGAATTTTCTGTGGGAAATGCCATTTATTTATAAACTCAATATATTTCATTTAGTTAAATATATTTAGTATTTTTCTTTATTTTGGGGCTAGATTTTAACATGTGTCTTTCTAGAAATTTATTTATTTCATGCAGATTTCCAAATTTAATGGTACAAAGATGTTTATGATATTTTCTTAAATTGTAAAACCTGAGAAGACTGTAGTTTTAGTCCTTCTTTCTTTTCTGACATTTTTAATTTGCACACTTTTCTTTTTTCAATTTACTTAGCGATTTATAAGTTATATTATATTTTAAAACCAGATTTTGGTTTGATTTAATTTATTCTTTTTTCCCTTTCTGTGTTCTCATTTATTAATTTTTCTCTGTCTCTTTCTCTCTCTCTCTTTCTCCTTCCCTCCCTCTCTCTCTTTCACTCTTTCTACCTTTTACTTTTACCTGTTTTCCTTGAATTTTATTTTCTATTTTGTTTCCAGGTTTTTAAAGTGGAAGATTAAAGCCAGGACTGATAGTGCACACCTGTAATTTCAAAGGAGTGAGGCAGGAGGATCATAACTTTGAGACTAGTTTTGGCAACTTAGAAATCTTGTCTCAAAATAAAATTTAAAACAAATCAAAGAGCATAACTCAGTGTAAGGGCCCTTGCCTAACATTTTTGGTGATCTCTCTCTCTCTCTCTCTCTCTCTCTCTCTCTCTCTGTCTCTCTCTCACAAGTGGAAGATTAAGTCATTGACTTGAAAATGTTTTTGTTCCTAAGCATGGCATTTTATTAACTTCTGTGAAAATATAGATTTATGTGTATCATAAAAATGTTGATACATTTTATCTTACTGTTCATTTCATAATATTCTAATTGAGATTTTGTTTGTTTGTTTGTTTGGTTTTTGTTTTTGGTAGCAGAGATCAAACTCATGACCTCGCGCTTGCCAGGCAGGCACTTACTAATTGATTCTTGTTCTGTTCTTTCTAAATCCAAATTCTGATTTATTGTGTCTATGATTATTTGTTTAAAAATATATGGTTAATTTCCAAATATTTTCAGCCTTTATTACCTAATTGTCTTTTCTACCTAAAGCTCATTTTAACATCAACTGCATTATTTTAAACTTTTGAAATTTTCGGCAATTAGTAGATGAAAACTTTTTATTTTTAGTAATGTATGATGCATAATTAAAGTAAAAGTGAATTGCATTGTTTCAAGGTGTATTTTAAGAAAAGCATGAATTGAATCATTGCAGTTAATAGCACTGTGTCAAACTTTGTGTTTTTTATTTTCTGAGTAGTCCTTTCAGCCACTAACAGAGGAACCATTCTTTTTCATTTTAATTCTGCCCAAATTTGCTTTTTGTACATTTAAATCCTGTTGTTGAAAATATGCATTTTATACTTATGTCTTCTTTCATATTGGCATTTTATCTTATAAATGTTTTCTTTTGTCTCCTAGGAAATTTTATTTTCAAATATGTTTTATATAATGGTAATACAGTCCTTGGACTTACCTTGAGTTTATTATTTGTATATTTTTCTTATCCATTTATTTTCACTCTGTTTATATTTAAAATGTGTCTCCTGGATACAGCACATAGTTAAACATCTTAATACTGCTTTAAAATGTTTTTTTCGATTTTTATTTTGCTGATTTTTGTTTTTAATAGGCATGCTTAATGAATACAGTGTTATTATTAACATTAGATACAGGTTTATCTTTTTATTTTTCATTTTCTACTTGGTGTTCATTGATAATAGTTATAATCACTTTAAAACCTGTAACTTCAAGTTGATTCATTTGTTTCATTTGGGTTTCCTTTTTTCTTGAAATTGTGTGTGTGTGTGTGTGTGTGTGTGTGTGTTTTAGTAACACCCATGGCCAGGTAAGTTTGAACTTTCTACTGGACATTGTTAATGTTAAGTCATGAAGATTTCATATTTAAAATTGTTTTCTCATGAATAATTATGGTCTTGTTATTTTAATAGAGGTTTGTTTTTGTTTTGTTTTGTTTTGTTTTGTTTTGTTTTGTTTTGTTTGTGGTACCAGGGATAGAACTCAGGACCTCGCACTTGCCAGGCAGGCACTTATGCCCCTAAGCTAAATTCATGGCCCCTAATAGATGTATTTGTCTATGTTTTAACACACTATTTATTGTACATAACATTAGGATTTGTTCTGACAGCTTCTTTTAATTCAGTCTGTGCATGCTTTCTTTGAAGATTAGTCATGAATGTACACAGACAGATGTAGGGATACCACTTTTGAGATTTTCTTTTCTGCTGTTCGCATACTATCTTCTGCATATGTGTTCCTCTAGTTTCGTTTTTTATTTTCCATCCAGACGTACCACAGGGTTTTTCAGTAAGTGCCCTCATTCACTTTTACCCATGTATTTTACTCGGTGCAAGGACTGTAGTTATTCTCTGTATAAAAGTTATAAGGCCCATCTCCTAAAGCCATGTAAGTTCCAACTGGCAAGAGAAGTCACCTGAATGTTCAAACACTTGGGAGCCCATAATATGCCAAAGCATGTCAGGGCTTGACGTGATGTTTTGGGATTTAATGTTTTCTCTGATGTGTTGTAGCCTTTCTTGCATATGATCCATTGTTTCTATATCCAATCCTTCCTTTTAAATGGACACTCATACACTGTATCTATTGATCACATCACTGAATCTTACAATTATGTAACTTCATTTTATTTTTATAGGGACTCATAGCTAAGTGTGCTTTGAGCCTCAGAGGAAACTTTAAACTTGGACTTTTGAACAAGGATGAACAATTAATAAGTTGGGAACTCTGGGACATGGATTAAATGCATTTTGAATCACAAAATAGTCATAAATTTTTGGAAGCCAAGGAGATATGTTATGGTATGAATACTGAAAACCCAGCTGTTAAAGTTTTGGTTCATAGGGCTGTACCACTGAGAGGTGGTAGAATATTTAATAAGTGGGGAACCCTTTTGAGAGGTGTTTAGGCTGCTGGGGGATATTGTGGTTTGAATCTGGAACATCTCCCTAAAGCCTTTGTACTCAGAGATGGAGCCTGTCTAAGGCAACTGAATTTTGGGGGCTTTACAGCTTTCTTGCTCTTGGAGGAAGGATAAGTTAGAGGTTAGCCACTGGGGGCTTAATTTGGAAGGATATATTTCTATCCTGGATTCTCCCTTATCTTTCTGCTTCCTAGCCAGCATGACATATACAACTTTCTTCCACAGGACTCTTCCACCATACCCTTCCTGCCTTGTAGGTAAATAACTGTACATGTAGGTAAATTACATGAACAAAAATAATTCTCTCCTACTTTAAGTTGTATATATGGAGTATTTTGTCTCAGCAATAAGAAAATGTCTATAGCAGATTTTGATACCAAAGAAGTGAAGTTGTTGATATGACTGTACCCGATCAGATGATATAAAAACCCTTACAATTGGCTTTTAGGAGGAATTTGGAAAAGGTTCATAGAGATAGGCTAGAAAATTCCTAGAATGCTATAAACTGATCTCAACAGAAGATCCTGTTGAGAGCTCATAAGACCACTAGAAGCTGACAGAAATGAACACAGGAAAGGTGAGACTCAGAAAGTTTCAGTATGGAGCAAAGACTGGCAGTTGAACTCAAGGCCATGTGTGTTATATGCTACTGGAGACCTTTTCCATAGTGCCAATTATCAGGGACTTCTGCAGTGAATCTCTAATTTCCTACAAAGTGTTACAGCACACAGCAGGAAGAAAGAGTAAGAGATGAAACAGAAGTACAGGCAGGGCTCTGGGATGACCAGTTGTTCTCAGTGAACAAAAGGCCATGAGGCACTCAGAACCTTGGTAGTTACTCATTATGTTTTAGTCAAAATCAATGCGTGAAAGGCAGTGAGTGTTTCCAGGAACAGCAACAGTGACTATGATGGGCTAGCAATGAAAACAAAGTACTCTCACAAGGGCAAGGATAAGACAGGGAGGCAATGAGGAAACGATCGTTTTCCCCCATGTACCTTGTAGTCTTCAGTAGATCTTATCTTGTCCTGTAAGTACCACAGGAGTCATTAGCACTAGGGCTTCTAGCTGTGATCAGAAAAAAGCCTGGAGTTTCCACATTTCAGTTGGCCCAGAGGGCAGGACAAGAACAAATATGGATGTCTCCTAGACTGAATTTATAATTCATGGTCCCAAACAATACTCTGGGAGAAAATTTGTATTCATTTTGTACATGACCTGAGGCTTTGTGGGATCCTGAAGTTAAAGGTGGTGGACCACTTAATCTGGTACAGAAAATTTCAAGGTAGCCCAAGGTTCATACTGAAGCATGGCTACTGCTGGTGGGTTCTAGCCAGTATGACACTGAGAAACAGGAGCAAAAAAGCAGTTTTAAAATGTTTTCAGTTTTCCAAGAAATGAAGTGCTGGGCTGGAGATTTAGCTCAGTGAATAATCACCTGCCTTGCAAGCACATGGTCATGAGTTCGATCCCTGGTTCCGGTAAAAAAAAAAAAAAGAAAAAAGAAAGAAATGAAGTGCTTACAAAGTGGAGTCAAAGAAAAGCATAGTTGTTAAAAAAATTAATATTAAAAATAAGTCATGTGCTTACATCAGAACAACAGGAAAAATGAATTGAGGGCATCTCAGGAATAAGCAGGACCCTACTCTTCATTGGGCAAGGACTAAAGGGTAAAAGTAAATTCTTTTGAAAACCTTAGCTTTGAGAAGAACATCCAAGGGCCACCTAGGAAATTGGTTTTCCAGGATTCCATTTATAGTGCTCAGCTATTCAGGTACTCAAAAGCTACTAAGAGGGCTGATATTGTTTGAGTTAGAGACTGACCTTCTCCTCACTCAGGTGGTACTCATTTTACAGACAAGCAGAATGTGAGAGCAGTAGGTAGACAGAGAAGCTTCTACCCTGATTTGGGAAGGAGGAGCAAAGGTCATGTACAGAACCACCCTGAAAATTTAAAACAAAGCAAAAATGTTAAGAGAAATAAAAATCAATATGAGGATATCACATAGTCATAGATAAAATGTCCTACTATTTTAAAAATTGCAACATTACCATATTGATCTATGCAGTAATATCAAAACTATAAAATCTCAGCTAATATTTGGAAAATAATTTCAAGTTAGCAGGTCTTAAAATTTATGTGTGTTAGATTTACATTCTTGAGACAAAATATCTGAGAAAAGTCAATTTAAAGACAGGAATATTATTTAGATTCTTGGTTTTAGAGGTTTCAGTCTACAATCAGATGGCTTCAAAACTTTTAGGCCTGTGGCAAGGCATAAACATCATGTTAGACCACAATGGCAAAAATCTGCTTGCTTCATGGTAACCAGGAATCAGAGAGATAGAGGAAAGGGCCAGGGACCAGACAGAGTCCTCAATATCACCTCCCTAAGACACAGGCCCTTTAATTTGGCTCCACCTACTAAAAATCTATTCAACTATGAATCCATTGATGAAATGAGCATTCTCATCATTCAGTCACTTCCTAAAAGCTCACTAGCTGGACTTTGGGAGATATTTCAGATCTAAATCATAACAATGTGGTAATGTAAGGAACTCTGAATATCCAAAAGAATTTTAAGAATAAAAATTTAAAGTATTCATGCTTCCTGATTCCATAAGCTGACAGCAAAACTGTCAACTTTTGACAAAGTTTAAGACTGTGTGGTGCTGACAAAATGATAGACATATTAACCAATGGAATAAAATTAAAAGTTGGAAATAAATTATTAAATTTATATTCTTCTTGTTTTCAACAAAGTGTCAAAATCATCCCATGAAGGTAGAATAAAATCTTGAATAAAAAGGACTGTGACAACCAGATAGCCAGCAAAACAGTAAAGATGTACCCTTTCATCAGACCATAAATAAAAATTTAATTTAAAATGAATTAAAGGTCTAAATGTAAAAATTTGAAACTATAAAACTCTTATAAAACAGTAGCAAACACTTTTGACAGTGGATTAGGCAATATTTTTTAAGTGTGGCACAAGAATTATGAAAAAGATAATTTATTGCAATTATAACAAAAAAGGAAATTTAGGTAAATTGAGCATCAAAGTAAAACTACTCTTATTTAAAAAACATTACCAAAGGGTTGGGGATGTAGCTCAGTGGCACAAACACCTGCCTGGCAAGCACAAGGTCCTGAGTTCAATTCCTGGTACCAATAAGTAAATAAATAAAAGACATTACCAATGAAATGAAAATAAATCACAAAATAGATTAAAATAATGGTAGATGTTATATGTGATGAGGGACATATCCAAAGTATATAAATACTTATTAGATATATCCAAAGTATATAAATATTTGGTTAAAAACTAGTAATAAAAATAGGTAATCCAAGTAAAAGTGTGCAAAAGTTTTTAGCTTTTTCTCTAAGGAACCTATCTGCATGTTAATAAGCATGTGAAAAGCTGCTCAACTCATTGTTCATTAGGGGAACATAAATTAAAACCACAGTGTGATGTCAGTTTGCACTCTTTAGGATGACTTACAATAAAAGTGAACTTTGGTGAGGATTTTGAGAAATGGGAACCTCCACAGGTTGGTACAGGGAATAATAAATTTTGTGACAGCTTTGGAAAACTGTTTTGAGGTTTCTGAAAAAAAGAACAATGATCTTATCTTTCTACTCCTAAGCATGTATGCAATAAAACTGAAAATTTATGTTCAAACATGTGCACACAGTATTTATAACTTTCAAAACTAGAAACACCTTCCTACCTACTAATAAATGTATAAACAAAATGTGAGTTGTCCATACAAAGTAATATTATTTGACTACAAGAAAAAATGAAGTTCATTAGTCCATTATTATCCAGGAAGGATACAATACAAGAACCCTGGAAAATACCCAAGACTGTAGATAGTGCCAAACTGTATAAAAATTGTTTGTCAAATATGTACATACCTATGACAAAATATAGTGAGTAAATTTAGCACAGAAAGACATTAATGACAACAAAAATTGAGTAAGTTTAATAGTATACTGTATTTAAAGTTATATGAATATTGTATCTGTGTCTTTCAAAATATCTTATTGGACTTTCACTTTCCTTAAAGGAAGCACTTCATGGCTTTTGGTTCACATGTGTAAATTGCTAGCATCTCTACTATTACATTTGGGAGTCAGTATAAAGGAAACTTGAACCCAAGCAGTATGAAACTGTGACAGAAGATCTAAGAATGGAGACAGCAGCTAAAAGGTTAGTGGGCAGGGAATATATTCAATTTGTATATACTGAGCAAAGAGATAATTCACGTTCCACTCTGATATTTTTATCACTCTACTCAGAATAGTGTGCAATTTGAAACAATAAACTATTTCTAGAATTGTCTATTAAATATTTTTGGACCTTACTTGATCACTCGTAACTAAAACCACACAAAAAAAGAAACCTAGAATAAAGGCAGAGTACTGTACAAACATGCACTACAACATGGGTAGAACTTTATTATGGTAAGTAAAACTAGCCTCACACAAAAAAGGCATACATAGCATACTATTTCTATATTATATATCAGTTTCTATAATATATTCCAAACAGGCTGTTCACAGAGACAGAAAGTAAATTAGTGGTTTCCAGCTTGTCTCAGGAGAGACAAAGTAAAAGTTCTTCTAAGAAAAAAAAAAAAAAAGATAAAATGTTTGGAAATTAGAGAGTAGGGTTGGTTGTGTAACTTTGTAAATATATCGAAATAGCACATTATAAAAGGCAAATTTTATGGTATGAAGGCGATACATCAGAAGCTAATATTTAACATAAAATTGGTAGAAAGAAACAAGAGAACTAAATCCTCATGTGGATTTCGTGTAAGTATTGATGACCCTTTCTTTAAATGCCTGAAAATAATATGCAGCTCCTTGATAGTTGTTGCTGAGATCATCAACTGTTCAATAACCCATATCATTATATTTTTAGATAAAACAATTATTCTTAGTGACCAAATCAGTAGTTTCTGTCCAGGAAAGTAATGACAGGTACATTTTCCCAGTCTGGCCAAGATAAACTTCTCATGCAAGACCCTCCCCAGACTTTACCATTCATCACCAAACACACACTAACAAAAAGAAAATCACCTGCTGAAGATGGCATAGACGCAATGTGTGTTAGTCAGCTTTTTGTTGCTATATCCAAATATAAGAGAATGACAATTTAAAGAAAGATTTTGTTTTGCTTTAAAGTTATAGAAACTCTAGTCTGTGGTCAGCTGCTCATTGCTTTTAAGACATGGGAAAGCAGAAATATCGTGGCAGAAGGGAGTGGTGGGGGAACCCTGATCGTCGCACAGCAGCCAGGAGACTCAGAAGGACAGTGAGAAGGGAAGGGTCCAGGGATTGAGCATCTCCTCAAGGACAGAATCGCTTCACCTATGCCCTACCTCCTGTCTTCATCACCTCTCCATAATTCCAACCAATTATTATTTTATGGGCAGATTAATCCACTTGGTGAAGCTAGAGCCCTCACGATCTGGTGGTTGTTGAAATAATGTGTCAGGTTGGCATCCAAGTCATTGGCCCATGAGTTTGACATTTGAAATCCAAACGATAAAATGAGGAAAGACCATAACTTTCTGAAACAGTTACAAGAATGCCTCTCACACAATCACTAACATCTATTTTCAAACTTCAATCAATCAGAGCCAAATGAAATTTTGAAGTTTATCTGGTACCCAATATAGAAGTTCTTGGTTTTGTAACTATTCTTATTAGAGAGATTCTCAATTAATTTAAAAATACTATAGGAAATCAAAATAACCAGGAGCATCACATGGAAGCAGTGATTTAGTTTTCATAAACAAAATCCGTATCACATATCCAAGACAGAAAATTATCTTAACTCTTTGAATGCTTATGAAAGTGTTATGGAATATTCACTATGTAATCTATAAGCCTAAAAATAGTTGAGCATTTTTAGGTGGAGTTTATAGTTTAACCTGCTTGAAAAAAACTTTTCAAATAAAGTTTCTCACACACAATAATTAGGTAGTAATATGAACTTTTCTATCATCTCATTTTTCTGATGGGAGAAATTGCAAAAACTCTAATGATAACATTCTTGAAGCCAGTTTTAAAATTTATTTCTTTCTATATCCTTTGTTTCTTAAAAATTTAAGGATTTTATGTGTAGCTCTATAATCTGAACCTATAAAAAGAAAAGATAAATTGCTACACCTATTTCCTTCACACAAGCAATTTTCAAAATTACTGTTCAATATATTTAATTACTTAAAATTACTTTGAAATTATTCTTCAAAAATAAAATGCATTATTGTAATAGAAAATCATACTTCAAAATTTGAGAAAGAAAACTGCACTCAGAAGTATGCACAGTTTACATTTCATTTATTTGAGTGCTAAATTGTTGACCTAAATTACATATCTCATAACATAAAAATTAAAGTCCACTAGCCAAAAGCTGTTGAACACTTGGACAGTTGTCTTGAAGGCATGAGGTGACTTTTCACATTATCCAAAAGAACACATTGTAAAGGTGGACAAAAACTTGACATAGCCTTTCAATGTAGCTTTATTCATACTTTAAAATAATCAGAAGAAAAATAATGTTTTACTTTTAACTATTAAAGTACATAAGTATCAAATTTTCATGATCCATGTCCTACTAACAACTAATCCATTAATGCTAATCCTTAAATTTAAGACATCATTACTCATTTAAACTATGCCTATTGCTGAGTAGAGCCATAGAAATGACAGAAGGGTAGGCTGTTTATATAATTTGTCTATAAAATGTCAAATCCATCCATGAATTAGTCTTATAAGCTCCCCACTTTAAATATTTCTTAGGGCAGGATGATTTTCACCACCTGTACCACACCATTCTTGATATATTTTCACCATTCATATTTTCTTGCCTGAACTCCCATTAATCTTATGTCTCACAGCTACTGAATAGAGAACATTCTTCAAATATATAAATTAATTATGGTTTCCCTAATACTCAAAACCGTACACCACAATGCATACATTACATGCCACAAAATCCACCCATTCCAAATATACATATTTATTTATTTTAGTAAATCTATACTATTCTGAAAATCTCAATACTAGCAAATTTTGGAATATTTCTTATACTGTAAAAAAGTGATACTTTTTTCCGTTTCTAGTCACTTATTGCTCCTATTTGCATTATAAATATATAGTTTTTCCTTTTCTGGTCATTGAATATAAATGTAGTCATACCACACAAAAATTACATTTATACCTTCTTTGTTTGATTTAGCATAACAATTGACATTCGTCCAGAGGTAACATGTGCTAGTACTGCATTTTTATTGCTAGCATTGCATTTTCCCCTAATTTTTGGCATATTTGAACAGTTTTATGAAAATTAATGTCCAAATTCTAGTGTAGATATATATTTTCATTTTGGAGGGCAAATAAATAAAATGAAATTATTGTATTTCATGATAGTATATGCTTAACTTTGTAGGAAATTGCCAAAATGATTTCCAAAGTAGCTAATCCATTTTATATGCATTCTGACCAGCACTATATGGAAGTCTTGTTTTTCAGTATCCTTGCAATATTGATATGGCTAGTGTTTTTTTATTATTTTTTAGGAATTCCATATTGTATTCATTATAGTTTAGTTTAAATTTTCAATAAAGTATGTTTAAAATCACTTTATTTATTCAGTTACCATTCATGTATTTTCCCTAGTTGAGACATCTCAACTAAATATTGTCCTCATATTTTAAGCTATATATGATTAACTTGGAAGTGTTCTTTGTATATTATGTTTACATGTCCCATATCAGACACATATAACCCTAACCCTAAATTGTATGCTTTAGCTTCTATCTCCTTCTCTTTTCTAGAAATACTGTCTTCAGCTCGTGTTCCCTCAGTACCTTCAGGTCTAAATTTACATTCAATAAGTAAAATAAAATCAGGCAAACAAGGTTTAAATATCAGAGAGTTCTTTGGTTTTCATGTTTTCTTTTTGGTCTAGGGCTGTCTCATAAATATTTATAGATTTCCCACTTCTCTGGCTACCATGTGTTAGACGGGTCATGGACTAATTTTGGACAACAAGTTATAAGTAGAAGTCATAAATTACATTTTCTGATTCTAATTCTTCCAGAATTCTATTTTTTCCTTAAATACAATTATCAGCAACATCCAAGATAGGACCTGTTCTCTATCCCGGCCCCTGAATGATTTCTACTAATTCACAACGTATATTATGCAGCAGGAGCAGGAAAATAAACTTTGTTTTTAAAGTTTAAATCTAAATTTTGGAGGTTTACTGTTGTATTTGCTGCTGCAGTGCTAATTGATATGCTTTCTTAAAGAAATGCCCTATGGAAATTTTCTAACCACACACTTAGCTTTATTTTTTTCTTTATAACACTTAGTACCTGGCACACTTTGCCCTTAGCACATACATTTTATGAAAGTAGAGATATAGTTTAATTCATTGCTTTATCCTTTGCACTTAGAATAAAGCTTCATACATAACAGGTATTTGTAAAATATACATTAAGTGAAGAATGTGGCATTATAAAAAATTAAGTATGTTAAATTGAGTATATCAAAACCACATAGTTTTTAAAACAGTATTGGAAAATGTTGCCTGGTTTTATTTATTTTATTTTATTTTATTTTGACTACTTATAATTGAATTTCTACTGTTAAAAGTTCCTACCTTTGACAAACTTATAAATAAAACACTAAATCAAGAGGATTATTTAGTTTATTTAAGACTGCTTTGATATATATTGTACACACTGCTTATTAAGCAGAGACCTTGGGAAAATTCTTAAAAATGTAAATGCATGTTAGTAGTGAATTATCTTTTAAACACTTCCACTAATGAATTATATCTTCAGCTAGACATGGCAAAGAACATTACTTTAGCTTGATGTCCCACCATCTTTTATGTCTCTAGCATGGTCTGCTGATCCCCAGCTGTGTTCCAAGTTAATCTGCAATAGATTGATCATGTCAGCTGTTCTTATCCCTTCATTATAAATGAGTGTTTTTACTAGGCCATTACAGGAACATAAAATTCATTGTTCCATGGAGTTAAGACCTCAGATTTCAGTCTATTCTTGCCATAGTCACCTAGGACACTTCCTTCTCTGACAAGTGCACTTTTGCTATACTCTACCTACAGTGATACCTTCTCAGACATCTTGCTTTCCATGTTTCTTCTTATATTAGTTCAACTGTCTCCTGTAAGGGTGAGCCATCCCCAGTTACCCTCTGTAGAACTGAAAAACATCCTTCCTCTTGGTATAACTTAGTATTCCTACATTTTTTTGCTTTTCTCTTTAGTACTTATTATGAGCTAAGATATCATTTGTTTACTCTTTCATCAGTCTATCATCATAAGAAAAAGACATCAGTTCATAAATTTTTTGTCTATTTAAAAACCTCAGCTTAATTTTTGTTTGGTATAAAGTGAGTAATGAATTATGCATTTGTTGAATGGATCAACAAAGTAACTCAAATAAAGAGTGAGAAGCTTCCTAAAGAAGAAAAAGAGATGAGGAAAAAGGTTTTCATCAACATTTTTCCCACAGATAAACACAGTTATATTACACTGATAAATCCTGCAAGGAACAACATTTAAGAGTCTACTGAGAGAAACCTCATATTAAGGAGAAATACAGTGGCAAAGAGTGAGGTCATGATTCAGCCCAAAGACAGAGTCTAACCCTAAGTATTGGCTTTGCTTCAACATGAAGTCACCTGTAGGGTAAAACTAATGCCAAATGGATATTTAAGGAGATGGTCCTAGGGTGTGGTGGTGCACGCCTATTTGCAGTGTTTAGGAGATTGAGGCAGAAGGATACTTGTGAGCTTAAGGTCAGCCTGGGATCCATAGTGAATTCAAAGACAGCCTAACTACATAGTGAGATTCGGTCTCAAAAACTAAACTAAACTAAACTAAAATCTGAAAGAGTGACCAAACTTATACCAGTGGCTCTTGAAACACTTAAGAAATTTTCCATTGAGTGCTCAAGCCTCTGCCTCATATATTAGAGCAATTATGAGCAGGTCAGGCCTTTCTACCCATAGATTGTGTGTTAGTCAAACTTCTCGTATTGTAGTGAAATACGGCTTATGAGGAAGGAGGATCTGTTTAGGATCACAGATTCTAAGGTTTCACTCCATGATCAGGTGATGACATTGCTGTGACAAGGCAGCATATCATGACAAGGAGCACATGAGGGAGAAAGATGGCTTCCCTCGTTTCAGCCAGGAAATGAAGAGAGATGGAGAAATGGCGTCATATCTTGCTATTCTTTTCAAGAGCACATTCACAATATCAAGAAGACCTCTAGCTAAGCTCTGGCACTTAAAGTTTTCATCAGCTCTCATTAGCACCAAGCCTGAAATTAAATCTTTAATTTCTGGTTCTTTGGGGGGACATTTCAAATTTAAACTACAGTGGGTGCCGTCTAGTGGAAGTAAGTGTCAGGTGGCTAAGTTAAACTCTCACATCAGTAGGTCTAAAGGAACGCAGCCAAGTTAATACTCCAACTACTTAGGTTTTGGTTCATAAAGACTGAAATGTGTAAGTTTTAATGGCTTGGATTTGCATTTGTGTAAAGTTAAAATTTTGGTGTGAATAACTATCTCACTATGAAAGTGACTGAGAAAAATGTAGGGCAAAATGACAAGATAAAGCTGAAATAATCATACTGTCCAAGCCCCATGGAAGAGTAAAATGCAAGGTAAATTCTCTTTCCCACTTCTCAACAATGGCCATACAAATAAGTGTTACTGAAGTACAACAATCACCATTTGATTCCCTGACACTAAGTAAGGTTGATTTTAATGTGCATTCATATGTACAAGGTGGAGGCTTCTGTGACAATGTAGGATTGATTACAACAATAACATGGATAGAGCTATGTGGAAATGTTAGAAACTCCCCCATGATTATCTGTACTCAATAGCAATGAACCTCAGTCAAAATAGAACTTTAGGCACTTGGACTCTTGACTTACAGTTGGAAAGACTGTGTGAAAAGAGAAAAATAAGTTAGTTCTTTAATTATGGAGAAAATGGCAAAGAGCACCATATTTTTGCAGCCCTCAACTGTTGAAGACATAAACCCTAGAAATAGTTGAAATAGCAATTAATTCTCAGGGATCTATCCTTTATATGTTTATGATTTATACCTTATGTATAGAGCTTATATTTACAGAATTTTTACAGCCTGAATGTTATCAATGCTAAATTTCAAATGTACACAATAAAAAATTATGAAGGAGTATATTCCATTTTTATACTAAAAAACAATAGTTGTAAAATATTGCATGCTGTGTAATAAGACATGATAGGGGCTTTTAAAATATGAAAGTTTGGTTAGAAAATTAAAGCTTTTAGGAAGGCAATATTACTTAGTCTTCCTCACTGACAAAAATCACATCCTATTAAATGATACCACTAAGTGTTACAGTCTTCAATTTGTTTTCTAGTTAATAACTCTCATCATGTTCATTAGGAAGGTATTAAAACAATAGAGATATTATTATCTGCATTATACCTATAGTTAGATTTAAACCTGGATCAGTCAGTGTTTACTAGAGAAATGTGTACAACACAAGATACATAAAATTAAGAGTTTACAGGATTGGCTTACAGTGACCACCCACAGAGTCAGATAAGGAAGAGAGCAGAAGGTGTCAGCACACCAGAGCCAGAGGATTCAGTGGAAGGTCTGGAGCTCACTGCTGTGTCCATGAGAGCCCATATCAGGAGGTTGATGGGTCTGTGATGGACACTGAAGAGTCTATGCCGGGAATCGAAGGATCTGTGCCAGAACCTCAGGAGTCTACACTGGAAGCCAGGAGATGATGTCCAAAGTGAAGCTGAAGACTAAAGCTCTTCAAACAGAAAGACATCTGTCCTTCATTTTCCCGTTTTAGCATCCAGGTGATGATGAGCTGCCCTAGGACGGGTCTGCCATACCTTAGGGTATGCAATTCCTGACAAAATTGATCAACCATCACAAAGCGCATACTGAAAATTAAATAACCACTTTCAGCAGTTATGCATAAAAATCCAAATTTAATCAGTTTATATTTGTTCTTAATGAGTATTCTATCTTGACTATAATTAGAGTTAATTTTAACCACTCAAATAATTTTTATTATTTCTAAGGTTACAGATACAGTATTTTATTTCTCTTTACCCTGTTTTTAGGTGTCTAACTCTAGCCTTAGGGCATTGGGATCAGGAGTACATATGAAATTATAGGGGATTAGAGTGAGAATTTAAAGGTAAAATATAGAGATCTGGAATTTAAATGATTGGGTAAAAATTGAAAGTCCAAAATGCCAGAAGGAGATTCATGTAGTCTCTAAATTTGACTTACTTGCAAGAAACACAACAGAGATTTTGTAAAGTTTTTCTAGTGATTCAAATAAAGAAGAAATATGTTTTAATTTTGGTTAGATGTCTTTTCAATATTATTTCATTAAGAGGTTAGGTACTGGAATTCTTAGGAATTGAAATGAAGAAAATTTAATAAAGAAAATATATTACTGTATTACTTAAAATATTACAAGATATAGTCCAAGGATTTATATTATATCTTATTGTTTTTCACATGAAAATGATTATCAAGCAGTGGTGTTTTGTGTCTGCCTCATTCTATACTGTTAGGAGAAAAATATTTCTACATAAGTAGATAATATGAGCTCCCCAGCTTCCCATTTTCAAACTCCATAATACATTTCCTAGATAAACATCAGGCTAACTGGAAACCATAAAAATATTTGGCTTCCAAAAATCATTTTGCTTTTAAAATCCACCCATTCTTAAATGAAGAAACAATGTCAGCAAGATGGCTGACCAGAGATGTTTACCATGCTTTTCTTCACAACAAAGAAAAAAACAAAAAAGTTGACATCTGATCCACTGAAATTTTTCAGATAAAATCAAGAAATGGAGTGGGGAAGTGACCCAGATGATCTAGACATTCCATGGCTCAAAAATAACAATGCAAAGCACATGTCAGCTGCTATGATTGTCAAGATCAAAACAGAGTCCAGAGGGACTTCACTCAGTAGGAAAAGGGTGAGTAGGATATCAGTCCCAGGAGAGTCCACTAATACCAGGTAATTTATGCTGGAGAATATTTCATCCCTCAGAAACCCTAAGTTTAGACTGAGGTGCTGCCAGTGAAGTGAAAGTTTTCTATCATCTAGTATAAAGAATCTAGCCTATGTCAAGGGGCCTGCATAGTGCTCTTTGGCACATGCTGTCTTGATAGACCACACGCCTGTGGATCTTTGGAGCATTTGGACACTCATCTCCAGTAGCTTGACTAGGAAGCTATGCAAATTAGTCATGTGACCCTTGCCAACTTTCTTCACATCCCTGATAGGCAGACAACTTGGTGAGCTGAGGGACCCCATAAATAGTTCAGTAGCTTTTTCCTCATACCTGCAGCCCAGGAACCATACAGATAGCCCACTTGAACAAGTTGACCCTCAGAAGTACCAAGAAAGCACTTGACTATTTCTTTAGATAATAATAGAGGCCTACCTCCATCCCTGTGTATGCTGTGCTTTGATTATTTAGACTTACTGAAGTGGCAGCCCCTACCCAACATGGCCCTGAATCTGCCAGGAGTAGTCCATTTCTGCTACTATTCAGGTTTCACTTTCTCTGCATGGACCTGGGAGACCATCCTTACCACTGAAATGATCAACAGAAATTGACAGGGACCCCATGCCTGGAGTTAAATACATACACCTGGAGATGCTGGAAAATCTGCTCAACCAAAGGAAGCTGAATTTCATCTGGGAGACAAATGCCACAGTCTCTGTAGCCTCAGCCACTGAAATATTTCAGCATCAGTGAAGCTGATTATAGCTGAAGACGTGGCACAGATACTACGCTATATGCACTCATGTAGAATGAAAGCCAGGACAGCTACCCAAAATAGAATAAAGGACACATCTTCAGAAGAAAGGCTTTTAATATGAAAACCACCTGATGGGAACCATATTGAGGCAGCACTGAGCAGGCTTTAGAAATAACCAGTTGGCTTTGTATTTTAACTTACTAGTCTACCCCAGGCCTAAGTGACTTGCCTGACAAGCCAGTGTCTGGTATGCAGAAACAGAACTCTCTCCATGCTGCTGGTCATTGTTGAAGCCTGCAACAATGGCCTGGAACACTGTGACTTCTCTGAAGACAAGAGAGTATCAGAGCTGAGGACAGCTCTTACTCAGAATTCCAGGAGAATAATTGCCAACCTTAGAGATAAAACAGACTTTAGAGATGATGATAATAATAATAAAATATTTACTGCTTGGAATGTCTTTGTTCCATTTTCACATAGCATTGCTCACTTTCATGCCTTTTCATCTCAGCTGTTCCCCACACTTTCCGATATGTTATATAACGAACAAATAGTGGCAAATTCAGGGAAGTGGAGGTCTTAGTCACAAAAGATCTGATCTTCCTAGACACTGTATACCATATTACTTTTGTCTATTGTTTTTTATCCTTTTCCATACTCTTGTCCAGGGTATTTAAAGAGTGGCCAGCTCCAGATAACTACCCATAAAATGGGTGCAGGCAACTGATGTGTCAGTGGCACAAACATGAACACACAGACACAACAAATAGGAAGAAGGAAGATAATGTTATGTGACCAAAAGATCATGGTTACTTTTAATGACACACCAAAAAGAATCTAGAAATTATAAAAATGATGAAAAAAATTTTAAATGATTTTAAAAAAACTCAATTGGATACATGATATACGAAGAGACAAATCCATAAAATTAGAAAGAAGATACATGATCTGAGTGTCTTTGAGCTACAGAATTAAACAGATGAACAAAAATACATTTTCAGAACTCCACTTGCAGAACATTCAAGCAACACGATCAAAAAACTTTGGAATTAAAACACACAACATCAGATGGACATAAAAGACACTTACATAACATTTCACTTTTTTTTTGGTACCAGGAATCAAACTCTGGACAGGTAAGTTCTATGCCCCTGAGCTGTATCCCCACCACCTATATAATATTTAGTTCACCAGCTACAGAATTCATGGACTGTCTGCAGAGGAAAACTGCAGGCTGTGAGTGAAGCTAGCCCAAAAGAGAGGCCTTGTAGGCTGCAGTCAGCCAGGCTAGAGAGACAGAACTGCCTGGGGCGTCTGGAGCTTATGTCACACCACCACAGGTTTTGGACAGAGAGCTATAAGATTTCATAGTTTGCCCTGCTGACTTTTTGGCTTCCTTTCTAGTCTTCTATTCCTTCCACTTGGAAGGAGAATGTTTACATTTTGCCACTGTATGTGTTTTAATTGCTGCATGTACTCATCACTAAGAATTTTCTGTGCATCACAGAGGTGATTTTGAACTGGATTTTTGAGCAAAACTGAAACTGTTAAGACTTTGGCAATTTTTGGTGATGGAATAAAAACATTTTGCATAGCGAGATGGATGTGAGTCTTTTGGAAACCAAGAATGAATGTTATGGCATAAATCTAAAATTCCTCTCAAACTTCTCACTGTCCAGAGGTGGGGCAATCAAAAGTAATTGTATCTCCCCTGCCCACACACACTGTATTCTTCAGTGTATTAGTGTATTTATTAGCTTACATCTGAATGTGTGTTTAGGTTGTGGAAAAGGTGGGTTATTGGGCATGTGTCTTTAAGCAGTATATCTTGTACCCTGATTCTTGCTTTCCTACTCTGCTTCCTGACTATTATGGATTGGGTAGCTTTCTTCCATTGTGTCCATCTGTGATGGTGCTTCTGCTTTTGAGGAAGCTTACTAGACTGAACCCTGTAAAAATGTAACTCCAAATAAAACCTGAGTTTTGTTCCAGAGATTGAAAGCTGATGAATATATACAGTTACTTTAATAAATATTTCTGGCAAAACTGGATATTCACAAAAAACAAACTAGACCCTTATAAATGACCGTATACAAAAATCAATCCATAATGTGTCAAAGATTTAAATGTAAGACATGATACTATAAAATTACTAGGAAGAATCAGGGGAAACCCTTCAGAAGATTTTGCTTTGGTAAGATCTCTTCCTCCCCCCAAAAAAAGACAGGCAGCAAAAGCAAAAATAGATGATTTTGTTTATAACAAACCAACAAGCTTATGCATAGAAAATAGAGTGAAAAGACAGCCTGCAGAATAGAAGAAAATATGTGCAAACTATAAATATGACAAGAGATTAAAATCTAAAATGTATAAGAGACTAAAAATATCCAACAGCAAAAAAGAAAAATTATCTCAGTAAATATTTATTGAAAGAAGATACTTAAAGGTAAAATAGATATATGGAAAAAGCTCAACATAACTAATCACTAGGGAAATACAAGTCAAAACCACTATGAGATGGATTTTTACAGTGGTTATAATCAAAAAGACAAACAATTATAAGTGCTATTAGGAAATGTAGCAATACAGAACTCTTGCACATAGTTAGTGTAATATAAATTAGTAAAGTCATTATGGAAAATAATGTAGAAACCCCTAAATAACTGTGAAACAAGAGTACAATATGATCCAGCTATTCCAATTCTGCATATTTATCCAAGGAAATGAAATATGTCAAAGCCACACTACATATACCATGTTTAATGTGGCACTTTTCATAACAGCTAAGATGTCTATTAATTGGAGTGTCCATTTATGGATGAATGAATGAAGAAAATTAACAAAGATAATATCAATGGAATATTAATAAGCCACAAAAAGAATGAAATCTCATTGTTTGTGGTAACATGGATGGATTTGGTGGCCATTATATTAAATGAAATAAGCAGAAAAACACATATTATTATATGGTTTCACTCATATGTGTCAACTTAGAAGTTGACTTCCTACAAGCAGTGAATTAGAAGAGTAATAAGAATGGGCGGAGAAAAGGGACAATAGATAAAGATTGGATAGTAAGTACCAATAAGTTATACAGTGTTTATAATAAGTGGAATAAGTTCTAATAATGCACAGTAGATAGGATGACTACAGTTTATAAAATTTACTATGTATTTTACAAAGAACTATTGTATAGGAAATACCCAATATACATGTGCAATTATTGTAAACCAGTAAAAAAAAAAATTACCGTTTCTACAAAAATGACAAACTGAAATATTTAAAATACTTCTATGAAAGTAATAATTGCAGATATTTTGTTTTTAGAAAATATTAGAGTATGCTCAGGTTCAAATAAGTAGTAGATACTTTTTGATAAATAATTGAATAATTCTTTTTTAAAGACAAAGTGATTGAAAAGGCCAAAATCATGTCTCAGTTTAGCTTATGTAATAAAATAAAGCTGTATTTTGTATCCTGACATGTACTTAGTTCAAGTCCAAGATTTGTTTAAAACCTTATTGCCAGCTGTTGTCACTTTACCAAGCTGGACACTGTTTTATCTATATTCATATGTTGATAATGGGTAGAGAAAGAAACACTGGGGAATAATCCACAATTCGTATTTTAAAATATAGAAATGGAGGTATAGTCAATATCACAAGTCATCACATGCCATCACTCGTGAGTACTTAGGTAGGCATGTGAAGGTGACATTAGCTCTTCTCTATGGTTTAAATTCCATAGGATGATTACAGGAAAAGAGAACTTCTCAGCAAGCCAGATTGCTGCTTTTATCCCAGTTAGAGAGCTGCTTTCATCCCAGTCATTTCATAATAATCTAGCATAATGAATTCACAGTAAGAGATGCAAAGTATCTCATAAGAGATGCAAAGCAGCTGTCTTTTCAACCTTAAAATCTCCATGTTTAAAAAATGTAGTATACTAAAAACGATGGAATAATGTTTTTATCTAATACCACAAAACTGATTGTATGGTTTGGGTTAATAAAAAGCAATCATTTTCTTGCTAATTTCCAACCTTAAGATTTCAACTAAAACATATATATAAATGGGAAAAAAGACCCATCTAGATTCTAATTTATTTAACATTAACTCTTTTAATGTTAAATTATAGGTCATATTTAATCATGAAATCATCCCTTTTCTGTTTATTTCATTTCACACAATTGTAACAATGTACTCTTGATTATATAAAGCTAATTGTAATTGCACACTAACAACTATAGAAGGTATTTGTTGTTGCCTTTATATCTTAAAAATTGTCTGAGTGTTGATAGCGCATAGTTGACCAATTGCTGAAAAAGTATTTGTCATTTTTGAAGCTTCAAAATATTAACTTATAGAAATTATTTTCCTCCCAGGTAATTTTTCCCAGATCAATTCATAGAATCAATGGAGGTAAAAGCTGAGTTTTTAATTTTGGCTGGTTTTCTCGTCTACCACTCTTTCTTCAAAATAGGTTTTGCCAACTTTTTCTCAAAAGGCTTCAAAAGTAATATGATATCAATAAATATATTGTTACTTAATGCTATAATGTTTTTAGTCTTAAACATTCAGAATTAATTACTGCATGATTAGAAAGACAAAATTCTAAAATTATGCATAAAAATACTAATGAAGTGTTTCTTAGTCATTTCCTTTGCTTTCCATATAATCTCATTCATTTTACTTTGCTCTAAATCAAAAATCTGTGACACAAATAATAGATTAAAATATAAAACTCATCCAGTCATCTACACATGTTATGAAGGAAGAATAATTTAAAGATTTCACAATGTTGTTCAGAACACAAGAAGCAGTCAAAGTCTTCCATACTTTCTTGAACAGGAAGCTCTAGTAATCTAGGAAAGAAGCAGAGAAAGAAAAATCAAAAGAGAAAGAAGGAAAGAGGGAGGGAAAGTGACAAAGAGAAAGACAAAGAGGAGGAAGAAAGGAAGGAAGGAAGAGACACAAAATGATGAAAATTCACTTGGAAATTATAAATTAAGAATCCAAAAAAATAATTTTACCAAAAAGGTGAGCTACAAAATTCATACTCCCCAAATTTCTATGTATTGTATCTCTCCTCCCTGAGCCTCTCTTCACAGAATCCAGAATTTTGTGTCACATATAAACATTTCAGCACATACATCTTTACATTTTTGCCATGTTACTTTCTAAACAAATGTGAACCACTATAACATAAAGGAATGCATTGTTCTCATGATAAGAATTATGTCTTTTAAACTTAATACAATTAAGATAAATGATTGCAGTCATCAAATGAAATGCAAGAAAATCTTCAGTCATAAGGTTTAACTTTGTCAAATTTGGATTGAAAAACTACCTTTATTTCTTATTTCTTTTTCAGTTATATACTTTTAAACAGGGATGTGTTTCATTATTCAGACATTCAGGCAATATTGACTTTGTTAGTATTGACAGAAAAGCATAAAAATGCAAAACATTGTTGGCCTAACCTGAACATACCTGCATTACCTATTACTGACCAGTTTGTGTGGCCAAGATTTATTCCTCAGCATTAAAATGGAGCACTTAAAAATATTGCTAAAAAACAAATGTCTACACACTGGTCTTTGCATAAAATAAGGGTATTTATACTTTTAAAATATTTAAGTCCATAATTGGATTAATATACACACCTTCTTACGTATAAGGAGTTCAGATCATATAAACACTGTACAGTCCGAAAAACCCTACTGAGAATAAAACTAAATAGGCTTATGATAAGAAATACAGATATCACATGTATTTACAAATATCACACACACACAAATTTTGTCAAATACTGTAAAGAAAGAAGTGGTTTCACATTATAATGGCCAAAACATCCATCTACCTTGCTCAAAGCAAACAAAAACAAAAACTCAGTATTAACTCTTGTAGCTGAAGACACTGTGACAGTATACAAACACACAGAATGGAAACAATTGACCAAATTATACAGCAAATGTTTTCTAGGGTGAATGTAGGTCTGGAAAATGAATAAAAGATTACTCATAGGATTCAGAGCAACAAGGATAAACAATCTCCTGATATATGGTGTTCATATGGGTGCCTAATTCAACAAAAACAATGCCATGAACTTTTGGCTAATAAGAAAAATAAATTACAAAGTACAATTAAATCCCTGTAAAAGTAACAATTAAAAAATGTAATTCATTTACTTTAATACATATTTTAAATGTTAGCTTGAGACAATAAAAATAAATACACATACTTAGAAGTACACACTTAAGACAAATAGATGTGTGCAAGGAAAAAGTAACATTTCATACATCAAAGATGAACATGAGATTTGATCAAAAAATTTTTCTTTCCAGTCTTTTTGTTGCTTCTCAAAAAATTCTGGTGAGCAGAATGTGACAAAAGTACACCTGTGTCTTTATGGCTTAAAACAAAGCATGCTTGAAAAGCGGAATGGGTTTCCTTTCATAAAAAACTGGTACATAGTTCAAATGCAGGCACTTCAAAAGACACGGAGGCAAAGCACCTGACCCATCTTCTCCAAAATATTTCTTAATCATTACAATTTTTCTAATGAGTAGGAAAGAATTCCAGAGAACTAGCAAAGTTGAAGACAAGAGAATAATGTGTAAGGAGGGCAATTTTTGAAATGTGAGTTGAATGAACAAAATTAAAGCATAATGGTCTAGATAAAGTAAATTACTGCATAGTTAAGGAGATTATATTTTAGTCCTTTCAATATTGCATAATATATACACATACCATATTTTCAGACTTACATTTAAATTTCTATTACATTTGAATTAAGTTTAAGGTATAGAACACAATGAAAATTAAATTGTCACACTACTTTCTAGCAAGTTTGTTATTTGCCAAATTTACTACAGTAGAAAATGAGAGATCTTACTGAAAATAGATATCACTAGAGAGAATTTTAAGTATTTGTCTTTTTGTTTCCAAAAGGCAAGTTTAAAAAAAAAATATGCCATTCTGTCTTCCAAACCCACCAAAACCCATAATGATATTATTCAAGATAGAAATGTAAAGTTTATAGTCAATTTCAAAAGCAACCAATGATATTAGTAGTGAACACAGAACGTCAGAACTGAAAGAATATTGAAATTTATCAAATGCATTTATCTCAGATTTGTAGCTAATGAATTGAGAGTGTGGTCCAAAGTATCAAAAGACAAGAAGCATGGGGTAACATCATTTTACTGTCGTTCTAGTCCCTCTAGGGCAGCTTCTGCGTTTTTCGCAAACCTGAAGGTATAGTTCAAGTCTCCATTTTGTCTCTATTTCCTTATCTTTTACTTATTCTCATCCTTCCAGGGACTAGAGCATCTGTTGCCAATTAGGCTCATCAGCACTCTACCAGGGAGTCCCTGCTGATCCACTCTTTCTTGTTAATAGATCAGCAGGGGCATAGGGCTGCTTGGGATGGGATTTTAACCTCTGCCCTGCCAGGGTCCATGCAGGACACATTCATTTCACTGCAGTGATCTGTGAAACTAAGCACATATACACACTGAGGTTCTGATGCCATGGTAACCAGCGGGTGAAGTCATTAAGAGCACACAGTAGTAGTTAAAACTTCTGCATATTTTCATGGCTGCCAACCGAGAGATGCAAATACTGTTTTCCAAATACCACTTACAGATAATAGGAGTCATCAGAAAGTGGTATCACATCAGGAGAAGGAAAGGGAGGGAAGAAAGAGAATATTTTAAATAGAGATGGAAACGACTTCCTAGTGTATATTTTCATAAACGTTTCAGATACAATCCTGTGTCATGTATTCTGAGTTTTGTTATATACGTTCTTTGAAAACGTTTAGACATTCTTATGATATAGTATTTAGGTTTGCATGTTACATGATGAATATATTTCAAATATTTTTAGACCATTCATGTTTCACATAATAAGCATTATATACATTTGCAAATATTTTAAATGTTCACATTATTTCTTTCAATTCAACTCTTAATTATTCTAGGAACAACTGAATATATATTTTCTCAAATCAACGTAAAAACACAAAGCATTGAATAAATGCTCTTTATTCAGTGTTTACATTGGTGCAAAATCGTAATTACTAACGACATTTTCAATGTACTAACTGTTTAAAAGTTATCTTTTTCCACATGATACTATCTTTGACATGGTGAGGCATAAGCTTGGTCTGGATTATCAGTGTTATGTTCTCACTACGCTCACACAACATATTCTCAATGTCTGTCACTTTATATATACGTGTGTGTATATAAATCCACTCTTACCCAAAGTAGTACTTGAATTTAATGTATTCATATATATAAAATCATTTAATATGTTGTCTTTATAAGAAACTATAAGAAGTTTTGAAGGTAAAGAAACCAAACATATAGGAAAAATTTTTTAATGCTTATAGCATTCAAATGTATTCTGTTGGTGACTTTTTGTTTTGAGATGAAATAGCATATAGATGGTTCCTTCTCCACCATTTGAAACTATCTGGAGTGTCTTCTGTAAGTTCTCTTAATTTCTTTTGAAATGAAGCATGTAATAAATATCTGTATGAATGTAATACCTGATGTAGTTTTTTGATTAATTGGATGCATCTGACTTTAAAAGAGTAAAAGATTGACTCATGCTGAAAAATATATTTATTATAATGAAAACTAAATATGAACCACATAAAATGACTGCCATGAGCAAAATATCAAAAACAAAATTTAAAAACTTGCTAAATCCGCATCCACTTTGTTAAATATTTACATTATCTCAATGGGAAATGTAAATAGAATTACTAAAAATATCAGTGAGAGACCATCAGTATCTTGTTCTGTGAAAGGCAAATATCCTATGGTCTTAAAATGATTATTTTTTAATGATATGAGGTAGTTTAGAAAACTTTGAATTTATTTCCAATATCCACAGTTGGAATGAGATTGAAGACCAAACTTCATTTTGAGAATTTGATTTTGTTTGTAGCATATCTATTGCCCACCGTATGCCAATTTTGGCTATTTTCTTAATTGGAATGCAAAGCAATTTTGTAATTCTTAATATCTAATCCCTTGAATAAATGATTCCTTTCTGAACCAATTTCACAATGGTCCAATGCCAAAGAATTTTAAAATGTACTGATTGACACTCACCACATGCTGTTTCTGATATTCGAGAGAGTCCGTTTAAGAGATATGTAGAATTTCCATTTTTCTAAACCTAAGCTAGATTCCTATGTTATTACATCTGGTCTTTATTATCTTGCCTCAGCTACAGTTACAGTTGCACATAAAGCTCTAGGTCTTTGGCTTTTATTTCATTCTCTTTCATTACAAGCATCAGTTTAAAATGTTCATATCTCTCGCAATCCAGCTGTCAAAAATATTTGGATACTAAGTTATGTTATATTTCTTACAGAATCAGCCACATGACTGATTGCTCTTCAAATTTAGTACTTAGAAAAAGTCTTACTATGCAAATAAAATTATGCATTTTTACCTTTAAGCATCTTATATATGGTTTTATGTATATAATTGAACATATTTGTTTTACTTTGGCTTTCAGAAATCTGAGAGGTAAATTCAATACTCCATGAGTGTGACTAACCATTCTGGCTTACTGGTTCAAAGTTCTTTTTTTTTTTTTCTGTTCATGAATAGAGGCTCCTACTAGGCCCACTACTCACCACAGTGATAAAAAACCACTCCTGACATTAAGCACATGCAAGAAAACTGAACATCAATTTTCAGGGGCTTCATAATGAGAATCATGAACACTAGTTGAAGAGCTCCTCTTTTTAGAAGATTTTTATTCATACTTTTAAAAAAATTACAGATTAACCTTATGAAATTATTTAGAATTTGTTTAGCATAAAATGTGCTGTAAAATACAAATTTAAATAATTTTACCATTGCTAAAATAAGTAGGAATGCTAATATAGCAGTAATACTAACAATAATGAAATGAGTGATACAAATAACTTATTAAGGTCTCATTAATCTAAAATAAAATTAACACATTTAAGTCGTCACTTTATTATTTTCTACTCTGTTAATCATTAATGATAGGGAAAAGAAATAAACAGAGAAACCAAGATTTATAAAATACATCCTCAATATTAGCGTTGTGATTTTTCACACACCATTTATTATAAACTTTGTCTCAAGCTGCAGATCTGTAGTTATGCCACAAAATAGCCCTTGGATTACTTGATAGTGCATCTTGATATGATTAGAACACTAAGTATCACTCTGAGTCCCTTCCTGAGATTTAGACTTAGAAAACTAGTGTTTGCTTACTCACAAAATCATATATGTCTCATACTGTGCTTTGTTATTCCATGCAAAACATGAAAACTTTAATGTTACAGCCATTAATTACCACTTTTTGTTTTTCAATTGGAAGTATTGTGGTAAGTTGTATTTTTAAAGCTAACTTTCCTATTTAAATATTTTCCATAGACTCCAAATCTCACTCTTAGTAAACATTTGAAAGAAACAATTTGTAGTTTTGGATTTAAGTGAAGAAGAAAAATGCATAATTTCCATGAGACATTCAAAACAAAATCCCACATTCTGCTCATAATATTTTCAAGGTTGCAAGTGAGAATATAGCAAAAGAAGGCAAAATAGCTTCTCTGAAAAACATCATTCAAATATTAGATTGTTCTCTTATTTACCTCTGTATCCAGCACAAATGTAATAGAGCAAATCTGGTTTGAAAGTCATTCTATTTAGTCATAACTATATTATCATCATATTTTGTAGAGTTAGTACTCACATTCATGAATATATCTTAAATATGGTGAAGATAACCCAAAGTAGAGACTGATCATCTAATGGAGATGCTCTTGATTCTTAACAATCTATTAGCTCAATAAGACAGTTGAGACAAAGTACCACAAAGTTGGATACTTAAAACAATACAGGTGGGCAGTGGATACAGCTCAGATGCAGATCAATTCCTTAGTGTTATGGGTTGTATTTAGAGATTCCCCAAAGTGTCACATAGCCAGAGGCAGAGTTTTTAGGAGGTGGTTGGATCTAGGGTTGTGATGCTGAGATTTAGTGTGTATGATTAATAAAGTACTCCATTGATTTAGCCTAGTTCTGGGTGTGGAAAATGGGAAAACCCAAGTTGAGTATGGCCAGCACAACCCAAAAGGCAGGTAGTTTGGAAGGAATAGAAGGGAGAGGCAGGACTGATGCTGTTTCTGCGCCGCTGCTGTTTTGCTACTGCTGCTGCTGCCTCCGTGTTGCCTCCTGCCTGCCATGCCACAAACTATTTTCCTTGTGCAGTGCCCTTCTGCCATGCCACCATGTCTTGGAGCTAGCTGAGAATGAATTGAAATCTCTACACACTGAATGAACTAAATAAACTTTTCCTCCTTTAACTTTGAGTGTTGAGTATTTTGTCTCATCAATGAGAAAAAGCAACAAAGACAAAATGAAAAAACAGCAGACATGTATTTTCTCCAAGTTCTGGTGGACAAAAGTTCCATATCCATGTGACAACAGTAGCAAGTCCATGTGGAAGCTTGGAAAAAAAATCTATTCCTCACCCCTCTTTCAGTCTTTGTTGCCTAAGGATTAGCCTTGGTGTTCTCTGACTTGGAATTTCAAAACTCCAGTCTGTTTCCCTCACAAGACTTTCTCTATCTCCTTGTGTCGCAAGTTTCTCCTTTTATTAATAAGGACAACAGAGGTGAATTCGGGACTCATTTGAATCTAGGGTGGTCCCATCTTAAGATTCTTTCCTTAAACACATGTACAGAGACCGTTATGTCAAGTAATGACGTATTCTTAGTCTCCGCAAAAATACAAATTTTAGGAAGTCATGATTAACTCCTCACAGTCACCTTAGAAACTACCTCTATAATAAGCTTTTGACATCTGTTCCTTTCCTTTCGGGTGCTACTGCTACCTGTAGTAGATGCTACTATAATGGTCAGTGCTTAAAATAGTCTTTTCTCTTTTACTTTAAAAATCCTTTAAAGTGTTACTTTTCAAGACAGACGGTATTCATTCTTGTTTACCACAGAGATAAATATACTCATAATATAAAATATGAAAAATTGAAGAAGATACAGAGTAGTTGTAATCTTATTGCTTAAAATTAAAGATTCTCAATATATTCATATAAATATTTTATTGATTTGTGCAAATTGATTTGTGATTTGGGCCAATTTCTCACACATTAATTTACATTACCCTAATATTCCATTTTATAACTACAGTATGCAGCTTTGTTATGAAAGAATTAGATAATGTGAACATCCGGGGGTCATAAACAATCTTGTAAAAATCCCATTTAAGGGCAATGATCTCTGAGGGAAGAAGACCCAAATAGAAAGTTTCTTTAGGGCCCAAGATCACAGTACAGGTGCTGAAGACATTTATAGAAATTTACTCAAAAAGTCTACCAGGCATGCACAATATGCACCATGGGAATCCCAAATGAAGGAGCACTCTAAACAGACAAAAAAGTAACTCAGAAGACAGATATCATGTGGACACCTACCGCACAAAGAATGCCTGTCTTAGTTACTTTACTGTTTTCCAGGACACAATTCCCAATGCCAACAAAATAAAGGAAGAAAGTTTATTTTGGCTCACAATGTATAGAGGTAACTGGTGGGCTCCACGGCTGGATGGCTTGGTATACCTCTGCCAGTGGAGAAGAGCTGCTTCTGCCATTGCGCACAGGAAGCAGGAGCATTGAGGGTGGGGCTGGTAAGCGAGGTAGATCCTTTCAGGTCAGACCCACAGTAATCATTTCATCTGATCAGACTCCTCCCCACCCCACAACACATTTAGCTATAAAATCACCAGTGGACAAATACACTGATGAGCATCACTCCTCCCATCTGATCACTCCCCAAAATCCCACCAAAAAGCACAGGAGACATTGGGGAGGACATCCAAGCACAAACCATAGCAGTCACTTTTACAAGATTTCAATGTCATTACTATTGCTTTTTGTCTCTATTTCTACCCAATCCAGGAGGAATAAGAAACAATCTAGTAAGTAGATCAAAGTAGAATAGATGATTCCTTTTTCAGCATTTGGAATGGGGGAGTAGAGAAAGAGTAGGTTAAATTGGTGAAAGAAGTAAAACATATGTCTCATATAGGGCCACAATTTTTATTGCATATAAATGAGATGATATGCTAGGGTTTCACAAAAGGACTGAGATCTGCAGAGGATTAGCCAAAGAATGGGAAAGGAAGGACAGAAGCTATCAAAAGCTGTAGGAAAGGGATATTTCCTAGTTATATTTATCCAGTTTCAGTTGTTCAGTGAATAATTCTGTTCTTCTTGATTCCCCTTCACACTTTTGGAGAAATTCTAAAATCAGCATACCATGTACTGTAAATTCTAGGGTTATTTTGAAAATTTGTCTTTATTTTTTGGATATATTGTTGGACAGGTTCAAGGTTGTACATATCTAGATAGGGGGCCTTTAAAATTCACAAAAATGATTTTACATATTTTTTACTATGATAAAAAACATTCTGAAAGTTATAAATTCTTAATTTTGAATTTTTAGGTAGGCCTCAACGTACAACATGTTTCCTTCAGAATCACTCCTTCTGCACTATCTCCTTAATCTTTTTTAGTTAAACTTTCATGTTTTATGATGCATCATCCCACTTGACATTTAGCTTGAGCCCAGATTAGCAGATAGAATAAATATTTCCTCCAATATAACTTGGAAAAATAAATAATTTTTACATAGTTTCATTTAAACAAATGAAGCATGGTGTACATTATTCCCAACGCAGTAAAAATAAAACCTCTGTGTCTCTCTGTGTTCTTAGAGGGTATTAAGGGTGCCGAAGCTATTTTCAGGGTATGACATACCAAATGTCTTTGAATAAAACTCAGAAACTCTATAAAGATTCACATATACTAAGTCAAAATGCTTTAGGCACAAAAGCTAGTAAACTTCTTGATAAAGTTTTCTTTGTAAGGAATGTTGAACTGATATGTATGACAATAGATGCCATATTTTACTTGTTTGAAATTAAGTTTCCAAAAAATGACAGTTTTTAGATGTTACTTTTACCCAAATGCAAAATGTCAGTTTTTCCTATCAGAAGTAGTACATTCTAATAGTAAATGAGCATTTACAAAACACATAAAATAGATGGCAATTTTTCACCCTACAAATGATGCACTATAGAGTTCTTTTAAGACTCTGCTAGCTAGAGAGTTTCCCTAATTGTTTACAGTTCATTAACTACTTCATACAAAGACCAGAGGGAACAGAAAATTTGAGTGCTAAGAACTTCTACAGGCCAACCAAGAATAATAAAATCTTCAGGGAACTACAAGAGAACTAAAAGGTCAAGTACGAAATATAGTATCCTTAGAGATAAAAAGAGCAAAGAGAAAGGGACTTGTCCTGTGTCGTGCAGCTAACTGCCTACATGGGCAAAGAGAAACTCAGCTTTGTGGATCCACTGTCTAACTGTTGACCTATCACACCAAAACCAGATGGATATGGCATAGTTTGCCAAAAAGAAAAACGTGATTGTTAAGAACCTTTACAATAAGATATCTGTAGTATAGTGAAGGTAATTCACTTTGAATCAAATCTAAGTTCAAAAAGTCAACTATATGCTGTATCAGATCGAAATCTAGTTACAGAAAATTGAGCAAAAAGATGTATAACTTTCGTTTGACAGATTGTCATGAAAGCATCTTTTAAAAAAGCAATAAAAGTCAAAATGCATTAGGCAACTAAGGGATAGTCCAAGGAATAAGTATCTTGTTCTGTCACTGACCCACTGTATTACAAGATGGCTTTTTCAGGAAATAAAGCTCATATTGAGAGTAGTGTTTAAGATGTCTTAGAGAGTCCCTTTGGGATCAACTCTTATGAAAGAATGGATCAAGAACAAAGGTCAGGCTGAAAAAGTGCAGCTACAATGAAGATGAACCAGAAGTCCAGCCCAACGTACTGGAAGCTCTGAGCCCATCAGAGTTTTTATGTTTTAGACTAAAGTAAAATTGTCTGTGACCTGATGAGTCATAAGAAATGAACCATCCTTGGCTGGATGTGGCCTTCTGCACAGGAGCTTTCAATCACCAAGTGAGCCTTTTAGGAGCCTCCAAGTTAAGGCGAAGGACTGAATGGATATTTGTCATATCAAAATATTAAATTTTCAATATCTAATTGTTCTATTTAAAGTGTATATGATACTTTTCTAATATCTCAATTGAGTTTCTCTCTTCTATATGTCTACAGAGGCATAACCCAGAGGTCCCTGACAATAGAGTGGGTCATTACCCTTAGATGCCTCAAAATATCTACTGTGGTCACAATGCTCTGGAATAACAGTTCAGAAAAACTAAAGACAGCTTTTCCAGTAATACTTTTAGTTCTTGCAATGTTTGACTCAATATTTTACATTTACTATATACTCATAAATTGTTCCACAATTTAAAATGAATCAGCATGCATAATAATACAAAACAGGCTGAACTAAGGCAAAAGTATTTCTTATTTTTTTAAGAATATGGCTCTTTGATTAACTTTTAATAAAACATTCAAACTTAACCCTAGTAATACCCTAGGTACTAGTTACTAATGTGAAGTCATTTCTATTTCCTGCTTAAGACAAGTGGACAAGTGGAATTTCAGCCTGAAGAATAGACTTGTAATGTACTTAATCCATCCCCTGAATATCTCCTACCCTTTAAGAGAAAGAAAAATACACAGCTGTAGACTCATAATGCAAGAACTAAGTGACAAAAGAGCTTCATGACAGATGAATAACAAGGCTACCTAGTCCTTGCATGACAATCAAAAGAGATATTATAGCACAGACCAAGCTCCAGAAGGATAATGAAAGGGAGCAGAAAAGCCTAAGGGAAAAATGTAGCAGAACTGACCAAAAAAAAAAAAAAATCGAATGATAAAATGTAGAGAAATAGTGAGAGGGAACCATATCTCTGTAGGAAGCCACAAAAAAGATGACCAGTAGACACTTGATCAGTCTGTGACTTCTGCTTAAAAATAGAAGTAAAGTTAGGGAGTTCTTCACAATCTCTTAATATACCAGGGAAAAGAGCAATGTCCTAGAGCTATGCAAAAGATTCTTTGAACTTATATTGGGGGGGGGCAAAAAGGTTTGTTTGTTTTTTAAGACTGACCAATTGGAAAATAGAATTAACTCCCAAGGGAAGTCCATGAATTGATTTTATCATAGATATCCTTAAAAAGATAAAATAAGACATTAGCAACCCAAAGGCTAAGTTACTATCACAGTAACAGCAATGGGTGATGATGCACTTTTTCAAATAAAAAAATTTTTAAAAAGAATTCTAAATATTTTGTTTTCTTGACCAAACATAGCAACCCCTTAAGTACTTTGAAGATTGCAAGGTTGCAATACAAGTTCAACTTTTAATAAATGTGAGTCATATGATTCACACATGCGTTGGTTACTAAACAATATTTTGGAGATTTGAGAAAATGAATTGTGCTTAGTGAAAACCAACTCTACAAATTCAATAAGCTTGTATAGTGTTTAGTTTTTCATAGTACTATTGCATACATTTTAATCACCCATAGCCATTTGCAGTATTACTGTACTTCACTATATAATTCCACCAACTCATTATCTACTGTATTTAAAAATAGTCTTCTGAACTTTTCTGAACTAAAACAAACAAAAACCCACAATCAACCATGCCCTCCAAAATCGCTGAGTATTACTTACTTGCTAACATGTTTACTGGCAATTTCACCCAAATTATATAAGCAATGTTGTTTAATACTAGAAATGGATGAATTGAAAGTATTTTTCACTTGTTTTTGTTAGCCAGAAACTCAAATCTTCCTATCCATTCTTACTTCATTTAGGCATTGGGGAACATACAGATATGCTACGTTTTAAGAAAACTAGTACTGTTTATTCTTTTGAACTAAAAACTACAACCACCTTTGTTTCTTTCTTATGGTTCAGTTACTCAGTTTTACACAAACTGACTGAGAGTCAAGCAGACTTGAAATGGAAAACTCCTTTTTCTTATATTATACAAGATATGAACAAACCATATAGTGAATGCTTACTTTAAAACAAAGTACTGTATTAGAGTAAACAACACATTGTCATTAATCACTCTCAAAATACTCTACCTTGCATCAAACACATTTGTCCCTTCACTCTTGGCACTTTCTGAAGCTGTAATGAGCCCTCTTTAGTGAGTGAGTGTCTTTAGCAGTTGTGATAAAAAATCATGGAGATTACTACTGCCTACGATCATCCAATGAAAAGGCAGGTTTATAAAAATATTACAGTGTGTCATCATCAACCTCATTCATCAGACGTGGCACTGTGTGACTTCTGGCTCCTCCTCCTCAAAGTCAAAGTAAAAATTTTGAATCAATTCAAGATACTGAGGCAGCCATAGCAGTGCAATGCAACAGGACATCCAGAATTTCTTCAGAAGGTGATGTAACAGAATTAAGTGTATTTAAATAAACGGGGAATATTTTTAGAGGGATTAGTGGCAACGTAGCTTTTATTATAATTTTTAAGAAAATAAAACATTCACTATAGTTTCTGATCCTGCCTTGCCTTATAATCAAAAATGTATTTCCTTGAAGTTGTGATGTGCCTATGCTTTTGGGAAGTATCTGGCTCTCTTTTAATTGCCGTTATGTCTCTAATCCTGACCTGAAACTTCATGTTTGGCCATGAGATTGTATCATGAAGTCATGGTGTTGGAGGGCCAAAGTTAGGATTTGATTTCCTAGCTGTTTAGGAAAGTTATGAAACTAGACAGCTTTCTAAACCATGTTGAATAAAATTTTCTTCACCAGCAAGATGAGTATATAAAACTATTGCAAACAGTACACATTTCATAATATAATAAGTAATATCCTCTTACCACGCACCCTTAATTACAGCCAGTCATAAAAAATATCTAATTTCACAAACTTAGAAATTATGTATTAGTTCATGATATGACCATGGAACAAATATTGTCTAGATCCTTACTAGAGTTAGATGTTGTTATAAAAACAATAAAGAATACAAAATCTCTTCCTCCAGAGAATACCAATTCTAGTGAAAAAAATAGATGATTTAAATAGTTAATTATATGACAATATGTTCTGTGCTATAATAATAAGGGGAACAAAGCATTACGAGAACACAGAGAAAAGAACGATTAAGTTTCCAAGGACAGAATAACCTCAGACAGGCAGATTTAAATGATGAACAATTAACGGAACACCCATAATTTTCCAAAGAGTAGGTAATTGTTTCTTATAAGCTTATTAGATAAAGTTTATAATAAAAACTCTGGACTTTCCTGTAAGCTGGACTATAATAAATTTTCACTGTAGCCCAAAAGCCCAGACAATTGGGAGAACTTTTCTTTAGTATTAATTTGATATAAATTTTGTAAGTAATTTATATACAGAGAAATCCTCAGGCATATGGGCCTGAGACAAATCTTCAGGCAATTTTTTTAAATATTACAATATCAAATTTCAAATATTAATTGAGATATTAAATATGTTGAAAATATTAAATTTTAAGAATAAAATATCAACATTTATGACTTAAAAAGTACCAAAACTCTCATCACAGAAAAAAATTTGTCCACATGGTTTTAAAATGTAAGCTATGAGTTTAAAATTATAAAACATTTCAAATTTTGGCTTGGTTCTACCATAATTTTTACCTAGATTTTTGAATTAAAATTCTAAACATGGATATGTCAGAAGGAGAAAAGAAGATGAAGAAGAATATGGTAAAGAATACCATTAAAATTCAGTTGTTCATGCAGATTTATCTCAGCCCTTACCATGCTTATTATTGGTGAATTTAAAATAAGTTGCATGCCATTAAACAAAAGTTTAAACACTGTCAAAGAAAATTATACTTTTCTTCTATATTTTTCAAATTATGCCAAAATCATTGGAAAAAATCTTTGAAACTCTTAGAACATACATCAAAAGAAAACTTTAATAGGCAGTAATACTGTGTAGCCAAGTGGTTGAAATAAAGGCACCACTCTGGATGTTTGATGATGCATGTGTGGGGGAAGCAAAATATCCAGTCTTTTCCTTAATTTGACTCTGATCCTATTACTGCTCTAAAACTCTAATAATTAAAAATTTAATAAAAATTATCTTTGTATCCCTGTTTCATTTAGCTGCCTGTTTTCTCACTTCTGACCTAAAGTGGCTTGACCACCATTTTGATTTTATAATCTATTTCTATTTATAGAAAATTAAGACTTTCGTCATCTTCAACCATCTTCTCTACTTCTGAAGAACTCTAAATTGTTTCGGAACTTTCAGAATAAACAAACCATGATGGTGAAACAACTTTAAAAATCTTGCAATAAGTTGGCTTTTCCCATATATTGGCAATACAGTTTAAAAATTGGGATTGAGTTGAGGCAGATGATTTTTTTTAATATATGATGATGCAACTGCATATTGCATGTGATTTTAGAGCCACTAGGATTATTCAGAAACTTGTATTTTTAATAGCTGCTACCATGAAGTACCAGCTATGTGGTAGGCACTGTTATTCTCACTGCACATTTTTTATTTCTTTCCATCTGAACAACAACCTTATGAGGTAGATATTACAATTGTCTCTATCATAAGATCATGAAACTAAGACTTAGAGAATGGAAGTGACTTGTCAAGGACATAAAATTCTTTATGTCTCAGGATTTTCACCATAGTCTTTTTGATTTTACACAGCAAATTCATGCTCTTAACCACAACACTCAAGTGCAGCACTAATAACAAGCTTTCAATAATGTGTGCTTTCCATTGTTTGCATATTGTTCTAAGAGTTTATTACATTCTTAGTAAAAAAAGAACAGGTATTTTTAATCCTAAGCCATGTAAATTTGTGATAAGACATGTGTAATAATTCCATTAGGCAAAGACATCATTATGGTACCATAATGAGAAGAAACACCTAGCACATAGCAATCCCAAAATAAGCAATATACACATTTGAAAAATCATGAAATGTTAGCACATTCAGAAAAACAAGAAAAAAAGAATAAAATGTATCTATCTTCTATTCTGTCATTCATGCAAATAGAAAGGTATGCTTGGTTATGTAAGCATGAATCTCAATAGTTTAACAACAATAAAAGCAAATTGAAATATTGCATAGGGAGCGTGTGTGATTCAGTGTCTAGCGATTAGTCTTGTCCTTCCAGTTAAGGACATTAATTGTACACTATGCAACTAAGAGTGACTCAAAGTTTGTATTTTGTAAAATGGGTATGAAACTTAATAATATTCAAAGTGTTTTCTTATAGAATAAATGAACATAATAGCAGCAGTAGATTCTAGGGTACTTGGTTCTTAGCCATTTCTCTACCTCTTACTGTAATGTGGCAGTGTGCATCCTACCAAGAGAATGAATGTGATTTAAAAAATCTCTTTCTTAATCTATTTAAAAGGACACACAACCTTGGTCACAAAACAAACTTACTCAAAACGTATTTGGTTTTTATAACCAAAATGATTATCAAATAAAGTTGTGTTTGATCTTTTGCTTTCATGATTTGGTTTATCATTGCCATCAAAGTTAGGGTTTTCAAATACTCTGTTTTACACATGAGAGCTAAATGATGTTCCCAATGACATTTGATCTAATATGAATCCTGGTTGTCAAGTAATATGAGACTTTCCTTTCTCTGTAGTATGTTAAGGAATATTTGGATGCCTGTGTGATATTCCCAGACTTGCCAGTTCAGGGTTGAAGTGGCTTATTAAAAAAAATTCCTAACTGACTTGCACTAATATAAATTAGCAGGTATAGAACATAATCCAATGCAAAGTACAAATTTTTATTCAAGTAATTCCATTAGCATAATTATCTTTTTTGAGAAAATTAAATGTACATTATTATACTTGATGTGGCACAAATTAGAAAAGCAAAATTTCACTTGTAAAGTTCTGTAGCTCTCCAGTAATTAGGCATACTGAACCCTGGAAACTAAAATTAAATACATAAATTAAACCAGTGGGAAAGATAATAACATTGAAAAGGAGGTCCAAATATGTTACAGTACACTGTACCTGAGACTCAGACTTAACAGAGCCAATATAGACTTGATCACAAAGCAATCAAACCAAGTCTGTCACAGATCTGAGCTCACTACTGAAGTGATCAATTTACCCTCCATCGTGAGAAAATTCTATCCCTGATCAAACAGTACTTATGCATATAGGTGTCTTTTGCTTTCTTTCTGAACATATTTAGTCTCTTAAACTTAGTGACACTCAGGATATAAATTCAGCAATAAGGTGTGATATAAATTCAGAGCTATACTTAATGTCCTTTCTCATTTACCCAAATGAAAATTTTAGCTCCTAGTTCTCTGAAGATGCAAAAAAAGAGACATAACAAGGACATTCAGCAATTCTCTCTCTGGAGCTAGCTTTTGGTTGAACTTATAATATTTGTATTAGCCATATTTAGTGGTAATTGCTCTCCAGTTGGCAAGCCTAGGGACTACTGTTTCTACCAGATAATTCTACTTGGATACATGAAAAGATCAGTCTGACACTAAGCTTAAAAGCCAAAGGAACGAAAAGAAGCTTTTAGTTCCCATAACATTCTATTCCTCTTTATATAATGATTGTTTCTAATAAGATGGGAATTAGGTAACAAAATAACACCATATATTAAATTCTTCCTGCTTAAGTCTCAAGAACAGGATAAAACTCAATTGAAACGCAGACTCTCTAACTTCTAAACACAAAATGAACAAAGGTGGGAGGCTATTTCACTAGTATCCGGCTTCAGATCTCATCCAATATTCTCCATGTATATCTAACCACCAAGTCAACACAAGATCACTTCAATCACAGGTTCTTTTCATATGAAATCTGCATTACTAATGTAGAAGAGATTTTAGTGCTTAAGCTCCTGAGCAACCATCAACAATATTTCTTGATGGTTTAATGTAAAACTGGTAGGAATGGGCACCAAATTTTATCCCATTTCAATACCAAACATCACACATTTTTCATTAAAGACACAAGAACATCAAGTCCTAATACAATGAATGTATGATAGTAGGTGTGTGGCAGCTATATGGATCCACCATCATACTCCATAGGCTCATCAAATCTTATCTAGTTACTCTTGCCTCATTCCCATCCTGTCAGCAACAGAGATCATTACTGCCCTTTTAGGAAACCAACAAGAAAATTGATGATACACTGCCCTCCTTGAACACATTAAATCTTAAATGTTCCCAAAGGCTCATTTTATTCCCAAAGTGACACTACTTGGAAGTAATGGAAACTTCAATAAGTTGGAGTTCTTCTGGTCATTAGGGCCATGCCCTTGAAGAGAATAGTGGGATAAAAGCCACAACTCCTCCTCTCTTCTTCACTTCCCACCTACGAATTGAATATTTCTGCCACTTCATGTACTTCTGCCATGAGGTGCTATCCCACAACACAAACACTGAGATGTAAGTTAGGAGTTCATCCAGTGATGAATTGGAATCATCAAAACTGTGAGCCAAAATAAAACTTCCCTTTTGCATATTTACAACACAATTTTTGTTACAGTAACAAAAAGCTGAAAATAGAAAGGGCCAGAGATTTATTTTGACTGAAATTAGTGTATACCAGTTAGAGATAACATTTCCTTTAAATTTTATCAATGTAGAGTACATACTACATCCCAGAAGATGATACTTGTCTTTGCAATATATTACTTTTGAGCTTGTATCTCAGCCGATTTCAAATATTATCCCTTATGTTTATGAGGCCAATAGCTTTTAACTGTCAAATGCCCACCACTAAACTTCCTTTGATATAAAAATGATTTTGCTATAGATTCAGTGTTATAAAGGATCCCATTGTGGGGGAGTTATATACTCTAAAGTTTTTAAATGATTGATCTTTTTGGATGAAAAATATATCCATATGTATTATAGTGGACACAAGCATTTAAGAGGTTTAGAACATCTCAAAAGCATTGCAAAGATGGCTACCCTTTTCTGGATGGAAGTATTATTTAAAATAAAAATACTTATAGGGAACAATATTGCCTCTAAAAGGTAGAGTGTTTGTGCTCAGCCCAGATTCACATTTGAAACTTGGTCACTTATCTGAGGAGATTGGAGAGAGAATCGCTTTTAAGTTTCTAGAATAAGCATCAGAAAGCTGCCTTCTCACTTTTTCCAATGTGAAAACAAAAGGTGAAGTTTTATCTATGAGCCAAGAGACATACCCTCGGCAGGTACTAAATCTGACAGCATCTCAGTCTTGGGTATCTCAACCTTCAGAACTATGAGAAGTAAAATTTTGTTATTTGTCAATCTCTTAGCCAACAATATTTTGTTATACCCATATGAATATACTGACATACAAACTTCATATTAAGAAGCAGGAGTACTGTTGAAATAAATACAATGTACACAAGCAGTTTTGTAACTGGATAATCAGTGGAGACTAGAAGTTTGAAATTCATGCTGGAAAAAGCATACATTGATGAAAACAAAATGTTAGAAATGATTCTGTTGATGGATCAGGAGAACAGTGCTCCAGAGAAAGCATCAGTCTTCTAAGACTTTATGAGTGGTGTAGACATGGACCACCAGGTCATTCTGATGAAGACTCAGACAAAAATAACCAACATATTATTGGAAACTAGAAGAAAGGCAATCCTTTTTAGAAGGCAAAGAACTTGGTTGACTTGTACTTCTATCTTAGTGTGCTTTGTGGAAGATAGAACTTGTGAGTTATATAATAGAATGTTTGACTGAAGAAATTTCTAAACAAAATTTTGAAGGTGCAATTTAGCCACCTGATAAGTGTCAATGATATAAACCTTACAGTTAACATCATATTTAACAGTGAAATATTGACTGCTATTTTCTAAAATAGGCAACAGGACAAAAATATCTCTCCTACTTGAGACTTTTATAGGTAAATGGATGCGACTAGAGACCATACTAATAAGTGCAATAAATCATATTCACATGTGATAAACATCATATTGTCTTCTGCTGTGAGAAACTGAAAGAGTAAAGAAGGTCTAAAGTGCTCAATAGATATAGTGAAATGGGAAGAAATTGTTTAAATGGAAAAAGGAACTAGGATGGAGGAAAGGGGAAAGGAAAGAAGGGAAAAGGGAGGAAAATGCAAGTTAGTTGTACTGTTTGAGTCTCTCAGTTTATATAAAAGGAAAGCTTGTGCTAATAATGACTGGAGAATTGTTTTTACCCAAATCTTATACTTTGAGTAACTACTTTAAAAATAATAATATGCAATGTATTAACTATTGTTATTCTCTGGTACCTTGTTCTGATGTTTTGTTTTACCTTTTGTTCATAAAATAAAAACAATTCATCTTACTTTTTTCTGAGTTGTAGGTAAAAGGGAGAATGAAAAATACTAACATACAAGCTCATTGTTTCCATATAGAAATCATGAGAAGTCTACAAACTGCCATGAAACGAATGAGAAAGAACAAGTTTCTCCAGAGGTGAATATAAAAACTTCACCTTTATTTCAATGTGATCCCAGCAAAAGCTGAAAAATATAATTAAACTTACAGCTACTTAGGCTGGGCATGGAATGCACCCCTGTATTACTGGGGAGACTGAGGCAGGAGAATTGTTGTGAGTTTGAGGCCAGCCTGGGCTACATAGTAAGTTCAAGACCAACCTGAGTTATAAAGTGAGACCCTGTCTCAAAATCAATCAATCAACTAATCAATGTCTATCAATTTATAATAAAGAATATTTAAGATAAATTTAATAATAGATGTGTAATAATTTTATTCAACTGAAAATTAGTACATAATATATTTACATACATATGCACAGAAAACATAATAAATGTAGAAATGTTCCATGAATATTAATTCAGAGACTCAGTACTGTTGGGTCCTGAATACCACTACAAATGATGTTTAGCTTGAACTAAACCCCAAATTAGTATGCAAAATTAATACAGTAATTGTAATAAATTTGAAGACATATATTATTTGATATACTAGTCAGGTTTTCCAGAAAAACAGAAACAACAGGGGAGATATATATATATATATATATATATATATATATATATATGAAAGAGAGAAAGAAAGAAGCAAAAGAAATGGATTAGAAAGAACTTATTTTGAGAGATATATGAGAAGCAAAGGGCAAAGTAGTCACACCAAGCGCTATCTATAAGCTGATGAAAATAGTAAAGTGAGTGATGAAAATTGATCCAAGTCTCATAGTTTAAAATGCAAAGCCCATGGGTGTAACTTTCAGCCTGAAACTCAAGGCCTGAGAATTATGGGAGGCAGAAAGGTGTGCTGATAAAAGTTTTGGTGTCCAAAGACCTAAGAACATGAAACTTTGATGCATAAGGTCATGAGAAAACAGAGCTCTTCCTGTTTCAGGAAAAAAAGCAGATTTGCCTTTATTCCAGTTTTTTCTTTGCCTAAGCTCTCAAAGGACTGGATGATGCTTGCCAACATCACAAGGAAGGGTAAATCTTCACTCTGCCTACTGACTCAGGTGTTAATCTCTTCTGGAAACAGACATACTCAGAATACTAGCTACAATGGTGCCTTGGTTCATGAATTTAATTCATTCCATTAATCTGAAGGAGATGAACTGTGTTTGTATTTGTCAACTGATGTGGAGTTCATATACTGAAGGAAAATTTTGCTCAGTGCTTCTCTTCACAAGCTAAAATGTTCATGGTACAGAAGTGTTCATGAACCAAGGCATTACTGTATCTCAGCATCTCTTAACTCAATCCTGTTAAATTACCCTGAAGTCTTCATATGAATCTATAGCAACCAAGGGAGGGAATAGTAAATATATCAAGAGCCTATCAGACAAATGATGAATAAGACAAAGTTAGAAATTTTACAACTAGATTTCCACAGACACCAAAATATTCATTGGAAAAATGCATGATTTTTAAAAATAAAAATTCTTTAATAACAATAGATTTTTAGAAAAAATTAACCTGAATCTTTATCTGACATCATACACAAAAATCATTTTAACATGCGACATGCATTTAAACCCAACAAGCAAAATACATTAAGGTACAACACAAAACAAGAGAATATATTAGATAGCCAATGCAAATAAGTGATGCTGTAAGTAATTATTTCTTAAAATCAGCACAAAAGGAAAAGATAATGTTCTATTTTATTTCATCAAAATATAAGCTTCTTTCTTCAAAAGTAACTATCAATACAATGAAAAGTAAGCCAGAAACTAGAAAAATATATATTCAGTATCTAGGATACACTGTATAAAGAACTCTTAAAAATGAAGAGCAAAAATACAAAGATAATAAAATATGCCAAAGATTTAAACAGACACTTTATGAAAGAGATCCTGAAATTGATAAATGCCATTTAAAAGATTTTCAACATCATTTTTCATCTGAGAGGTGAAAATTGTTAAGAACAAAAAAATTCAAATTATACACAGTGATTTATAACTAGGATACAAAAATTGAAGTCTGACATTAACCATAGTACATAAGAATGAACAGTGAATACAGTAGACTAACTTTGAAATATCATTTGATATCCTCTTATATAAATGTATACATATGCCTACTTCATGATACAGATTTTCTGCTTATTTACTGAAGAGAATTAAAAACATAACAATAAAAATATTTGTATAAGAATGTTTACAGAAGTGCTACAGTCTACAGCAATTAATGCAGGAATTGTTATATGAGAGATGAAGAGCTCAGGGAATAGATGGCTAATTATCTAAAAGATGCAGTGTCCATTCAATGGGGAAAATCTTTTCAACAAATAGTAGTGGAGTTACTTGATAAAATAGTCAAAATGGTTACTATCTGAAAATAACCTCAATTCCCATCAAAATATGATAAACAAATAGCTGTGTATAATGGAATTGCACTCATGAATTTTAAATAAATAGTGGGCTTTTGTTATTTGTAACAATATGTATGATTCTCAGAATCATTACTTTGAGTAAAATAAACCACAGACAAAAGAAAAATCCTGTTTGTCATTTGAATGAAGCACAAACATAGACAAAATTAAGCCAGGCTGTCAAAAATGAGCAGCATGTTTGCCTACAAGTGGATGGGGGTAGGAACACACTACAGAGTCACAAAAGGAAAGGCCCAGCCTCATAAAAATAATTTATATGACAACATATGGTTACATCCATGTGTGTTTTTCAAACCTCTGTTTTCCATTTTAGATATTTATAATCATCACATGTAAATTTATTTCCAATAAAATGAAATAAAAAATTTGGAAAGTTAATGGTAACAAAAATTCAACATATATCCAAGAGGTTGTTAAGCATAAGAGGAAAATTATTTAAAAAAATAATAAATATGTTTTAGGTTTCTTACACATAATCTAAGTAATGAAAGAATAAATCATTGCCAAATAACTCAAATTTCTTTCCCGATTTAACATGAAAACTTGGATCAATAAAGATAGCATAATATGTCACGAAAAGGGCGCTGATGACACAAGTGAAAGAGAAGAGTACGAATGTCATGAGTTCAGTGCATTCAAAATCAGTCATTGCTCAAAAGAAAATTTAAATTCTCTGTTAACACTTGAAAGATAATACAAGAAGTTTTCTCCAGTGTGACAGCACTGCTGAAATACTATATAACACTATTAGTAATAAATTATGAGACAGAAATAAACTGCTAATAACAAAGAATAATTTCAAATCAACCTTGCTAAAGGAAAGATTTAATTATCTTTATCTTTTTCATTGAAGACGTTGCCACAAAGTTTATCACATGAAAAAACACTCAAAGAATATGCTGTCAAAAATGTAGGAAAAATTACAGATGTCAGTCATGTCTTTGATTAATGAATATATTAAGTTACTATTCTAGATTTTGTTATGATAATCATATTTTTCATCACTTCATAATTTGGAAATTTTGTGATTTCTCATTTTATATAAATATTCATTTTCCTACCCAATTTTACCATCACAAATTTGTAATCTTTTTCCTTAAATATTGCACAGAAAATGTCCTAAGACTCAGTCTTCATGAAATCTAGAGGTGCAACTGTTACAGTTTCTTTTTTTTCTTTTTTTATTTAAAGAAAAAAACTGAAACAGAAAAAGGGTAGAAATAATACAAAATTTCAAAAACAACAACAACAACAAAAAACCAAAAAGAATAACCAGTAAGAAATCACTAGTTGATAATTACGTATTTTCCTCTTAGAAGTAGTTGTTCAAGTTACAAAAGTAAAGACTACAAATTGGACATTTAAATAGTGAGACTGCAACCAGTTCTGTTCATCTATCCAACAAAAACTTAATAACATGGCTATCAATCCTACATACGTAAACATACATGCAGTTATATCCTTTAAAATACTTTCTTTTCCTCTCCTTTTTTCTTTACAACAAATATAATCCATTCTCGTAAACTGTTTAGAAGTTCTACACATGTATAAGTCTCTACATGTATATTTAGCCTTTCTGAATTAGAGGGAGAAACAAATCAAAACAAGTCAACAATACAAATTCCTAGAGAAACATAAAAAGGACATATAAAACCACAATACTAGATGATCTACCATAGTTACTATGATGTCTCTTGTTATTTTCAATAAAATTGTCTATATCGTCAAACATAGTATAATTAAACTTAGCAGTACATAACACTATTAATAAAAATCAAACATTGGAGACATTATAGGACTTTAAAGGCAGTTAATAATCCAACCAGAATGGGCATCCTATTTAATCTTATCATCTTCAGAGTAGTTGCCTCTACTCTCAAGCATACCAGATTCAAATAAAATCAGTCAAGACAAAACAATGATATAGCCAATCTTCTCTGCCTCATTTGTGCTATGCTATTTTTCTGTCATTATTGTTTACTTTTCTCCTTCATTCCACTGTCTGTCCTTTTCATTGAGGCCTTTCTGCCATTGTTCTTGAAATCCTGGTGCTTTTCTTCTCTCTCTTTAGAATGTCCTTCAGTATTCTTTGTAGGGTTGGATTGGTGGTCACGGAACTCCCCCAGTTCTTCTTTGTCATGGAAATATCTTGTCTCTCCATTAATTTTGAGAGACAGTTTTGCAGAGTACATCAATCTTCTTTCAGGGCTTAAAATATTTTGCTCCAAGCTCTTCTTGATTTGATAGTTTGCATCGAGAAGTCCACTGTGATTTTGATGAGTTTTCCTTTATAGATAATCTGTTTCTTTTCTCTGATATGTTTTTAATATTCTATTCTTGTGATGGATTTCTGGGATCCTGATTATTATATGTCTGGGTGTGGATCTGTTTTGATTGCAGCTGGTTGGAGTTCTGTATACTTCATACATCTGAATATCATTTCCATTTCCTATGCTTGGAAACTTTTCCTTAATTATTTCTGTAAATAGCCTTTGTGTTTCATTCGTGTTTACACCTGCTTCTTCACTCACATTTTTTATTCTTAGGTTATAAATCCTCTTGTCATCTTCTAGCCTTCATATCATTGCTTCCTGGTTCCTTGTTATTTTTAAGAGATCCTTCCTTTCACAATCATACATTGCAAATCTATCTTCAAGTTTTGAAAGTCTGTCTTTAGTTTCTGTTAAGTAGTTTTGTCAGCTTTCTATGGAGTTTTTAATTTCCTGATATTCTCTTTGGATCTGCTTCATGTATTCTAGATTTTGTTTATATTCTTCATCAAAGCCTTCTCTCCTTTCTCTGGGTTCCTCTATTCTTTCATTTGTGCCTACTTGAGGATTACCTAGGGCTTCTTTTATTAATCTTCACCTTAATCTTTTATTAATCTTCATCTTATATCTTGCTTCACCTGAGTTAGAATTTCAGATTTAAATTAGATGATGAGGTCAAGGATGTATTTCTTTATTTCTGATGAGGCTGTCTCTGACATTACAGGTTTGCTGCTCTCAACCTCCTCTGCATTTACCTCTGTTGGACTCACTTTCCCTGGATCTGCAGTTGGGGACATTTTGCTCTTTCTCTGTCTTGTCATGTTTTTGGCCCCCTTCAGGCAAGTGGGTGGTGGAGGTCCCTGGGCCTTTCCTATTTCCTATTGCCCAGCCCAAGCAGATCCCACCAGTCTGTTTTGGGACAGGAGCCGCCAACTGGCACTACCTCAGTTGGTGATTCAAGCCTGTCCTGCCCAACTCCAAAATGCCCTCTAGTCAGTCATCCCACTCTGAGGAATCCAGTTCCCATACTCACCAAAGTCCACACAGCTTGACTTTCCATTTCCACTCCCTGTAGCAGCACCTCTTCCTGCCAAGAGTCTCAAGCTCACCTACTTCTGCTCTTGGCAGGGCTGCAACCCCTTTTCAATCATGAGTTGCCTGACTCTAAGAAGTGCCCAGCACAGTGACCAGAGTGTGCCCAGCTCCAGCCCTCCATCCATGCTTCTTTTATTTTATTTTTTCTTTTTCCTCAGTTTCTTCCTCAGTCATGAGAATTCTTCTCCTTTTGTCTGGTCTTCTCCGTGGTTTAAGATTTTAGCATTTGAGTTGTTTTTTTCAGAGAGGCTCTCTATCATGCTACCTATCTATTGGCTGTCTTGGATCCTGTCACTGTCACAGTTTCTTTTAAGGGTTAATATTAAGAGGGAAAACAACCTATCATTCCACTCCCAAGGTACTTCCCTGCTTCTCATTTTATGTTCTTTCTTTTCTCAGCCTCGTCTTTTCCCACTCCTGCTGCCACTCCCTGAAAGTTGCTCCTTTCCCTGATTTCCTTATTGCAGTAATAGGTTATTCCATTTAAAACACATGAACCTAAAGCTCAAGAGCATGTTAGAATTTCCTTACCAGCTTATATTCCACTACACACATAATCCAAATTATACTTTGAAATGAATTATTGGCCAGCTCTGATAGTTAATACACATGTACTTCAGTTTACAGCAGATTGCACCTGGATTCACTCATCCTAAATTGAAAATATCGTAAATTGAAAATGCTTTTAACATGCCTAAACCACCAAAAATCTTGGCTTAGCCTTAAATGTGCTCAGAGCATGTTGTCCTCTGGGTGGACATTACATTAGCCTATGGTTAAACACTATGGTCTAAGAGAAAGGCTATTTTATAAAAAAAATTTTTAATATTTCATGTAATTTATTAAATAGATAGATCCAAAACTACTGGCAATATGGACCATATTGGTATTGGCTATTTACCCTTGTGATCAGTACCTGACTGGAAGCAGTGACTCTCTACCTCTGGTCAGCACTGATAGAGCATCATAATACAAATTGTTAGCCTAGATAGATTAAAGAAAGTCACAACTTAAATATAGTTTTTATGGAACATGTGTCATTTTCACTTCGTTGTAAAGTAGAAATACCATAAGCATAATTATTTTAAATCAAGGACTCTGAACACTGTCTCCAAATTTCTGTACATAGACGTTTTATTCATAGAGATAAGGATAAAATTAAAATACTGTACCAAATCAATATCAAAGCTAGCCCACAGTTCATTTGATGCCCATATGGCTTAATATTGCAATACAAATACTGTAATACAAATAATGTCAGTAAGACTGTGTAACAGAATACTGAACTCCCAGTGCAAAAAGAGAAAAGCATAGGGATCTATTCTAAGTTTTCATTTTATTTGTTCTGGACCTTATAAAATTCACAAGGAATAGCAATGTATTACAATCTGTCAGATGGTATTTCTGTCTGTGAGTGAATAAATTCTTTAATCGCTTTGCATTGTTTTTATTGACAAAAGTTTTAAAATGAAGGATTGTTTTATTATACATATATATATATTTTTTTTTAAAGTAGTAAAATACCACAGAACAAGACGGAACAAAGCCAATTGATACGGTGCAGTGAAATTGGTACAGAACTTCACAGCAGGTCACCAGGACAACAGCAACAAGTACTAAAGTATATCTCGTTTTCTTCACAGTAGTTGTTCTTTCAATCAGGTATACCAGATTCAAAGAAAATACAGAACATTATAGAACTTATCAAAACAGAATATTCAATAGAGCAATACCATTAATCAGAAAAAAGCAAAACAGTGATAAAAATATTTGCCTTCAAAGAGATGGTAGAAGGAAATCCCCCTTATTTGCTATATGGCATATAGTCAACCTCGCAAGAGATGCTCAGGTTTCTGGCTCCCACTTGCTAATGGGGTGGGGGGGATGAGGATGGATGTTTGAATCTCAGCCCACGCACCAATAGGCTCACAGCCACTTACCAAGGCAAAGAGCTGGTTACTTAGTTTCCCAGAGCCCTAAGTTCCAACATGACGCAGATGTCAGGAGATGCTGATGGTTCTCACCCTGGGGTAGCTGCCACTTGCCAGGCCACAGCTGCTTAAGAGGGAGGCGAGGTGCTTGCTTCTATTATACGTATATTTGATTGATATTTGTATAAAATTTTACATTAGACTTTACACGGTGTGACTACTGTTTGTTTTGTTAACATGTAGCCAAGATTTCAATATCCATACAATTAATATATTTTATTTTGTAGCAAAGTTTTTAGTGTACCATTTTATCAGATCAATTGTATAGGTCTTACAATGAAAATAAGTATTGGAAATCACAATATAAGACAAAATATAGGGACCCCCCCAGAATGAAAATACATGTAAATAAATTAAATACAAGTATCTGTAAATTCTTTTTATTGAAATGTTTTAAGATATATGCAACATTCACACAAATTGGAGCAAGATTACAAGACAATATAGCATAAAATTTTTCTACAGTTAGAACACGTAGATGAATTTGTTTTCTCATTTATGCATTTTATATTTAATATTGCCTACAATTTACATAACCTTTTGAAAGTAAGGGGGAAAGAAAAAAGAGGATGAAAGAAAGAATGGAAAGAAAGAAACCAGGAAGGAAGAAAAAAACAAAAGAAGGAGAGAAAAGGAAGAAAGAAAAGGCAGGCACACAAAAGTAATTTTAAAAGTCTTTTATAGCAGTAGCACTCCATGCAAAACTACATAAAGCTACCATAGTAATCGGGTTTTTGAATAAATTTTCCCTTCTCATGCAAAGAATAGGAATGACTTAAGTTTAATGAATTGTAGTTTTATTCTTAATATGGATACAAACAACTAGAGAAAAATTAGATGAGTATAGAGAAGCAGTAAGCAACAGCACAAGCAGAATGAAAATGAGCATATATGCAAAAACATATGTAAAGATTTGCCTTTTGATTAATAAGCTCAGTGGAGATTCCGATTTGTATTTCAGTTGTGGAAGCTGCCTGAGAAACTCCAGTAAATATAACCTAAAAGACACTGGTAGAAATCATTGTTAACTTAGCCAATCGAATCAACAAAGACTGAAATGCAGACAGACAGACAGAGATGGACACACACACATGAAAAAAAAAACACACACACACACACACACTGAGGCCATTTCCCAGATGTCCAAGCATGGGACAAGCTTGATCACAGATCTGACAAATGACTACCAGCTATTTAAATGGGAAAAAGGGAGGGAGCTATCAGGTATTTCTGACAAAATATTCAAAACTCTCAGAGAGAATATTTAGCAATAACCATGTCTACACTTAAATAAAGATGTTAACTCTTGAAATTATTCTTTAAGTTTCTGATTTCCTCTACTTTGTGTACATTGAGGTATCCACAGGGTTTCATTGTTTAAATTTAATAGATAACAATAGGTGTGACTTATCAAAGAAACACTTGACCGTGGCTGATTTTAAAAGTTATCATTACCAGGAAGCTTCATTATCATGAAGTTTCCCTGATTAAACTCATGCAACATAACCTAGACTATGTGGAGAGAAATTTGGGTAATCATGGATTAAACACACACAACACATATACACACAAACTCACACATGCAGCTATATATATTAAAGGCTTTAGCATGTTAAAAATAAAACTCCTTTGAGCACTCAGGTCAATGCATTTTAAGTAGTATTTCTACCTCCTTACTAATCTATGTATGTTTTGCACATGATTGCTACAGAAGAATTTATTTCAACTAACTGAACTGAACTGTGAGGTCAACTATTATGAAATTACCCAAAAAATTCAATAAATATTTTCAGGTGTACTTCATCTGTGAGTTAACTTGGTTTCATAGTACTAAGTTTCAGGGGTCACTAAAGTGTCCCCTTTCAGGGGAGGTGCCCAAAAGCAGTGATAAATTAAGTGTACTGTTCTAGTTGGGCATGAGAGAAACTAGGAATTCAACTAAAATCGCCACTTAAATTTCGGAGGCTCACGGCTTTCGTTCATATCTAATTTACCTGTTTAAGCCAGTAACTATTCTGAAGAGCCTTTTTAAAAAATTATATTAACCATTTATTCTTCATAAAAAATGAGCCTAATCTCGTTTTTAAATCTGCTGTTTACACTGTTTTGTATAATAATTTTGACTACGAAAGATCTAATTCTTGGAGGATTTATACTACACACACAGATAGAGTCAGTTTTTTGTTTATTTTCAAAACAGATTACCTCATGTAGCACAGTCATTGACTGAAACCTGAGGAGGTAGCAGAAATGGGATTCCAAAAAGAAAATCTTGTAATGAATATGGCAGCAACTGTTTATAGAAAGATATAGTCATGGAAGGAAGCAGTTGGTGAAATGATCTATTATCTTTACTATGTAGACACGTAGGTGATTTTTAAAAAGAATGATGGCATTTTATTCTATTTTCAAAGTGACTTAACTAAAAATATCTCTGGCTAAAAATTCTATTTTCAAATCTTTGAAATTGCATCTAGAAGTATGATTCAGAAAGCAAGGAACTTCTACAAAAAGATATTTATATATAACTTTATCAAAATATTCTGATGATCATACTATCATAGCTATGAATTTCCAAGGCTTTGAAAAAGTATTTGACATGTCTTTGGTTGATTTTATTGTAAAGTTTTCAAAAATTGCCTCTCAAAGGAATATGAGCAGATTACAGCAATATCTAAATAACATTGCTAACATCACTAACTCTGTAGGTATATTTTAAACCAAGTATTATCTTCCTAGTTTTCTAAACCATAAAAATATGTAAGAAATAAGATTAAAATTTCATCAGAAGTTTTTTTTTTCTTTGTTGTCTAATCCCCATGTCTGTTTCACTATGGAAAATAATACCACATATGTCTTTTAGGGGGGATTACTTTTTTAAAACGTTTATAATTAAAATAAAGAAGTTCAAACATGAAAGTCTTTCATAGCTTCTTGTTGCTGTTCCATGTTATTCTAGATGACAATGAATTATTGTATCTGACATGTATTTACTTATTCATTCATACATTTATTTCAATAAGGAAATAACCATAAACAGGCCTTTCATAGTTCTTGTTCACACAGAGTTTACACAGTAATTGGAGTTATGGACAAATAAAGAGCCTGGTAACACAATGATAAGTGAATTAAAGGGGTTTGAGAGTTAAGCCATTCTGGAAGCTTTCCAGAGTTAAACGAGATTTGCAGATGAGTGGATTAGTGGATTTAGTAAGCATGCTTATAAATGAAAGAGAGAGACAGAAAGACAGACAAAAAGGAAGAAAGGAAGGAAGAAAGAAAGGGAGGGAGGAAGAGAAGAGAGAGAGAAAGAAAAGAAAGAGAAAGAAAGGAAGAAAGAAAGAGAAAGAAAGAAAGAAAGAAAGAAAGAAAGAAAGAAAGAAAGAAAGAAAGAAAGAGAAGAAAGACTTCTGTCAGGAATAACCTTGCTCAACTACCTTTTAAACAAACCCATTCTTTAAAAAAATCTACGTTTTATACATTATTTGATGTTTCCAATCAAGAGAAAATAAGAAATTTGACTATTTTATTGCTGAAATCGAATGGTCTTGCGGAAGGCTTCCAAATTACACAACAGAAATATTTTAATAATGGAATCTCTGTAACGTAAAAAAGCCAAGGAAAAGGTGCATTAGTGGGTACAGCAGATTTATGTTCATTATTCCTCCCTTTTACTGGAAATATGAGATTAAAAAAATTGTTTATCCCTGATATGGACAGTATACCCCATATCAATCCCTAGAAAAAGATGGGTACAGGTTAAAAATTAATAAAAGTATAAAGTTAAAATGAGCTTTAATTCATATTCCTTAAGAATTCCATTGAGCTATATAGTGTCCCACAACCATGGTTGTAGTACTCAATTACTCTAATGGTCTACAGGAATCAATCAAACCACAACATTAAGTTAAAAAGAATTTGTCTTTCAGAGAATAAAATAACTTTAAAAATAGAAGCTGTTATATATGAAAGCATGTTTCATAGAATTTTTGTGGCTTTTTCCCCAACATAAAAAGCAAAATTTATTCTCAAATAATAACAGTGTAGATATTTAACATGCCAATATTGGAAACACAAAACAAGATCAATAATCAGGTGAATGTATAATTTATTTCTTTAACTGCTGTTGAGTTATGTATCCCATGTACCATTTAAATGCCAGCAAGTCCTCCAAGGTACCCGCTTCAAAGAAAATAAGCTCTGTGACTTGTAAGGTAAAGAAAGAGGCCAATGTGCCTAGAATAGGTGGAGGAAATAATACATGATGAGGTTGTATACATATGTAGGTTTCAACTAATGTATTGCATATAAATCATGATATTTATGAACAGAATATTAACACAAGGTAATTTATGCTTTTCTTAAAAATCACTTTTTTGTGATGGTAATTATTTGCATGCATTAAATTTAAATGCATGTGGGACTCATGTATAATTGTACATTAATGGGAACCACATGGGAGAGAAGAAAATAATGATAAGTCTGGTGAGAGAGGATAATTGCTAGTGGGAGGTCCCTAACAAGAACAAGAGTAAAATGTGCAGAATAAGGTGATAGGTTGGCCAAGATTAGTGCAGGCAAGAACAAAATGCAGTGTGACACAGATTATTATTATCTTCTCTAATAGCTTTCAAATTTGAAAAACTATGAGATGAAAATCATGGGATGAGGTGGAGCAGAGATAGCTTGTGTGAGCAGGTGTGCTTACATAAATTACAGAGACCACATGCAAAATGAAACAGCAAGGCATCTTTGTGAAAAATGTAAGCAAAAAATGTGCAGAAAGTATCAAATATAATTTTCTTCTGCCATCTCTCAACTTTCTATCACTATTCTGTTTGTTAATATTGTTTTGGACAAATAAAAATTAAATAATTAATAGTATTAATTTAATAATTATACAGTACAAAGCCATTTTCAACATTACAAAAGGCTTAGCTCATCTAAAGATATGTCAAAATTACACAATTCCACCACTAATATTCAGAAGTTGCCTCAGGCTAGCAAGAATAGACAGTGCAGAAGAGACTTAGAAAGGTTAGAAGCCAGAAGAGTCAGCCTTGCCCAGCTTGGACCCAGCAGGGGGAGTGAATGCTTTCTTGGGAACTGAGATACTCAGCATGCAAATGCAGTCTTCATATGAGTTTGGGGGCTTCTCTTTGTAATTCAAAGCATGGTAGGCTCCCTTTCCTACTCACCCCAGCTGAGTGGGTTCTAGGAAAATAGAAACAGTTATGCCCCATTCCCATAGTACCTACCCAACCATCACAAAAAGATCATAGCCATGATCTGTAAACTCCCATGTGTTCCAGCAGGCACTCAGTACCTAGACTAGGGGTGAGTTAAAGGCTGCCACCAGAACATGATTTCTGTCTGCCCTGAATGTTGTGTAACTGTCAGCTCTGGCTGCCATGCTCTGGGAGAAGAGACCAACTCTAAGTAAGACAAATTTGTGTCACTGCTCCAGACATAGGACAGTTTTCCAGGGATGCTACACAGTGGGGAAGGTTGAGGAGATTATAAGATGTCAGGTATAGAAAATGGCTCAAAACCTTATATGGTAATGAGGTAAGAAGAGGCAAGACCATAAATAAATAAATATTGCCTGTTCCTGGCAAGTGTTCTATTTCCCCCGTGGAAATTCACTTATAAAACAGAAGTTATGGGATAGCATTGGGAATTTCAAGATGGCAAATACAGATGACCACAGATCATTCTGCTACAATGCAGCAAGGAGATGGGGAAGTCCTTAATATGGAAATTTATGTGTTTTCATTACTTGTATAGTCATAAAAATGGCTGAGCATGAAATGGTTTGAAAGAGACCCTTCAGTTTGGCATAGGATGTGTTACTTATTCATTGTAAAACCAAATTCTTGATTTAATGGAGAGATATTTCTCCGTAATTTTTTATGTTTTTGATCCTATGAGCAGAGACATTGACTTTCCATAGTTCCAAACTACCATTTCATGCATATTTTTATAGTGAAGTGCTTTAGAAGATAGAGATAGAGCCTTTCTCTGAATCAAATGAAAAGCAGGTTTGATTCTCATTTTAAGATTTAAGTGCTCTAAATTCAGATTTCTCCTTCTACAAGCAACTCACTATTTTAAGTCCTCTAACTCTTCTTATGGGAACTGGAGCTTAGAGAACTTGCAAAAAAGTGTCAATCTTTAACTCTTAGGCTGCCATTCAACTCTGACCACAACTCCAATGTCTTCCATTAGCATTCAGTACTATATGAAAGGTTTGTTCACTTGCAAATAGAAATCCTTTCTTGATTTGTTAGCTTTAGTTTTATGATCTCCTATCAAGATTTTCCAGGAATAACTGAACTTGCAACTTGCACACTAAAATTTAGGTCATTCCCATCAGCTTTGTGGAAGATCCAGTAAGTAGGCACATTGTCTGGAAAATAAGTATCTGGCTTCTAAAGCAGAATTTCACAAAATGTTTTACTGGATCATAATTGATGATACATATATACACAATAAGTTGCCCATTGTGAGATAAGTTCAAATTAATATTGCTTTACTGGAAAACTTCTAAGAGCTTTTAAAGAAGGTATCAAATATTTTTTCTTCATGAACTTCATAACAACTTGGAAAAGATATCTCTAGCAGTTATGGATGTAGCCACACAAAATTAAGTAAATAAATTCTTACATTAATGTTGTATAGATATAAAATATACAAAAATAAAAACAAATGTAAAAGACTAAAAAACAAACATTTTAAAGCTTTAATGAATCATCTATGCACTTATGAATGGGCGCATTCCATGTTTCAACATGCTGATGAATATCACAAATCTACAAAGGGTGACCATGTAGTCCTTCCAAAACACTAGCAAATGTTTTTTTCCCAAGGCAATCTTTTAGTATGGGTGTTCCTCAGAATGGACCTACCAATAAATTGAATGTTTACTTCCTTCACAATTCTTATGCTAAATCCTAATTCCCAAAATGGTGGTACATGGAGGCAGACTCTTTGGCAAGCAATCAGTTTTTAAAATGGAGTCTTCACAGATGATTTTAGTACCTTGATTGCCGGAGTCCAGCTGCGGCAGGGCTAGGGTTTCCCAAAGGTGGTCAGGGAGTCGGCAATTGAGAGACAGAAAACACTGCACCCCAGGTTGTGAGTGAATCTGAATCCGCTTTATTTTTTAGAAGCTGGAATATATATATGCTAACCTTGGCAGCAACCCCCAGCCCCAAGCAGGAAGCGCCCCAGGCTTAGGGCCAGGCAGGGATAATGCTAAACAATAGGTTTTAACCTCAACTCCAAACAGGAATCGCCCCAGGTTCAGGGCAATAGGTATCAATTAACATTTTAATCTTGACATTGAGTCAGCCGGGGAAATGCAAGCCAATGCACCCGGACACCCTCAGGAGGACCGGACGCCCGCAGGAGGAAGAGATGTGTGAGATTATTAGGCCACTCCCTACATTGCTTTCCTTATCATTTATGGGAGTGGCAGTCCCTGCAAGGACAGCGCTTGTTTTAGGTCAAGGACTCTTCACATGTACCCAACCAGGCCTTACCCGTAATGGGCCTGCAGGACAGCAATTGGTCCTGTGCCTGTCTTAGGCTGCCGGTGGCGTAACATATGGGTCCTAGTTGCCCGTCTCTGGCTGCCTGTCCAGTGTCTCAGGGTAGTTGTCTCACAGGAATTTTGTAAATCCTCCTCCATGAGCTCTTTCATTTCTCTCACATTATTCACAGAAGGCAAAA